>VZQC01005780.1:5575860-5756641 GCA_009823505.1 Rhizomys pruinosus | reverse complement strand
ATATATATATATATATTGCATATATATATATATATGCAATAGATATATACTATATATACTATATATACTATATATACTATATATACTATATATACTATATATACTATATATATATTATATATATATATATAATATATATATAGTAAGGGGGAGCAAATACAGATGGGGATTTGAATATAATCAAAATATATTGTATGAAATTTATAAAAATTCAATTAAAGAAAAAGAAGAGTACTTGAAAAGAAGCTTCCTGTTCTCATTTTATGGAGAGGAGATTGAAGGTACCAGGCCAGTAAATAATCTGTTTTTAGAGCAGAGAATGAGAAGTCAGGGTCACCTCCCAGTTCTGCCTTCCAAGAAGCTTGCCAGCTGCTCCGTGTGTTTTCAGTTGTGTGGAACTATTTCTTAATCCAGAGAGAAGTGCTTGGCTGCAGAGGACATGAGGCCGTTGCTGCCAACATCCAGCCTCACTATGTGCACGGGGGAGTTTCCTCTTCTGGATCTCTGAAAGTTAGTTACAGTCATGTGATTTGCACTAGCCAATGGGTGGGAGCAGCAGTAGGAAGTAGGACTCCCGGGTGCTGGCATGAAAGAGGTGGAGTGTGATTCTGAGTGTCCTTTTCCCTTGCCTCTCAGTGAACCTTGAAGCCACATGGTGAACTGGCAGTGTCAGAAAATAATGAAGCCTCCATCAACCTTCGTTCCAGAAAGCCAATGAGCAGCAAGTCTACACACGTGGCAAAACACAAGACTTTGTTGTTCAAGCCTCTGCGATCTTGGGGTTTCTTGATAAGGACAGACATGCGAAGGACTTTCGCCAAAAGACAAAGCCAGATGACAGTAAGGAACAGAGATTTGGCAAGAAAGGATCTTTATTTTATTTATGTATGTGATCTGCTTGTGTGTGCATGCTCACATGTGTGTGGATGCACATGTGTGTGCAAATGTGTGTGCATGCACATAGTGAATGTCACATGTCTTTCCATCACGCTCCAGTTTATGGTGGATGCAGGGAGTTTCAGCTGATGCCAAAGCTTCTCAGTATCTAGATTGGCCAGTCAGCTTGTCCGGGGAGCCCTGTCTTTGCCTCCCAAGGGCTGAGATTTACAACGGGCCACGTTTGCCCAGCTTTTACTTGAATTCTGGGCATCTGAACTCAAGTCCTCATGCTGGTTACTACTGAACCCTCCCCTAGCCTAAGTCCCTGGTTTAAAAGCTCAAAAAAACTTACAGTTTGAATACAGTATGACCTGGTATGAGAGTCAACAAAGAGACATTACTAAGTAACAAGTCATTTACTCCTTGTATGTTTTTGTTCAAAAATCTGTCTAAGGAACTCATGTAAAACAAGGAAGGAGACATTTCTGTGCTCAACCTATAGAATATTTGCTTGAGAAAAGTCTAATCTTCTCCAGTGTGAATGGAAAAGCACAACAACTTGTCTGAATCTCCTGATCTTAGATGGCCAGAAGGTGAAAGCTTCATGTAAACAAAGAGCCCAACATTGGCTTCTAGTCCCATGAGGATGAAACATAGAGTCTCAGCTTGAATAGATGGCTGTGACTCCTTCATCCATCTCAGTGTTCAACGTTTTCCCCAAAGATCCCAAGACACCCCAGCAAACACAGGCACTTCATCTGTCTCCCTCTATTCCCTCTTCCTAGCTGCTTGGCATAGGTGACTGCTCAGGCCAGCTTGAACTTTCTGCCCCCCCGGGGGGGGGGCGCAGATTGAGGCAGCCTCTTTCTACACAGCACTTCTTCAGTTCAATGATGGAGACACCTTTGACAGGTGAAACAGACACTGCCCAACACCCACCTACAAAGACGGCAAGTGTTTCTGCTTTGTTTTTTCAGAGTTCCCAGAAACATTTTTTAAAAAGTGTACTATCAATTTGAATTCAAGATAACTTCAAAATAAACTTGAAGTGGGGCTTGCTTTGTTTTTAATCTTTAAAAAGGAGGTACTCCAAGGATGTGTCTAGCAGGCCCTGCATTTTCTAGTTAATTATAGTAAATGTGTGCTTCTAGACCACTTACGAAAGAGGATGTTGCCTGCTTCTCTTCTGCACACTACCTTTGCACTCTGCCTGTTCTCCGTGAATGCATACCAACAAGCGCATCACACAACAATTAAAGTTCTGGCCCACAGCACCCACTCAGTCCAGGGGCTACTGCTGTCTCCTTTCTGTTCTTAATCATAGAGTGCTAGTCTGTGTGCAAAACATAGCATCAATAGTAATGATTCCAGATACCCAATAATGAGAATACTTGAACACAATGTTTATTTAAGGAGAAAACACATTAAAAATTATTTGGTTGATTTGTAAAAAGTGAAGGATGGGGGTGAGGTTCTCCAGGTCTGCAAACATTATACCCAGTGGCCAAAGATGGCATGGCAAGGGGAAGGGGTTAAGCATGAACAGAAAGAGCAACGTGTGGAGAGCACACTTTGGAACAGCGGAGATTCCTTAGAGGAAGCCGCACCTTCCGGGCATCCCTTCAGATTTATTGCGGTAGCCCTGCCTCTAAACCCTGGGACCCAGAAATATCAGCGGAGAGACTGAGCAATTTCAGGTTGGACTTCGGTAGCCAGAGGCTGTCCTTCACTGGCTTTTGGTCTGAACCAAGGTCTCCAGGGCCAGCTGCTTGGGCATTTTAGGCAAATATGCATGCTTTCCACCACTGGCTTTCAGAAGCCACTATTGCAGACTTTGGAAGAGGAGCCTGGAGCTTTGGTCACCTCCAGACCTCTGACTGCTGGAGGAAGCTGTCATGACATTGAGGCTGGCCACTTCAATAGGTTTTGACTGAGGGACACACACTTTTTATCCTATAGGGACTGAAGGAAGCAAATGACAGTACATTATATAGCAACCTTGAGTTCATTATGAGGTCGTGCCTGGTTTATAGATGAAATGCCATAATGAGATCTGGGTCATGACGAGAAGAAGGGTCCAAACTTGAAGCTCAGTTGAAGAATTAGAAGCTGTGGACAGAAAGGAACATAGTAAAGACATGTATGTTCGACCCAGCTCAGACCCATCTCTGCAGTATTCAGCCCAAAGGGAATTTCTTGGCAAAGAACCCACTTTAACCAATAAAGCCCTAATTAAGAAAGAAAGGAAAAAAAAAATGAATCCAATCTTTGAGAGATCCTCTTGCACCTTATAGGAGGTCAGGGAAATTAGATGCTAAGGCGTTCAGCTTCCTGTCTGTTTTTGTTTCTTTGAGACAGGGTCTCACTATACAGCCCAGCCTGGCCCCGGTCTCAAGATCCTCCTGCCTCAGCCTCCCGAGGGCTGGGATGACAGGTGTGTGCCACCACTCTCACGGAAAGGCTACCATCTCATTTGCTGCCATCTTGTTTGACCTTAACCCCAAGCACAAGCTTAACTTACAAGAGGACTCAGCAGCCTGGGTCGTGGCCAATACAAAGTCCTGAAGATACAAATAATTAAAAAAAAATATCTACATCTTTTAGATGGATGACTGGGGACCTCGGGGTTTTAAAAATGACACTGGAGCCCTGTCCTCCTGTCTCTCCTCCATTCCTGGAATTTTCCAGTCAAGTTGCTGAGTGGGCTTCAGTTGGTTTCTCCTTCCAGGGGAGGAGCTTCCTGGGTTCCTGGCTGCCCGCCCTCCCCTCCCCCTGCAGAAGAGCTCCACCTCTGCAGCTCCTGCCATCTTCCTGCAGGGATCCAGTCACGCAGCTGCACAGAGGCCCATCCACCCGGCTGGTGCAGATCTGCTCACAGCCTCCATTGTCTTCACACCAGTCCAGTCCTGAAACATGAGCAATAGAGAGATCAGCCCTGCAGCAAAACCACATCCAGGTGGGGGGAGCTTTAAAGAGAGGAAAGAAAGAGTTGTTGAAAGCCAGTGAAGAAACTTCCTCCAGGACATAGGCAGTTGGCTGACGCCAGCGCCCCCCCAGTGCCACATCCTCATCCGCCAGATCCACATTGCAAGCGACACACATCTGAGCCCTCAGCTCCCATCGTTTTAGTAATTTATAGTGTGTTTTAGGGAACATACATACTTTTCCTCCTAATAGGTCCCACTGAAATGATCTGTTCTTTGGGTTCTTTTGTGTAATCTGTGGCGATCCTGGAATTTTGCGGGCAATTCTGAAAGACAGAAGACCAGAGGGAAAATTTCACACAATTAAACTGATAACTTATTCTTCACCATGTTTCCACCTCCAAGAGAGACAGCGGCTCCAGCCTCCAGCACTATCGCTGCTCAGATTAATTAGAACCAATGCATTCTTGATCATTGAGCCCACTGGGACTCTAGGCTTTATGTCAAGCAGAATTAAATATACTCTCCACACCAGAATTAGATTCAAAAAGGCTCTCTGCTCAGGAATGAGAATTGTTGGATCTCATCAGATACTAATGTATGCAGCACCATCTGTAAGTAGCTCTGACCATAATTCCCATCTTGATTCTGTAAACATGAGGTAAGCATAAAGCTCGAATGTTAAAGACTAGGAGCGAGGTTCTAGTGCAGTTCAATCTTGAGGACATGGCCACTGACAGGGGATGTCAGTCTGGGACACAGGATATGATGAGTTTTCCCTTCATCCCTATTCTCATAGTTCATCCAGAGCGTCGGGCCCTGGTGCAGAGCTGATGATCTAATGATACTTGGATAAGCTGTATTCTGAGCCCGGGAGTTTTTCTATCAATGGAACGGACCTCAGCCCAGTCGCTATTTGGTTCAGTAGCTCTGCATCAACACATTCTTTGAGATTCTGTTGTTGCAGTGCTCAACCAGGCCAACTTTGTCTCCTCAGAGGACAGACATTCTTGGAGACTTTTTCAAGGGTGCTACAACAGGAAAGTAAATACTGCTGGGATCTACTGGTTCTAGAGGCTCAGTATGCTCTTAACAGTGCACAGTCAAATCTCTTCTACAACACTACTCCACGTAAGACATCAAAGATACAAGGTTGAGCCCGGCATGGTGGTGCACGCCTTTAATCCTAGCACTTGGGAGACAGAGGCAGGCAGATCTCTGTGAGTTCGAGGCCAACCTGGTCTACAGAGCAAGCTCCAGGCTAGCTAGGACTAAAGGGAGACTCTGTCTCAAAAAGACCAAAAAAAAAAAAAAAAAAGATACAAGGTTGAGCGGCCCTGGTATAGTATGATGCCAATGACCTGGTGACATCTCAGGGACAGAATAAAAGGACATGGTCACTGTGTTGAAAATTGGGGCTGTGGGGGAAAAGCTGAGCACTTCATTTTTACATACAATTTTACAGGAGTATTTTTCTGAGTCACAGAGGGACACTGCACAGTGCAGATGAACTTCATCATAATCGCCAATGAACTTAAAGACGGTGACGTGAAAGCGACAGGTTAGAGAGACTCCGTTCTCCTCAATGCCAATCGTGTTGTCTTTGATGTTCTGACACCTATTCAGGAAAAATAAGGGAAACTTTGCTTGGTGGGGTTTTTTTTCTCCTAGAGGTTAATCCTTATCTTCGTTTCAAATGTTCACATAAAACCGCCATAAACTCTAAAATGACTTTGCATGTGGAAGTGACCTCCAGACTGTCAGTTATTACCACTCCCTCCTAGGTTTTTTGTTTGTCTTGAAACATGGAATGCCACCTTGAGTGACTATCCTAACCACAGCTACAAACTAACCACTGACTATCGGGACCACTCTCAATTTCCCCACGCTTAGGGATCTCAGTCCTCCCCCTCATAGTGCTGTGTTTTGCAGATAACAATTTAACAAACACCAGACTTCCTCTGTGTTTTCTTCAGTTAATTATCGGTGTTGGCAGGGGCCCTATTCAAGCCCTATGGGAACTCTTCCCACGCTTTAAAGTAGGTAGGCGCTGGAGGAAAGGAAGAACAGGATGGATGAGCCTGGGAATTGTTTGGGCTGAGCTGACTGCTTCTTCCCAGGCTCCCTTCTTTCTGGTGGACCAGCACTAACATCCAGTCCCTGCCACCACATCCCCCAGGCACGGCATTTGGCTTCAACTGTTTAAACGTTCCCCCAGGGCACCCCAGGATCTTTCGCTCCAGTGTCTTCATGTAATGCTTTTCCCATGGGGAAACCTTTCTGTTTCTCTTACTTGAGCCCCAGTCTATGGCACCCCTCCTGTATAAATAGCTATTGTGCCATGCCCGAAGCAGGCAGCAACAGGTGGCCTTTCCTGGGTCTGTCAGCAGCCCCTTGCTGAGTTCCTTAAGCCACAATCCCCACTGTGGCCCCAACATATTACACAGCATGTGGCAGATAGTTGAGAATTTTTGTTGTGTGGATGGATGAATAGATGAAATGTGTCGCCTTGGCCAATGTGGGTCCATGACTCTTTAAGTGATAAAGATTTTAAAAGGTGTCTCTTTCTTTCTCGTGTTTCTTTTCCCCAAGCCCACAGGATTAAATAGCTCAGCAATAAGGAAAATTAAAAATTGAAGTTATCCTTTAGCATTCCCACGCCTATTAGTTTTTGTAATTAGACAAAATGCAAGTTGCTTTTCAAAGTGATAGTCTCTTAAAGGCTTTGAAAGAAAAACCAAGTGTGCCCTAGTTCTCCTCGTCATTCTTACTCATTTGAATAATCGAAATCAGTTCAAGGATTCTAAGGCAATAACAGTCTTCCAGTCTGCACACAGACCTTCCTCCTTAGCCAGGTCCTCACCTCTCTCCCATGATGTCGCTTTTGGCTTTAGTTGTCAACTTAACCCACCTGGGTAGAGGGAACCTCAAGTGGGGAATCCCTCTATTAAACTGGCCTGAGGGCAAGCCTGTGAGTCTTTTTTTTTTTATCGTTAAGTGCAGGCTCAGCCCACTGCCAAGGGTGCCATTCCTAGGCAGGTGGCCCTAGGTTGTTTATAAAAGCAGGCTGAGCAAAGGCCCAGGGGAGCAAGCCAGTAAGCATCGTTCCTCTCCTTCAGTTCTTGCCTTGGCTTCTCTTGATAATGGACTGTGAGCTATAGGCCAAATAAACCCTTTCCTCCCCAAGTTGGTTTGGTCAGTAGTCGAACACAGCAATACACAAACAAACACACGTGGAGATAGCATGATGGAGTGAGTGAGCAGAGAGGTCTGGGAGGAGGGCTAACTGTCTGGGTTTGATCACTTCTTTGAAAGTGATCAAAACGAGCGGAGCACTAGACTTTTCTGTCCTTTGACAATAACTGTCCTTTCATCTGTCTGGGCACGTGACCAGAAAAGAAAGAGATCTATGTCCCCGGGCTTCCGAGATGCTAGTATAAACTGGTGTTGTCTCTGACCTCCACATTGCTGGGGACCAACAACCGCCCTCTCCATACTCAAGGGGACCCATTTTGCTACTCTTTCATTACGCATTGTGCCTGTTTTCCCATAAGTTCAATGGTAAAAAAAAATAACAATAACCACACCCCACCAAGAAAGGTTAGAAGGACTGATGGAGTTCAATTATCTCAGATGGTGAAATAATTTTCCACCTAACAAGAGTTTAATTTGAAGGTCTTTATTCAGACAGACCCAGGGGTAAGCTGAGATTTATGAACAGGCTCACTGGCCGACTCTCCCTCTCTGGGTCAAGTCCATTAAATACTATTTTTAAAATGCTAAATACCACCTCGTCCTTCAAAGGAGACACAAACTCTATAATCCAGGTTGGTCATTGTAGAGTGGTTCATTCAGATCTTTTACATTGGCAAAGGAATAAGAGGAAGAAACAGGGAGAAAGAGAAAATGGTGCTGCTGTCCTCAAGCCTGGGGGACACCGGGGAGTAGCCACATCCCTCCCTTTACCCCTTGGAAGACTGAACGCCAGTTCAGAGAGGCAAATATTTTAGTGAAGTCTTTTCTAAAAAAATCCCACAACACACCTAGACAATATGGCACGTGGCGCACGAAGCAGTTAGGTCTCTGCGGGTTCCTTCTCTGCCTCTCCCATTGGTGGTCTTGGCTGAACTCGGCCTAAATTCTCCAAGGCTGTCGTTTGCAAAATAGTGGATGTCTATGATTTGTCCAGAGCCACACCCCTCTTCTCCAGGAACACGATTCCTTTCCTCCTACCACAAAGCTAATGACAGTATCTGAGTAGCCAAGGAAGCGAGAGAGGTTCAGTGGTGCATTCTCCCACGAGGGATCATCAGAGCATCAAGATGAGGGACACACAGCCCTCCCTGGGATGCGGAGTTGGAAGTAGATGGTGACAATGGTGCAAGACTGTGAGGCCAGGATTGCTAGCAACTGACCATGTCAGAGAGAGAGAGAGAGAGAAAGAGAGAGAGAGAGAGAGAGAGAGAGAGAGAGAGAGAGAGAGAGACAAGACAGGCCAGGAGAGTCTTAACATCTCCCTGGATCCAACCATCATGAATTCACCCACATATGATTGGGTTTCATAACCATTAAATAGCTTGCTTTTTTTTTGTATAAGCTCTACCAGCTATGATAGAAAGAAATCTGCTTAATATAGTCATGTGCATTAGGAATTCTTGTACTGGGGTGATGAAATTGTTATAAAATCAGATTATGGTGATGTTGTAATCTTCTGTTGATATACTAAAAAGTCATTGAATTTTACACTTCAAGCAAGTAAATTTCATTGCATGCAAATTTTGTGTACAATCATGACAAGATAAATTACTGAAAAATTGATTATCATATTGTATAAGTTGCCTGGCACAACCAATGTTTTTAAGAAATAAAGATATTCATTCTCATTGTTTAATCTAGTTTCATTCACTCATTCTCTAAATTTTGGTGTGTAAACATTATGTTTTAGGAAATATATGAGGTGTAGACATTACAAGAAGCTTGTGAAACATAAGCTGTTACTGTAAACTTTATTTCATCCACAGTCCTATTTTCTATAGTTTTGGTTAAGCATTATCAGTCCCAGCACAACAATAATAAATGGAAAAATTCAGAAGTAATTCATTCAGTCTGATATTGCATGCTGTTCTAAGTAGTGTGATGGACTCCTATGTGGTCCTGCTCCATTCTGCCAGAAGCTGAATCAGTCCTTTGTTCAGCAGGGTCCATGCTGTATACACTACTTGCCTGATAGTCACTTAGTATGTCTCGAGAATCAACTGTTGTGGCATCTCTTATCACATCAGCTCTGTATCCCTTGTATCATCATAAGAAGATGAAAAGTATGATACAGTAAGATACTTTGAGAGAGACTACATCACATCACTATTTTTTTTCCTATATGTGTATGAATGTACTGTCTGCATGTAGGTTGGTGCACCCGCTTCGTGCAATGTCTCGGAGGTCGGAAGAGGGTGTCGGATTCCCCTGGAACTGGAGTTAAAGATGGTTCTTAGCCACCATGTGGGTGCTGAGAATCGAACCTGGGTCCTCTGCAAGAGCAGTCAGTGCTCTTAACCACTGAGCCATCTCTCCAGCCCACATCACTTTTGTTATAGCATCATATTGCAATTAATTATTAGTTGTCATTGTTAATCTCTTACCATGCCTAACTTTAAAAATTCAGTTTACCATGGATATGTTATATCTCTGCAGGAAAAAATAAAAACCATAGTATGTATAGGGTTCAGAACCATCTCTTATAATGTGTCCCTTCTCAGATGCATTCTAATTTCTTTTTTATTTGGTTGTTGTTGTTGTTGTTGGGTGGTGCTGGGAGTTGACTCCAGGGCTTTAACATATACTAGGCACCACTAACCCGCAGACCCCAGTCCTTTCTTTTTTATTCCCATTAACCTTTTAACTTTCAGAATTCCAGATTCCTCTCAAGTTGAAGGTCAAAATAGGTAGGAAAGAATTGCTTCTTGGTTCACAGTGATAATAAATCACTCTGTATTAAATGTCCCATGCAGGGCTAACTTGTGTGACTTTGGGCAGGTTGCTGAATCTTGTCTATAAAATGAGACTTATACAATATTCCTCATAGGGTATGAGAGTTAGATAAAGGAACTGACACAAAGCCAGGCGTGGTGGCGTACACCTTTAATCCTAGCACTTGGGAGGCAAGGGCAGGCGGATCTTTGTGAGTTCAAGGCCAGCCTGGTCTACGGAGTGAGCCCCAGGACAGCTGGGGCTACAGGGAGACCCTGTCTCAAAAATGGCGCACGCCTTTAATCCTAGCACTTGGGATGCAGAGGCAAGAGGATCTTTGTGAGTTCAAGGCCAGCCTGGTCTACAGAGTGAGTTCCAGGACAGCTGGGGCTACAGGGAGACCCTGTCTCGAAAAGACAAAAAAAAAAAGTATTGCGNAAAAGACCAAAAAAATAAACAAATAAATAAATAAATAAACTGGCACAAAATTATGGCTCTGTAAGTGTCAACAAAGGTTAGTTCTTCTTTCCTCAAAAAGTAACATGTGGTCAGTCATGAGGCACTCACCCTCCTTCAATGATGAAGTACCGGAGTTTGTCATTGCTGTCCCGGGAGGGGGTGGCGTAGCATTTGTTGAGTGTGAGAATCAAGTGTGTGGAGTCTGCTCCAACCACAAAGACCCCCACATACAGCACATCTCGAGTTGTCAGCACGACTTCACCCTGACGGTAAGGATGTTTATAGGAGGCATTTTTGTAGAGTGCCATCTTGGTGGTGAAGCTGCCCTCTTGGGTTGGAACCGTTAGGTTAATGACACTAAAAGAGAGAGAGTTGTACGTGAGACAAGGACCCCAAAGCAATGTTATTTATCCAATTACCTCCCTTTTTTTAACCTCCCATTTTTCAAGCTAAAAAGTAGAAGGAAGGCACATGCTGTCTAAAGTCTAAGGCTGCACTGTATAATTTGGTCCCTATGTGGGGCAATTTACATTTAAATTAAATAAAATTAAATAAAATAAAAATTCAATTCCTCAGTCCCCCAAGCCACATTTCAAATGCTCAGTGGCCACAGGTAGTTACCATATCGGATAGTTCAGAAGCAAGGCATTCCCATAATCAGGCTAAAGTATTTAGGTTCCTGAAACATGAATTATATTTTCCCTGGTGCTTCAAAGACAAATGCTGGCAATTTTTATTATGCTAACCTTAACTGTCAAGGAAAGGGAAAGCAGGGACACAGCCCATGAAATCCTTTACCTTAGCATAGGTTTCACCACCGCGTCCAAGGAGATCTTGATATCCAGCTCATAAGCACATGAAAATTCCACATTGATCGTGCGGTCCCTCGTGATGATGTTGCCGGTGTTGTTGGCACTTTCGATCCAGATCGTGTTTTTATACATGATATGAGTGCCATTGGACTGCCGAGCAAGGAGAGGTCAGAAATCATTAAATCTGGGAGGATGTGCTTTGCATTTCAAATCCATCTTCCCAAATTGTAGAGAAATGGCTTCATGCCATACAGAACGCAGAGGCCAGTATAAATCAGTAAGGAGCAAGCCTCAGCACTGACTGTAAGGAAAGACATAGTGTGGTGCAACAGATGTGAACAGTGCCTTCTGTCTGATAACCTTGAGTGCCCCCGAAGGCAGATTTCATGTACCACTAAATTCCAGCTACAACCAGTTATCTGTAGGAACTCAGGCAGAGAAAGCGTGAAGGACTGGCAATGCTAGGTGACATAAACTGAGTCTAAAATTCTTCAATCCTTAATTTGAAAGCTCTCTTCTACCAACCCTTAACCAGATACACCTATAAGTGCCAAATGAACAAGTGAGTTTCATCTCCTTATTTTCTCTCTCTCTCTCTGTCTCTCTCTCTGTCTCTGTCTCTCTCATAAAAGCATTAATGAGGGCTGGAGAGATAGCCTAGCAGTTAAGAGCACCGACTGCTCTTGCAGAGGACCCGGGTTCGATCCCCAGCACCCACATGGTGGCTAAGAACCATCTGTAACTCCAATTCCAGGAGAACTCCAGTTCCAGGGGAATCCGAGACCCTCTTCTGACTTCTGCGGCATTGCATGACACGGGTGCACAAACCTACATGCAGACAGTACATTCATACACATACAAAAATAAATAAATAAATAAATAAATAAATAAATAAATAAATAAAAGCATTTAACGAACAGAGCCATGACTATCATAGGAAGGAACCAGAAGAGATGTAAGCTGCTTCACTAATCTACACACTAGAAAATCTGACATTAACATTTGGGATGTTTTCTATATCTCCATACCCAATTCCTTTCTTCAGTTAATACCCTTATTCCCTAAAGCAGCCAAACTAGGCTATATTTACATGAAGGATAATAGATGCATAAGAGAGATAACAACAAATCTTGCACATATATAAAACAAAAGCTATATTGAACAAAGAGGGCACTGCAAGCCAAAGAAAGAAACGCAGCACTTAGAATGCTCTTTCAGGTCAATCAACCATTTAGAACCAAATGACCATCACTTTTACTGTCTTTCATTTGCACACACTTTCTGCTATTCTCCAATGAGCATATTTCTGTGCAGAACATCCTCCTGATGTTGACTTTGAGGACGGTCAATGTACAAATTCCAGGAGCTCTCACTACCTGGGCCAGGGGCTCTTCCCCCCCCACACACACACACACTCTCTCACCTGCACAATGTTTCCACAACTCCCTTTGGTGTTGTTGATCTGGAAGGAGATGAAATCCTCCCCCTCGATGCCAGAGCACTGTCTGTCATTGACCCTTACACCCTCCCTCTCAAAGCCCAGCTGGAAGAGCTTGCACTTAGATATGGACACTTCCATCTGGGCTGCCTTGCAGGTCACCTCTGCGTCGATGATGTCATGTGAGTCTGTGGGAACAGTTTGAGGAAAAGCCTGTCAGTGCTGTCAGTCTTGCTGCAGGGGTGGGACAAGGCACTCGTGGCTGTGCTTCTCTTGAGGAGGGACATGATCTCCACTCAGAGGCTGCGAGCATTTCTAATTAGGCTTTGATCACACCAAATGAGTACATGAATTTATTCAAAGCAATAACTTGGGCGTTGGTGGAAGCTTATTAAAAAGATAAAGATGCTAATAGTGTCTTTTGTCTTTTCTTTATAAACCCAGGCCTTCCTCCCACATATGCTGCTGGCCGGCTCTTTTCTGTAAATGACACACAGAATCTGTCACGGTGAGGTCTGGCTAAGAAGCAGGACCCAGGAAGAGCAGTGCTGGCCTGACCCTACCCACAGCCCTGGCTGAACCCAGCTCAGCAGGAGACCTAGAGTGAGCACAGTAGCTGGTTTATGGACAGGTGCTGATGCAGCAGCTGACACCTCTGAGTACAGAAGCACTCAGAAATAAGCACTATAGAAGCAGAGAAATAGACTTCCATGTGCTGAGGTGAAGTGCATTGTCCCTTCCTGGGGGACATTCTGGTTTATTTGGATTTCATTCTTGACTGATGTTACTTATAGCACGTGCTTGTGAGTTACTTGGTTCAGGAAAGATCATGACACCAAAAGCCAAAGCAATTCCCTTCAAGCTGCTATCCAGGTGGGCTCAGCTGAGGACAAGGATGTTTCTACCTCCTAGAGAACTAAGATTAAGGAAAGGACCCGACCAGGAGTGCTCACATTAGCTAAAACATTTTAGCTGTATATATTTTTTGTATAAATGTATTTTTAATCTTTTTTTATTTTTTAATTTATTATTTTTATGTGTATGAGTATACTGTCTGCACGTAGGTTGGTGCACCCATGTCATGCAATGCCACAGAGGTCAGAAGAAGGTGTCAGATTCCCCTGGAACTGGAGTTAAAGATGGTTCTTAGCCACCATGTAGGTTCTGGGAATCGAACCTGGGTCCTCTGCAAGAGCAGTCAGCGCTCTTAACTGCTGAGCCGTCTCTCCAGTCCCATTAGCTGTATATTTAGGACCAAAAAACTCTGGGCCAGATAAAGCTGGCTTGAAGTCAAATCAAGGAACCTGGCACTCTTCTCCTAATTCTTTCATGTTGGCATCAAGCTACCTTAATTTCTTCGTGAGTCTAAATGACCAGCGTGGATCTCTCCGGCATTGAACTTAAACTCTCATGGAACTGACTGACTCGTTCATACACATATTTGCGTGTTATAATTTCTTGAAGAAAGACTTTAAAGCTGTCACATTGTTTCTTTGCTCTAAAAGCTCTGCTGCTTGGGTTTCTAACAGAAGGCAACCCAGGCAACCCTTTCCCTGAAGCTTTCCTATGCCAATGTCAGGCCTCCTGGCTGGGCCCTCTGGGTGGGGAGGGGCACCGGTTACTCACTGTTTCCATAGGGGGGAGGCTCAATGCACCCACACAATTCCCCTCCATTGTCCAGCTCACAGGTCCTGTTGGGACAGTCTGCCCCCACACAGGGGTCTTCAACCAATCCTGCTAAAAAGGAAAACACAGAAACACACACAATTTGATTTTCACACCTACACAGAGTACCATTAGACTGCATGCCAGATCTGACACAGTCCAGTTGGAAATGGTCAAACAGCAGTTGCAAGTTAACAAACAGGGTGACTTCCCAGAAAACAATGGCAAGAATTAGTGACTGGGTGTTTTCTAAAGCTCTAGCACTGTCTCTCAAGCTTCAACTGAATTAGCATGATTGACATTCATAAATACTCCTCAAAATGAGTATCATAACTTCCATCTTACAGCTAAGACTTACCCAAGCTCATTTGTGAAGGTAACTTGTAGAAATATATAAAATATACAGACTTTTATCTGTTAAGATATACTATTAATTGCTACACTTACTATACCATATTATAATTACTTAAATTTCTATTTTTAAAGTAGTATCCAAATAATTTGTCTCTCTATTCTCAGTACCTAGCCATCTCACAGTAGGAGTCAATAAATACCTGTCAATGATGAAAATTTAAGAGCATATAAGATTCCAGAGAGGCCCCTCATACCTAGGCTTCTTTGATTCATAGTATATCTATCCAGAGTTTGGGGATTCATGGCATACCTTCTCCATAGACATCTTCTTGATTTTATATTTAAAAATAGACATATTAAAAAAAAACTACACACAATTTCCCAATTAGACTGATGGATATGTTTTGTTAAAGGGAACGATGATAGGTACAACAAAAGCCAGGACAATCTGAAGCACAAGTGAGTCATTATGAACAATACTTCTGTAATGAACAATACTTCCTGTGAGATATTCAGCCTCCACAACGCTCAACATCCACTACCTGAGAACACTCCCTTTAGGAGATTCATTACATAAAGAATCCCTTTCTTATTATGGTAGAAGAGTCCTTGTTCAACATCATTGGCTAGTACTCAACATGAGCTAAGATCATTTCCACAGGTTTTACAAAGAGAGTTCAGAAAGGTCACACTAGTCAGTTAGGAGGAATAAGTTCAAGAGATCAACCGTGTGACATGGTAGTAATTAATAACAAGATAATGGATACTCGAAAACTACTAAGCAAGTAGATTTGTGCTTCACCACAGACACATACAAAGAAAAAGTTAAAACCAAAACAAAGCACTACATGAACATACACACACACACACACATGCACACGCGCACACACAGCCTTTGCTGCTAAGCCCTTCTAATTATACATGGCGAAGAATACAGAGAAAGCTCAGTGTTATGCCTTAATTTCTAGAACGATGACTAAAAGAAAGCCATCAGCAACATTTTAATGTGTTTATTTTTTTTTAAAGGGTGTCCTGTTATAAAGACCCTGTCACATGTCCAATGTGTGACCTGGTACCAAGCACACAGCCAGCAGTCTGCAAATGATGTACACAGTTGACCCAGCATGAGACACAGCCACAGAGCAAAAGAAGCAAAGACAGTTCATGGACCACAGGAAGAAGAGCACACTTCAAAACGTGATGCTTCATCTCCCAACAGCCACATACTGCATATCCTTCAACAAAAGGAAACTTGCATGTTTACATATACATGTAGATCCAGATGATTTCCAAAGTTCAAACACTTAATTTTAAAAAGTTATCTAAGATTTAAGTGTTTCTTATGAACACAGTAAAGTAAAATATTAGTTACTAAACAAATACCAAAGAAACTCATAATTTTCTTAACAGTTTCTAAAATCACTATACATATTCTCTTTAGCTACATCATTTTTAAGTTCTGAATTAAGTGGACTCACACACTTGATTATAAGACTTACAAGTGTGCATTTGAAATGGTCCTGAATACACATTAGTTCTTACATGCACAAAGAAATTGGTCCCCTCACACAAAGTATGTCTGCCTACAAACACACATTCTATTGGTCACTTTATCATGCTATATTAATGGGAGTGTCCATTCGTACATATGGACACACATGTGCATTTTACAAATCTCTACATATTTACTTATATTTGTTTCATTTATTTCATTAGCATAATAAGAAAGTAAACAAGTTGAATAATGGAAATCCTTATGTGATGAAATTTCTTACTGAAGAAAAATGAACTAGAAGTTTTTGTTTATCACCTGTGTGGTGGGTTGAATGAGTGTCCCCCATAGGCTGTAAGTATTCAGACATTTGTCTCCAGTTGGTGGCACTGTTTTTGGAGATCTTAGAACGTGTGGCTGTGCTAGAGGAAGTATGTCACTGGGGGCAGGCTTAGTGAGTTTAACAAGCCTCATGGTCTCCAGTTGCTCTCTCTTTGCTTCCTGTGCTCTTTGCGAGATGTGACCCTCGGCTTGCTGATCCAGCCGCCATGCCTCCCGCCACAATGGACTCTAATTCCCTGGAACCATCAATCGTAAGCTCAAATAAACTCTTCCTTTTATAAGTTCTTTGGTCATGGTGTTTTATCACAGCAACAGAAAAGTGACTAATACAGTTATTTGGTACCAGAGAGTGGGCTGTTGGCTGTGAAGAACCTGACCATGTGGATGTTTGGAGAAATGTGGAAGACTTTGGAACTTTGGGCTAGAAAAGCTGTTGACTACTGTAAGCAGAGCTTAAGGGGCCATTCTAGTAGAAGCCTGGAAGAAAGCATTGCTGCAAAAAATGTAGTTCCAGAGGAAAATAAAGACTTAGGCAGCAACTGGGATATTTTGATAAAGAGTCTGGCAGCAGTTTGCCCACAGCCCAAATGCTTGCCTGATGCTAAGTTGAAAAGCAATGGACTGATGTCTTTGGTGGAGGATATTTCAAGACAGCCTAATGTAGAAATGGTGGCATGGCTTTTAATGGTGAATATTATACAGATCTACAGTGAAAAAGAGCAGATGGAGCAGAAAGAAATGCAAAATGTACAGTTTGGATCTGATAACTGCACTAGGAAGATTAAAGGTGGGGCCAAGGCATGTGAAGGAGAGGTTGGATCTGAAAACTGCACTAGGAAGATTAAAGGTGGGGCCAAGGCTTGTGAAGGAGAGTTTCCTTTTGATAAGGAGTTTAAAGTGATTAAGGAAAGGCTTGGAGATTTACAAGTAAACAAAAGAATCAGTACCTTCAGGGCAAGACCACACCCAGCTAATCCTCCAGCAAGTCCAGGGCAGAGAAAAGTTACAAATGTGGTTGAAATGGGCCAGGGTCCATCCCGAACTTGCAGCCAGATTCGGCAATTTCATTCACGTGGTGCTGGCTTTAGAGGCATGAAGTTCGCAAGAGTGAAGGGGTCATCAGTTCTTCCTCCACGGTTTCAGAGAGCCAAAGAGGCCAGGCAGAGTACAGCAGGGGTGTCCCTGAATAAAGAAGGCCCTGATAGGCCATTGCGTGAAGCTGTGAATGTGAAGCCTGGTTGGCAGCGGAGACCCCAAGAAGACATTCGAGATGCCAGACCTGTGAGATATTTGCCAAGGAGAGCTGCATACAGGGAGTGGTACCAGCCTAAGAAAGAGATGTATGTTGCAAGCAAAGCTGGAAGAGCTGAGCCATCTAAGCCCTTTGGAAGTCAAGTCCCAGAGGTTGCATGTGGAGCTACTGGACTTGGCGTTTGCCCTGCTGGTTTTCGGTCTTGTTTTGGTCCAGTATTTCCTCACTATGCCTCTATTCCTCCCTTTTGGAATGGGAATGTGTATTCGGTTCCACTGTATATTGGGAGTATGTAATTTGCCTTTTGATTTTACAGGAGCTTACAGTTAAGAGATTGGCCTGAGTCTCAGAAGAGACCTTGGACTGTGGACTTTTGAATGGCATTGAAACTGGTAAAGACTATGGGGACTTTTAAGGTTGGACTAAATGCATTTTGCATTTTATATGGTCAGGAGCCTATGGGGGCCAGGGAGTGGAATGTGGTGGTTTGAATGAGTGTCCCCCATAGGCTGTAAGTATTCAGACATTTGTCTCCAGTTGGTGGCACTGTTTTTGGAGGTCTTAGAACGTGTGGCTGTGCTAGAGGAAGTGGGGGCAGGCTTAGTGAGTTTAACAAGCCTCATGGTCTCCAGTTGCTCTCTCTCTGCTTCCTGTGCTCTTTGCGAGATGTGACCCTAGGCTTGCTGCTCCAGATCCAGCCACCATGCCTCCTGCCACAATGGACTCTAATTCCCTGGAACCGTCAATCGTAAGCTCAAATAAACTCTTCCTTTTATAAGTTCTTTGGTCATGGTGTTTTATCACAGCAACAGAAAAGTTACTAATACAACCTGGTTTAATGTATGAATTCCTATAGAATTCCAGTGGCAGTTCCCTTCCATGCCAGGCAGACATAGCCCCCTCAATTCCAATTCAATTGGCTTGCCACTTGCCACCTTCCCCTTTCTGGTATAGAAGTCAAGGTGAAGCAGAGTCAGAGGACCAACAGGAACCAGAAGACCTAGACTATGTCCTTCTGCTACACCACTAACTGATGCATCTCCAACCCAGACAGCCTCATCTTCCTAAGCTTGCTTTTTAAGTTCCATTACTAGACACGAGCTGCAGGTAGGTTAGGCTCCCCTGGTAATCCCAGTCTTTGAATCTCTGAGACAGCTCACAGCTCTCTACTTTCTATCTCTGGAGGCTGATGGATAAATAAAGATGGGGAGGACCCGTCATCAGACAAAGCAATGCTACCAGCATAGAACCCACAAGAATAAAATCATTCTCTTACAGCAATTCTCCTTCTCAATCCACTCGGTGCTGAGAATACCAAAGGAGCGGCAGGCCTCCCCATAGGCAGCCAGGGAGCCACACAGCTGGAACTTCTTGTGGTTGTAGCAGCCATCCAGGTAGCAGGACTCATAGAAGGGGAGGGGATCCAGGAGCCCATAGCAGGGCTGAAAGAAACCCTTCATGTCTGTAAGCTTCAGGCAGTAGCCGTCACCCTGCATGGTCTGGATGTGCACGTTGTCACATGTGGCTGCATACTGTGAGAACTGTAGCTCGTTGCAGCTGGGGGCGAGAGGTCTGGTCAGAGTAAGTGAAGCAGAAACAGCCATCTGAGTTCTCCCATGGAAGGCAAGAGCATATCTGTTGTAGCTGTCGAGCTAGCACAATATCAGATATCAATGGCAATCAGCAATGTGACCTTAGAAAAGGCAGGCCCTAATGGTTTCTCTCCACTTAAGAAAGTGGAACAACTTGTATTGTTTATATCGCTGGGCCAGAGTAAAAGTAAAATGACAGAATGGACTAGTAGCCAACGTGCCATATGATCAGCAGATACTGATATAGTAACCATTAACACTTTGATATAATTCATTGATATTATCGATAAAATGACCACTACCAGCATATTGATACAATAATAATAACAAACCAGGTATGGTTTAATCCCAGCACTCAGGAGGCAGAGGCAAGCAGATCTCCGTGAGTTCAAAGCCAGCTTGGTCTACATAGCAAATTCCAGGTCAGCCAGGGCTACATAGTAAGACCCTATCTTAAAAAAAAAAAAAGAAGAAAGAATGACAATAACACAGTAAGGATAGCAGAATTAAAGACCTGTGTGGAAATTCGGGAGACTTGTAAGCCAGCTCCAGTTTAGCTAGCAGAGATCAAAAGCAAAACTGTCACAAGAAAACTAGTGTGCAGTTGAAGATAGTCCATAGAAGAAAAGGAGAGGAAGAAAGAAGGAAGGGAAGGAAGGGATATAGGGAAAACAGAAACACACCCTCCCCAGAGGACTAGAACCTTCCTTATCAGAGAAAAACCAAGAATGACGTAACTGTCCCAAAGTGGTTGCCATTCTACCTGTGGCTCACTGGGTGGCTTTGTACAGGATGCACCAAATTAGGAGTCCAGGGATCTATTCCTTGGTTGGCATTTACAGGACCTACTCATGTAAATAATCCATTGTTTTAAGACTATTTCTCCAAGGAAAGAAAGGGACCTGACTTAGTATTTTCCAAGGCCCTTACCAGCTCTAGGTCCTTCTAATCACCATAAAAATCTTAGCAGATGATGTATTATTCAGTTTTTGCTTAGGGCAAGGTCAAAGAGGGCTTGGGGCCTCCTTTCTACTGCTGGGTGCTAAGATGACATCTGACATAGAGGGCAGGAGGGGATCAAGTCATTGTACAAGCAAAGAAATGCCAGGAAGTAGAAATATGTTTATAGAACCATAAATGCCTCCATGTGATTCCACAGCCGCAGCCGAGAGGAACCCGAAATTACAAACCTTTGCAATAACTTCTTTATCTCAGTCTGACTCAGCGGACTAGAGGTGGGCCTGATAATAACCTGCATGATCCATGTTTTCAAAAAGGCTTTCCTGATTCCCAACACTTCTGCCTGCATCAATAAGGCCTCTGGGAAGAGTCAAGGTCACTCAACCAGCCCCAGCACTGGGGGGCAAAGGGCTGCCTTTCTTCTTCTGAGCCAACGGTTATTCTCATTCCCAGTAGGAGATCCTGGGTCTCAGGAAGGTAGCTGGTGATGGCTTTAGAATCTAATTCTAGGCATATATCATTCCTCTAATAACTGAAAACAGAACGACATGATAATTTAGAATCACATCATCTAAGGCTATCTCCTGCAGTTCAAAAACTTTCTGGGGTCTCCCATGCACCTATGCAAAGATTCAAAACTCCAAAGGCTCATCTCTGCATGAAAGGAAGGGAGATGGAGGCTAAGGAAAGGGTGCTCCCCGTTTACACCTCCTGTGGGTGTGAGGAGATTGGAGCCTCAAGTCTGCCCTGTGAACGAACTTGGGATCCTCTCACCTCTTCTGCATCCCGTTGGTTTTCCAGCTCTGGGCCAGCACGACGCTGCTCACCACAGGTTTCCCCCTCAAGGTCACATAATCATCAGTCAGGTCTCCATTGAAGTTGCCACAAAGGCCACACACTTTGTTCTGTAGCCTCTCACTGATGCTGATTTTAATGACGTTGAAACCATTGTAGTATATCTGGATGTCAGGGCTGGTGTCAATCACCAGAAAGCCCTCGCTGCTGTAGATTTTGGTTGCCAAACCAGTTATAAATGGAACATTCACTTGAGTACCATTCACCTATTAGAAGAAGTGAGATAGAATGTCATTACCCTATTGTAATGGTGAAGGGCAAACCTTGCCACAAAGAGCCAGACTTGGCAGGCCCCATGATACCTACCACAGTGACTCTAGTCTGTCTTTGTGCTGGGCCAGGGGCCACAGACAATATGTAACCAAGTGAGTGTTGCTGGCTTCCAATAAAGCTTTATTCACAAAGTCACATAGCAAGGGCCAGAGTGGTAATTCGATCAGTAATGTGCTTGCCTTCCAAACGTGAGGAAATGTATTTGATCCCAAAAACTTGGGTTAAAAAAAAGTTGGAGGGGCTGGAAAGATGGCCTAGTGGTTAAGAGCACCGACTGCTCTTGCAAAGGACCCGGGTTCAATCTCCAGCACCCACATGGCGGCTGAGAACCGTCTTTAACTTCAGTTCCAGGGGAATCCGACACCCTCTTCTGGCCTCTGTGGCATTGCACAACACGGGTGCACAAACTTACATGCAGACAGTACATTCATACACATATGAAAAAAAAAAAGTTGGAGCCAGGTGTTGTGATGCATGCCTTTAATCCTAGCACTTGGGAGGCAGAGGCAGGCAGATCTCTGTGAGTTCAAGGCCAGCCTGGTCTATAGAACAAGCTCCAGGCCAGCTGGGACTAAAGGGAGACCCTATCTCAAAAAGACCAAAAAAAAAAAAAAAAGTTGGACATGTTGGCCCACTGTAACCCCAGAGCTGGGAAGGCTGAGACAGGAGAATCTCTTGGGCCTGCAGGCCAGCCAGCCTTGCCTGCTTGGAGAGCTCCAGGCCAATGAGATTCCCTGTCTCAAAAAAATAAAAGGTGTGGACATACCTAAGGAACACCTGAGGTTGTTTTCTGTCCTCCAGACACACACACACACACACACACACACACACACACACACACACACACACACATGGCCAGCAAGTGGATTTGGCTATAGGCCATAGTTTGTTAGCCCGTACCCCAGAGTTTGGAGGCCATCCATAGTTTGCTAGCCCATACCCCAGAGTTTAGAGGCATACACTTATCTTGCAGTTCCCCCAAAGGAAGCAAACTGTGAGAAGAAAATGTCTGAATAGTATTACTATCAGAAAATGGATGGATTTTTGTGTAAAACTTTCCCCAGTATCAACCAATTACAGACAATGACATCTTAATCTTGAACTAAAGGGAGTCCAGCACGGTTAAAATGAACCTGGGGAATCTCTGCCATGTTTATTGTGTTCTGGTTTGTAATGTGCAAACTTGAAGTCCTCCCAGAGGTCTTAAAGGAACAATATTTTCTGCACTTGTCGTTTTCCTTCTTTATAACATTTCTTAGCCTTTGAGATAGAGTATAATATACTTTCCCTGTACTTAACAAAATAAATTGTATTTTCCCCCTCTGGTTATTAGTAACCTTCATTCCATAAAAAGAAAAGGCAGATGGCTTTAAACAAATTCCTCTTTACTCTTGGGGGCAAGTGTGGGGTATTATTCAGCAGTGTTGTGCCTGGCTCTTGCAGGTAGTCACTTTCACTTTCTTGTTTCTGAATTCTTGCCAATGTGGTTGTATCCATGTGGGCCAACTTGCAAAAGGAATTGGAATGTCAAGAACACTAGCAGCTTTCTCAGAAGTTAAAAACCAGCAGTGAAATCCAGATTCTTCCTTTTAAGCTTGCAAAATACAGCCAGTCCCTTGCCCACTGAGGATTCTTGGTAAAGGTACATTCAATGCCTGAAGCAGCCACCCTAACCCTAACCCTAACTATCTTTTGAGTCTGCTTGATGCGAGCAGTTGGGTGTAGCTGTAGACTGGGGCTCAATCATTCATAGGTCAGATTATTTTAGGTGGAATGGGTGGATGGGTTCAAGCCAGATATTAGTTATGGGGGTAAGAGCTTCACACTTATGTACAAACAAGTCTTAAGATTTACAGACAAACCCAAAAATAACCAAAGCAGTGGTTCTGAGGAAGAATCAATCTAAGAGAAGTTTCCTTTGCAGTTGGTGTCTCCTCAAGGGGCCTCTAAGGGAAGGGGGATATTCCACTGGATTTTATTTAGGTTTTTATTTTAGGTTTTTATTTATTGTTTTTATAGGCAAATGCTTGCTTTTAGCTTAGAGAAAGCATGGCTGGTCTTAGTATAAGTGGGCAAAGCCAGGAACAGTCTTATAGACTCTTAAAAACCAATGAGATGCCTTTTGGAAATTAATCCAGAGTAAATCTGACTTATCTACCATTTTATTACCTGGAACTCCATCACCACCCCTGTCTTCATTCCAGCCTGACACACTAAGTTTCTGCAAGGCTGTTGGAATCATCAGCAAAATATTAAGTGGGCCCATTCCCACATTCACACAAGCTTCATGCTTCAGTTCTCTAAAATCTGCTCATATGTGTATGACACACAGGGAGCAATAATCTATCCTACAACTCGGTTATCTAGGATAAACCACAATAACCCTGACATGTTCCTTAAAAATCAAGGCCAACCTTGACAGTGTTCCGGTCATTGATGAGAATCTGCTCTTCGTTAATGTAGAAATAGACGGGTGAGATGATGGTGAGGTTAGGTGAGGACCACTTGTCAAAGTTGATGATGAGCTGGAAGGAGATGTCTGGCAGTTTATGGCATATGGTGGAAAGCACGAAGGCGCAGTTGGCCGGGAAACGCAGGAAGGCACCATCAAAGGTGCGGAAGACGCCACCGCCAGCGGCCAGGCAGTAGGAGGTCTTGGTGCTGAAGCAGCCCCGCACCCCGTTGCGCAGCGCACACTCCTCATCAGACTTGCACTGGCGCGGGTCACACTGGATCAGATTGCGCCGGAAGCAGCGGCAGCGCCTAGTGCAGTCGCTGTTCCAGAACAGCTGCTTGGGCTGGAAGACAGATGCCATTGCCGTTAAACAGTAAAGTCAGACTGCAGTCAGGCCTGGGAGCCCCAAAGCCCAGCCCAGAGCCTCTCTTTAACGGGGAGGGGGGCGCTGGGGTTTGGTCCAGGGAGCAGTAAGGAGGCTGCCTCAACTCAAACACGCATCCATTCCGCGCAACTCTGATGACAAAGAATATGCAATTTAGACTTTATTGGTTTCAATCAAGAACACTCAATTCTTTATGGCTGGGTTGTTGAACTAATCATAGCCATCCTGAACGTGCAGCTGTTGGAAGAATGAGGTGAAGAAAAAATATATATTGTAGTTCGTTTATTTTTTTTAACCAAAGAATCCCACTTCTAACAAGTACCATCTCCACTTCAATGTTGGAAGTGAAATTCACTCAAAAAGCTGATATCGGCCCTTTAAATCTTAAACAGTCAAAAGAAAAGTGATCATCGATCTCCCAATACTCATCCTCCAAACATCCACCTTGCTCTAACCTTTCTGATTTACTTCTATTCCAAGTAGAGAATTCTGGGATCAGGCCACTCCCAGGTCAAGCCCAGTCCTGTCCCTCCGCATATACTATCTGACGGACAGCACTAACCTTCCAGGATGTCAGTTTGTTCATCTGAACTGAACCACTCACCCTCCTTCAGATGGTGACGGAGTTGTGCAAAACTATGAACATCCCTACAGCACAATGTCTTCTCAACAGGAAGATATTATTTACAGTCTTTTCCAGATGGGCAACACTCCATGGCACAATTCTGCTTGGTAGAACTTGTATTTTCGATCTTGTACTTGTTCTAGATGGGGAATTCTAGAGGAACTATTAGAAAATAATTATGGCTATCCACTTGGGGTGGCCACAATATTCAGACTGAAAGACACAGGATCATTCAAGGCTGAGTGTTCTTTATTGAAAATGCTATGGACTGGAAATGTTTTGGATGTGGGAGGTTTTTTCTGTTTGTTTGTTTGTTTGTTTTACAAACTTCAGAGTATTTGCATATATAATGAGTATCCCCGGAATAGGACCCAGGTATAAACATGAAATTCATTTATGTTTCAAAGGGACCTTCCACATGTAGCCTAATAAGATAATTTAAAACAATATTTTACATTTGTGTCTGTGTGTGTATGTGTGTGTGTGTGTGTGTGTGTGTGTGTGTGTATGTATGTATGTATGTTTGTACCAAAGTTTCATGGTGGAATTGTTTTACTTGTAACATCAGGTCGGTGGGATTTCAGATTTTTGAATTACAGGTGGACAACATCTGTTACAGTAGCAAAAGAAAAATCATGTGTGTGTGTGTGTGTGTGTGTGTGTGTGTGTGTGTGCATGTGTTTCTCTGACCTGGATGCAGACCTAACTTTCCAGTTTTCCCAGATCACCTGGTCATGGGACCACCAGTAGGAAGGCAGGTTTACCTTAAGTCATGCTAAAGAGATGAGCAGAATAACTTACACCTCCTTTCTAAACCACGCTTTCCTTAATGCTTTGGGCTGAGTGTCCTTACCTCTGTGTCTACAACTGCCTTCCCTCCCCGCCATGTGGCTGCCAGCCCACCATGTGGCGTCTGTCTGACCCCTATTTAGACTTTAAACCTGCATGGCTTTGTGTCTTTTTTTCCTTCTCCTTCCATTCTCCTCCTCAGTTGCTGAGATTTATGGCTTGCCTGCCCTGAGGGTTTTTTTCCTTAAATTCTAATAAAATTATCCTAAAATTTCTGTTTGAGTCCGTTCTTAAATTCTTTTATGGTGAGACTAAGGACCGTAGAAATGAACCCTGATTACCCATGTATCAAAGCCTGTATCAATTTATCAAACAGTGCTATCCGGAAAAGATGTTTCAATGGCACAAGAGCTTATGATTCCATCTGGTCACTGTTTTCTGCTTCAACTACAGATCTAACAAAATCATGATATCACCCACAGTCATGACTCAGATTCAAGGGGAAACAGAGGGCAAGATCATCCACCCCAGTGCTTTTCTTTTTTTTTTTTTCTTTTTTCTAATGCAAAAATACAAGAAGAAAGTATACTTGTTGAATAAAGAAGAAATAAAATTGTCCAGGGATGGAATAATTGTCTCCATAGAAAATCCCTACCCATGCTTTCTTGTGACACACTCCTTCCTCTCTCACATGCACAGCCTACACCGTCATCAATTATTCCCCAGCAGAGTGATGCCTGATGAACCTGTGCTAATACATGTTTGTCCATTCTGGTCCAGTTTTCCACCGGGTTACTCTATGGGTTTGGACATTGCATGTACCCACCACTGTGGGTCACTCAGAACAGTTTTGCTGCCCTAAACTTCCTACCTTTAGGCTAGAGAGATGACTGCACTCCCTTCAGGCCATCTCTGCTTCTACAACCTAATATAATTGCTTTTTGCAGTTTTGAATTTTATATAAGAGAACTCCAGTAGAATGTACTTCTTAATATCTGGCTTCTGTCATTTCTGTGTCTATGACATCCATGCAGGTACATGGCTAATGTGGCCTCTTCATTTTTAAAGCCTTATTGTGATGGATTGTATGAAATCAAAGCAGCTTTTGTACCAATTCTGATGAAGATGGACACTTTGGGCAATATAAGTGAATGAGTGAGTGTTCCATGAATATTCATATCCATGCCTTCGTCTATAATGCATACTTTATATTTCTATGCCTAAAGTAAAATAGTGGGAACATTTTAGTGTTAAAATTTAAAACATTAAAGTAAAATGGTGGGAACACCCCAGTGCTTTTCAAGATGCTCTATCATCGCTTCCTTCATCCTCAAAGAGGAGCAGTCCCAGAAACAGGTCCTAGCTCCTTCCAGATCTATAACACATTCTGGGTACAGCAGCCTCACAAATTGAATTCATTTCTCTTATCAGATTTACAGAATAACTGAGTGGTTGACTTAGACACAGTTTTGGTGGGAAGGGAAAAAATAACCGGATGTTTATGGATATGATCAAGGATAAATAACTCATTCACAGGAGAATTTGATCATGAAACTAGCATCAAAGGAAAGTGGCTGGCCCCATGCCGCTTTACCTTAATTAGATGTGACAATGACAGCTGGGTGATTATCCTACATGTTAATGGCTGGATGTGTTCTCTATTTCCAAAGAAATCTGCTGTATAAACAAGCCCCCAAGCTTGTTTGAGTTGTGGCAAGTAGATGTGGATTATTTGTTCTGTGACTTTGCCACTTCCCAGTTATAAGCTGTTGTCAAAACCCACTGACTTTCTGATGAAAACAGATAATAATATTTATAGTACTAATAGCTGCCAAGAGCTGATCTGTGCCTTTCTCGAGAGTTCCAAGGGCTTTTATATGCAGCATTTCATTATCATGCTTGAATTTTTTTAGTTGCAAAATGTTTCTCAAGAGAGTAACATAACAAAAACATAACACCACCATAACAAAAGCAGCTACTGGATGACTGGGTAACAGGTACCAAGTTGGACAATTAGCACAGAGCACTTAGACAGCCCCACTGAGCCAGCAGCTTCCCAGAAGCTCAGGAAAATGACACACTTTGTTCAAGGCCACTCTTCCAATAGTAACACAGCTAGGATCAAACCTAGGTTTCCTTCCCTTAGGCCATACCAGCATTCGGGATCCCTGTGGAGGATGCATGACACATTTGATAGACAGACACATTTGGGTCATCTCCAGTCTAGAAGCAGAGTTTAGAAGTATGCTCTTTGAGCCTTAAACCTGTTAATAATTGCTCCCAGATGAAATAATTATTTTCTTCTGTATGGTCTGCATCATCTTTTAAAATGTTTCTTTTTGATACCTTGACTTATTTTTAATTTATGTATATGTAAGTGCATCATGTGTAGGTAATGTCCATGGAGGACAGAAGAGGGTGTCAGATACCCTGGAACTGGAGTTATGGACTCTTGTTAGCCAACATGTGTGTGCTGAGAACTGAACCCAGCATTAGGTTGCTTGAAGACTCCTAAAATGGCGGTGAACTTGTAGCATTCTCTTTAAGATGATTTAACGTAAAAATTAAGTTTGCTTCCCAAGTTAATCATATATAGTCACCCAAAACAACATGGGTGAATTTGATGAAATCTGTGCCTTGACTCCACCCTATAGTCATGTATAATACAACTGTCTTCTGGAGACTCATACGCAAAAAAAAAGGGGGGGGGATACAGAAAGACATGAAACCTTTTCATCAAACCCTTGCAATTCAAATCTTAAAACTAACTATGGGAAAAGATTTGTTTGTTCCAACAGGACAAAACGTCACCAACTTAACGGCTGAGAAAGAAAAGATACAGGTTTGCATTGAGTAGGATGTACCAAAAAGTGGCAACGGAAAGGCTGACCCGTCTGAACATTCAAAGGAAGAAAAGCCTCAGATTGCCATAAACATCGAACCCCTCTGTGGATCCTACATGTAACAACTAGTTATAATGAGTCCTAATGAAACTTACCTTCTAGGTGCCACAAAGGTTCTGATATGAGAGACTTCCTTGCCTTCCCACCCATAGAACAAGGAGAAATATGACAATGATGAGGTCGCTCCCCAACTGTAAATTGGAGACAACTATTGTAGAGGTAATCTCTTATAAAACCGGTAAAACTGCTTTCTTTAATTGACTACTAGACATGGGAACTGTGGAAGGGATTACTCTCTGTTCAGAACCAAATATAATACTAAAGTCCTAGGGCTATGCACTCAGGCAAAATATATTAATACAGGAGCTCTGACATCAGCAATGGATTGTTCTACCAGGTGGATGTTGGCCAGGGGATCCAAGGCCCCACAAAAGGTAAGGGCTCCTTGCCTCTAAGTTGGGATACCTACAGGAGGAGAGGCAATAAGACCCTGCTGCCGAAGACCTGACGTTAACATGGGAGGGATGTATTGAGACCACACATGCAAGTGTACAGATGGCCTCTGGAATGCCAGAGAGTGTTACCAAAGGCCACTAAACCAATAAAGCAAATATGGGTCTCCCTGAGTCAAGCAAGACTCCACCGTCAGCACCAGCTACACCTCACCTGCCTGGAAATACTGTGCAGCAGAGGCAGCCATGTGCCTGTATATCCCAAATCTAATTGGCTATTGGCTCTCCCCTTGGAGAAATAACCCATGGCTGATGCCACAAGCTTACATCCTCTACAGGTTAGGAGATGTTATAAGCCACAGTAAGACCCTGTCATATTTAACAGGGGGGAAAATTGTAATTCATGGATTAACATATCCAAACATGTGTCTATGCTAAAGTAACCTACCATAACTATTAGTGCTGCTTAAATACCTATATATCTAATTGCTTGTTCTTCATTAGTAGGATCGAAAGGTTATTCCTGGACAAACTGTCAGCCCATGAAAGGAAACAGCCAGAATTGACCAGAGTCCAAGTCAACAGCTCCAGAGAGAGTGGACTGTTTTACCTCTCATCCACCTGTGCCCCTTTTCTAAGCCTAGGGAACAACCTGCGGAAGAGGGGGCGTGGTAGAATGTAAGGGCTGCGATTGGGGTGAATGGTGAAACTACAGCAATGTAGTCTGGACACTCATTTGATCAACTTGATTGAACAAACAACCTGTCACCCCCCACTGGATGGTGGGGCTGTAGGTGTTTGGGCACAACAGCCTGCAGATAGGTTTTGCATGAAGGATGCTTGTACTCATGGATTATCACTTATAGCTAAAAATGAAAAAAAAAACTGAGAGAAAGATGCAGGACAGTTATGGCAGAATGCATGATCTGGGATGGGGTGGGGGTGGGGGGGGAGGGAAAGGGAAATAAGCCTGAACTGAATTGGAAAAAATGTATGAAATGCACAAAGCATCAATAAAAACTAATTTAAAAAAAAAAATAAAAAAAATAAAATGGCGGTGAAGCTCCCATTATTCTAAAATGGAGGGTCTGGGCTTAGCCGGGGCGAGTCCCTCTATCTGGAGACCCACCAATCCCTAGGTAAGCCATCCAGCCTTCGTCATAGAAAGTTATTCAAGCCCCTAACTGTCTATAAAAGCTGTCTGGCTTCCTCTCCTGGCCGCTGTCTCATCCTGGGAGGAGACAGTCCAGCGGATTTTTTTGTCCCCCAATAAACTGCTGCCCCTGTGGAGGTCTCTTGGGCATCGGTCTCTGCTGTTCACATTTCATTCACCCAGGTTCTCTGCAAGAGCAGCCGGTACTTTTAACTGCTGAACCATCTCTCCAGACCCTCAGTAGGATGTAACTTCAGTACCACCCATACCAAGAAGTCCTCTTTGGTTAATTCTATTCTGTGTCACTTTTGCTCCATCTTTCTTTTTCTTTTTTTTTTTTTGGCTTTTCGAGACATGGTCTCCCTGTAGCCCCAGCTGTACTGGAACTCACTCTTTAGACCAGGCTGGCCTTGAACTCACAAAGATTCACCTGCTTCTGCCTCCCGAGAGCTAGGATTAAAGGCGTGCGCCACCATGCCCAGCTGCTCCATCTTTCTAATATAACCTCGAAATACAATTTCCAATGAAAATGAAATTGAGCATAATGTCTACATGCCTATTCTTTTATTTATTTCCAAACTCTAAGGCCGTATAGTCATTCTCAAACAATTCAATGTATCTTCACAAAAAGGAGACATTATTTATTTTTGCCTAGTTGATTTCCAGTTCAGACACTTCAATTAGATTTCTAGCAAATGCTGCTGCTTCCATTTAGAATTGATTAGCTCTGTGGGGTGTCATTTTTCACTTGTTGATATGTTCTTTCGTAATTGTTCTTTTCTTCAAAGCACAATTTTTGTTTCTCTCCGGAATAGATATTTTTAGGTCCTCTACTCATGCACAGTGGCTGGCACAGAACAGATGCACAGTATTTGGGATTAACTGTCTATTCGCTTCCATTTAAAAAGGGTGGGCTTGTGGCAAATGGCAGGCTGAAGACCTTCTCTAGACAAGACCTTTTCTAGTTTAGTGTTATGGTACATTAACAAGTACTACAGAGCTAGGGATATACCTCTGTGGTAGAACATTCGCCTAGCATGTGAGATGCCCTGGGTTCTATCCCCCGTAACGGCCTGCATCCCTCAAAAACCTAAAAGTAAAATGAGCAGAGCGAGATAGCAGCCTGCCTTTAATCCTAGCACTCAGGAAGCAGAGGCAGGGGGAATCACTATAAGATGGAGGGCAGCCTGGTCTACATAGTGAGTTCCAGGCCAGCCAGGGCTATATAGTAAATAAATAATTATTTGGTGCACTAGTATGGGAGGAGGGGCCTCTTCTTCAGCACTGTTTACTGCCCCACCCCCAGAGAGAGGGAGGAAGAGAGCGGGGGATGTGGGCGGGAGGTAAACAGCCTCCACTCAACTCCCAGGGGATGACATCAGAATGACAAACGGCGCATGTGTGAGAGCTTCAATAGCCAAAGAGGGGAAAGCCCCTCCTCCCAGTCTCCAGCTCCATATTTTCTGCTTAAAAAACATTCTTAGCTGAGACAGCTACAAATGTCAGATTCACAGCCACTGTATTTCCAAACCAGAGTCCCCGTCAGAAGCTTTCAAACTCAGATTTACAGGAGAGGGAGTTACCAGGGCTTAGGCTCCACAGAATGGCATGAGAGATCTCGCCCATGCAATAGACAGGAGGGTGAGGCCCGGATGCATTTCCAAATCTCACAGGGAGCAAGGGCCTCCTGAGAACTGTACTTGGTCTGTGTCTCAGCCCACGTGCTCGACAGTAAACGCCACATCCTTCATCACCGAGCAGTAGCCCTGGGCAGCGCCGGTCAGCCTCCGGGCCCCAGGGGGAAGCCTGACTGATGCAAAGGAAGAGGCGGGCTACCTTCCTTACCTCATAGTATTTGCCATCTGAGTAGCAGCCACAGTTGTGGGGTAAGATGCAGCTCTTGCCATTGAGGACGTAGCCCGCATCGCACTGGCAGCCCTCCACGCAGTAGTGATTGCAGTCGCTCTTCAGGCGGATGGCTGCACAGCGGGGCTGGCAGACACTCACACAGCTCTCGTAGTGGCTGTTGGGAGGGCAGGTGACCGCTGGAACAGAAGGGACAAGTCAAGGCTGGCACAGTCACAAGGAGCTGTAAATGGTTTTCTCATAGCTTCACTCGGGGAGAATGAGGGCTTGGGGTAAGGGAGGAGGTGTGAGACTTGCCATTTTCCCTCATTAATACTCGCTGCCTTTGTGTGAATCACTACTGCTTAAATAACAGGCTGGCATGCAGAGGGAGGGTGCTGAGATTCCTCACATAATCCTCTCCTCAGTCCTTGGCGTTTGAGATCTTTATTAACTGACATCTTTAACACCTACCGTCCAACAGTAACCCCCACTTGGTACGCATGCCAGCCCTGCTTCCAGGGCTTCACTCACATGGGTCCCCTTATTCATACCCCTCTTGATCCTGTCACCTTATCCAAACTCCTCACTCTTTTTTATTATTTTTATTTTAATTTATGCATATGAGTGTATTTCCTGCAAATGCCATAGAGGTCAGAAGAGGGCATTGGATCCCCCTGGAACTGGAGTTACAGACGTTGTTAGCTGCTATGTGGGTGCTAGGAATCGAACACACCAGGTTTTCTGCAAAGACAGTGCTTTAACTGCTGAGCCATCTCTCCAGGCCCTAAACTCCCCACTCTTCAGGTCCAGGTTGAAGAGTCCTTAGGTAGATCCCTCCGTCACTAGTGCATCTCACCTTCCTCAGAACTTCTACAGAACCTTCAGTTTAAACTAGTTCATTACCAAGAGATTCCTGAGCCCCATGTTCTCTGAGAAAACAAATAAGTTTGTAGTGTGTGTGGTATGTGTGTGTGTGTGTGTGTGTGTGAATAGATCTATAATAATAATAGCTCTATTATTTTTGAAACATATCTAAAAAACGTAGCTGTGGAAGGCAAAGTGTCCATGAAGAATACGAGTTCTGGTAAGAAAGCAGGCAGGTTATTTGGACTTTCTGAGCCGCAGCTTCCTCATGTAGAAAGAGCAGATACCAACAGCACCTGTATTTGTATGCTTAGAACAGTGCTAGGCACCATAGCGTTCAACAAGTATTAACCAATCATTAAAGCCAGGCTTGCTTGAAAGGTTTATAGAAGCCATTATCTTAATGTATACTAAAAGCACAACAGCCTTTTTTGTGGGAATAGATTCTTCTCTGTACAATATCTAGTACATTTGGGAGGTTATCTTTTATCTAGCAGTAAAAGGTACTTTGGGAGTGTACAGTACTATGAATTTTAATATGTATATACGTTCATATAAGCATTGCCATGGATTAGATATTTTCAAAAAAAATTTAGCTCAAAAGATAATGTCCACATATTGTAGAAAAGGCAAAGTGCATAAGCACAATAAGCAGGTGACCTCTGATGACAAATTACAGTTAATTTTTCCACAGATTGTCCCTGCATACAGACTCCTGTGTCTGTCTTACCTTTACCTTTTCTCTTTTACATAAATGGAAGCATAATCTACAATCCTTTCTGTTCTTTGCTTTTTCATGACAATATTTCTCCCACTTAGCCTCGAATTATTGTCTTTACACTGCTGCCTGGTATTTATTTTTTATGTGTTTATGATAATGTGACAGCAAATATCATTGTATGGATATTTTTGCTCTCATAAGGGAGTCTGTGGAATACGTTCCAGGAAGTAGAATTTTTAAGAGGTTGGTCACTTTATTATTATTATTATTATTATTATTATTATTATTGCTGCAGTTCTGGGAATCAAACTGAGAGTTCCATGCATGCTAGGCAAGCACTCTACCACTGAGCTATGTCTCTAGACACTTAAATCTTTGGCAGATGCCCTTGAGTGGCCTTTAAGGGGAAGAGGCTGTTGCTAGTATACCCTTCAACCAAAGATGCATGAGATTTCTTCTGCATCCTGATTTCTGGAAATACAAAAAGTAAAAAATGCTGTATCTGCTGCATCTGCACTTACTTTGTGCTTCTCTGTGAGGCTGATTATCTTTTCATTTGTTTATAATCATTTTGATGTCTTCTGTGAATTGCCTCTTCTCATCCATTCCACACTGTGTTGTGGAAATTTCTTCTTATTAAATTGTAAGTGCTTTTTATAAATTAAGAATAGACCTTTATGTGTCATGTGTTTTACAAAATGTTTATCATTTGTCTTTGGCATTGCTTCTCTAAAAAAAATTTTGTATTTTTTAAATTAAGTTTTTGCCGCATAGTGGTATAAAATTTTTATGAGGTCAGATTTATCAGGTTTTTCCTAAGAGCTTTGAGTGTTTTACTTAGAACAGTCTTCTCCACTAGAAGATTAAGGAAAAAAAATAACAATTACTCCTTTGTTTTCTTCTAGTACTTTTATAATTTGATTTTTAAATATTTAGTCTTTGTTCTGTCTGGACTTTATTTTGCAGGGAGAAGTGATGAGAGGACCTTAAATGCTTATATTTCCCAGCAAGTTTTCCTGTCATCTGTTTACTATTTATTACATCGTCTCTATTTTTTCTCAAGTTACTTGAAAGACCAGCTTTACTGTCTACTACTATTTATTTACTATTCAGGCCTTTACTGTCTACTACTATTTATTTACTATTCAGGCCTTTTCTGGACGTGTTCATCTTTTTGCTGGTTGGTCTTTCCATTCGTGTGCTGCCATCAACTACTTCTATGCTCATTGTTAATTTGTGCTATTAAATTTTATCATGTCCCAGCAATAAGAGTTTCTGAAGGACTACAGTATGCTTTAATGTCTGGGAAAGCACTCATTGCTCTTTTAAATTCTGTTTTTTTTTATTCTCAATGGATCCTTCCACAGCACCTCAAACAGCTCTGATAACATAGTAGATGTTCAACAGATACCTGATTGAAACCAATTTCTCAAAGGTTTAATCCTGATCTGTTTCTCCTCTTCACCCTAAATGTGGTTCTCAGAGCTGGTCAAGAATGTGACTCTTGTTGAGGCCAGGAGACTGATTTAGTATGGTGCCTAGGTGGACGGCAGGGTACACAGATCCCCGTGAAAAGCAATGTAGCACAAGAGAATGAACAAGCACTTGGGGATCAGTCTGATCTGGCTTTGAGCCTTGGTTCTGTCATTAACTGACAGGATCACATTTAGGCAAGTTCCTTACCTTCTCTGAACCCATTTTCTCATCTGTAAAATGGGGGTGATATTCTATCTCCCCCATTAAGCAGTTGTTAAGATAAAATGAGACACGGTTTGTAAAGCCAGTTAGCCATTCTTTCCTTTGCCTTCCCATGGAAAGGTCCCAAGGTACCTAGTACTTCAATAGTCTTGATGGTATTATTGACAGTAGTTCCAGTTACAGTGGTTATATGCAGTTGTTGAATAATAAAAAAATTAATCAACAGGAATTCATTGGATGTTTAAGGAAACAAGTAAAACAAACCCTTAATTATTGGGACTAGTAGCAAAAACTGCTCTAATAAAAGAGAAGGTCAAAAGGATGATGACAAGCGAGGAACGGATCGTGTCAGTGAGGAGCGATGAGGACGAGAGAGGCCACAGGAGACAGGGGTGTGGGGGACACTGTCTCACAGACCCTTTCCCAGTCGGCCAAGCTGCTTTCCTTAGGGAAGCCGTTTACTTTCAGCTTCCCCGTCTCAAGAGTTCGATTACCATTTGCTTTGTAGGCTCCAAGAAAGTAGTAGATGAGTCCACAGAGGGCCTGGGGGATTGTCGTCTACTTAGCTAAGCTGTTGTTTGCTCCTCTTACAGTACTACAAGTCCTGCATTGAGGGACCCGAAGCACAACAGCCTCAGCCGAAGAGATTTTAGGTAAGGTTAGCGATTAAGATAATTTATCTCCCATTTTCTCTCCAAGGCCATTTGTTCAACATGAGTAAAGAGGTTTTCAAGGTTTTCAATGCATTTACAAATAAGGTAATTAAGTAATAAATTATCCCATTGATAGGAGCAGCCAATATTGTTAAGAAACATTGGCATTCTACCTTGTTACCAATAAAGTGCACGTTGAACAAGCAATTTAGTTTAAGCTCTTTTGTTCTGAAAGCACCATTCTTATATCTAGCACACGAGTAATGAACTGGGTTAACTTTTCAGAGAATGATGACCCCACTTCTCAAAGGTCCAAGTCACTTCAAGTGCAAAAGGCCATGTTGGTACCAAGCTTCCCTTTGAAAGGCTCAATCTCTCCTTGCTTTTCTCTGCCTCTTGAATTCAAAATGGAAAGCTAAGCTACCTTTAGTTATGTCTTGACCCACCCCCCCACACACCCACATATGATTGTCATGGGACACCCTTGCTTTCTTCTCCTAGCTTTCCATTTGTGGTTCATGACTGCCCTCTCCTCACAGGCTCTGTGTTTTGGATCTTTGCAGCTGTCTGGAAATGCTGAAGTGGAGAAAGCCCTAAGCCCCCCATACGGAGAAGCATTCTCAGTTGTCTGCTGACCATGATGCATTAGCTTAGGAAAACCTGGGGTGGGTGGGGGGGTGCCGCTGAACTATGTCAAGGGCAGAATCCAAGACTGAGGTGGGACAGGCTTAAATCTCGGTGCCATGGATAGCACTCCCATGACTAGGTAAACCAATGTACACACCACCGGTGTTTGGACAGAACTTTGAGTAGAGAGGGCAGGAGGGAATGAAAAAGCATCTTCACACCCTGTATCACTAATCAATCTCCTTAGGAGAGACTGACCTTGTCCATGGATGGAAGGTCATGGGGCTGGCTAACTCAATTCTTTTCAGTCCCAGGAGTGTCAAAAATCAAGGCCTATACTGTGAGGGGGGAGTTCTGATATTAGCCTACCGTGAGGGGGGAGTTCTGATATTAGCCTATACTTTAAGGGGGGAGTTCTGATATTAGCCTACCATGAGGGGGGAGTTCTGATATTAGCCTACCATGAGGGGGGAGTTCTGATATTAGCCTATACTGTGAGGGGGGAGTTTGATATTAGCCTATACTTTGAGGGGGGAGTTCTGATATTAGCCTACCGTGAGGGGGGGAGTTCTGATATTAGCCTATACTTGAGGGGGGAGTTCTGATATTAGCCTACCGTGAGGGGGAGTTCTGATATTAGCCTACCGTGAGGGGGAGTTCTGATATTAGCCTACCGTGAGGGAGGACGTTCTGATATTAGCCTACCGTGAGGGAGGAGTTCTGATATTAGCCTACCGTGAGGGGGAGTTCTGATATTAGCCTACCGTGAGGGGGGAGTTCTGATATTAGTCCTATACTTTAAGGGGGGAGTTCTGATATTAGCCTACCATGAGGGGGGAGTTCTGATATTAGCCTATACTGTGAGGGGGGAGTTCTGATATTAGCCTATACTTTGAGGGGGGAGTTCTGATATTAGCCTACTCGTGAGGGGGGAGTTCTGATATTAGCCTACACGTGAGGGGGAGTTCTGATATTAGCCTATACTGTGAGGGGGAGCTCTGATATTAGTCTATACTTTGAGGGGGGAGTTCTGATATTAGCCTATACTGTGAGGGGGGAGTTATGATATTAGCCTATACTTTGAGGGGGGGAGTTCTGATATTAGCCTACCGTGAGGGGGGGAGTTCTGATATTAGCCGATACTTTGAGGGGGGAGTTCTGATATTAGCCTATACTGTGAGGGGGGAGATCTGATATTAGCCTATACTTTGAGGGGGGGAGTTCTGATATTAGCCTACCTGGGGGGAGTTCTGATATTAGCCTACGTGAGGGGGGAGTTCTGATATTAGCCTATACTGTGAGATGGGGGAGTTCTGATATTAGCCTATACCATGAGGGGGGAGTTCTGATATTAGCCTATACTTTGAGGGGGGAGTTCTGATATTAGCCTATACCGTGAGGGGGGAGTTCTGATATTAGCCTACATGAGGGGGGAGTTCTGATATTAGCCTATACTTTGAGGGGGGAGTTCTGATATTAGCCTATACTGTGAGGGGGGAGTTATGATATTAGCCTATACTTTGAGGGGGGGAGTTCTGATATTAGCCTACCGTGAGGGGGGAGTTCTGATATTAGTCGATACTTTGAGGGGGGAGTTCTGATGTTAGCCTATACTGTGAGGGGGGAGATCTGATATTAGCCTATACTTTGAGGGGGGAGTTCTGATATTAGCCTACCATGAGGGGGGAGTTCTGATATTAGCCTACTTGAGGGGGGAGTTCTGATATTAGTCTATACTTTGAGGGGGGAGTTCTGATATTAGCCTACTGTGAGGGGGGAGTTCTGATATTAGCCTATACTTTGAGGGGGGGAGTTCTGATATTAGCCATACCATGAGGGGGGAGTTCTGATATTAGTTGTCCTTTGAGGGGGGAAAAAAGTTCTGATATTAGCCTATACTGTGAGGGGGGAGATCTGATATTAGCCTATACTTTGAGGGGGGGAGTTCTGATATTAGCCGTACCATGAGGGGGGAGTTCTGATATTAGCCTACCATGAGGGGGGAGTTCTGATATTAGCCTACCACTGTGAGGGGGGAGTTTGATATTAGCCATTACTCATGAGGGGGGAGTTCTGATATTAGCCTACCATGAGGGGGGAGTTCTGATATTAGCCTACCATGAGGGGGGAGTTCTGATATTAGCCTATACCATGAGGGGGGAGTTCTGATATTAGTCTATACTTTGAGGGGGGAGTTCTGATATTAGCCTATACTGTGAGGGGGGAGTTCTGATATTAGCCTATACTGTGAGGGGGAGCTCTGATATTAGTCTATACTTTGAGGGGGGAGTTCTGATATTAGCCTATACCATGAGGGGGGAGTTCTGATATTAGCCTATACTGTGAGATGGGGGAGTTCTGATATTAGCCTATACCATGAGGGGGGAGTTCTGATATTAGCCTATACTTTGAGGGGGGAGTTCTGATATTAGCCTATACTGTGAGGGGGGAGTTATGATATTAGCCTATACTGTGAGGGGGAGCTCTGATATTAGTCTACACTTTGAGGGGGGAGTTCTGATATTAGCCTATACCATGAGGGGGGAGTTCTGATATTAGCCTATACTGTGAGGGGGGGAGTTCTGATATTAGCCTATACCCTGAGGGGGGAGTTGTGATATTAGCCTATACTTTGAGGGGGGAGTTCTGATATTAGCCTATACTGTGAGGGGGGAGCTCTGATATTAGCCCCTTCAGTGGCTTTCTCTGTTACACCTGTTGTCCCCCCTCCCCCTACCCAACCCACCCAGACATCCCAGAGCCACAGAGCCAGTGAGAGAGTCTCTAGATAAAGAGGTGGCTCCTCTGATGGATCTCAAGAAGCAGGCCGCGGCTCCCCTTGCAAGCCTGATTTCTGATCCTGAGCCATGCTGCGGCCTCTCAAGCCCCAGACCCCAGCTCTCCATTTAGAGGAAGGCGACCATTCCAGTCCCACTGTGCTAACTCCAGTGAGTCCCATACGTTTTTATAGGCATATTAATTTTATTGATGGCACTAGAGGCCAATTTGTCTGTACAGTCACCCACAGGCATCAAATCCCCCACCTCCCTTGCTCGGGAACTGAATATGGATGATACGGTATTGGCATCTGTCCCTTCCTTCCCTCCTCTATCCACCCCCAAATAGTTTCCATGGATCCAATAACTGTATGTGGAATGTAAACTGACTGAACATTAAACCATAATAGTGCCTCATCCAAATCTCCCTTTTCCAAAATGAAAATTGGAGTTTGTTCTCTGGGAACCCTGCTGTATCCTTTATTTAGAGCTCCAGGCATTCAGCATTAATGCGCAGCCTTTTTACACAATCAAACCTTCTCAGAGAAATTTGCTGTGGTTAATGAGACCGGGATGGGAAAAAGGCCAAGGCAGGTTAACTACAGACCCACAGTGGTTTCTCCTCCCAGCCTCTTTCTAGTCAGACATGTAGGCAAACATCCCAGCTAACTCTTCTCCCATAACCCCTAATGTAGCATATGGGCTTTGGGGTGAGAAGGTCAAATCCCAACTTTGCTGCTGAGATTGTCTAACTTTAGTCAAGTTATTTAACTCCTCTGAGTTCCCATTTTTCCTTTCTTAATTGGGTTATTGAGAAGAACAAATGAGATAATGTTGATAAAGTATTTTAGTACTGGGCTTGGCTCCGAGCAAGTCATTAATATAGCAACACCACTTAGCATGCATTGTATGCTGGGATCCCAATTACCTCTAATTTGATCATCGTGTCATTCTGTGGTATAAATTGTATAGGCAGCATTATGCTTGCACTTCTGAGGGGGATGCTGAGCACCAGAGAGGAGAGGGGAGTTGGTTCAGGATCATGCAGGCTCTTAAGGACCAAGTGGAGACTACATTCCATGCAATCCAATCCTTTTTCTAATACCCTTAATATTCTGCCATGTTTTATAGGCATAAAGATGAATATATGCCATACATAAAGTAAATTTAATGACACACATAGAAAAAGCATGTAAATTATCCATGCCATGATGGACTCATGAGGTTCTAGAACAAATGAACAGACTACTTAGCTCACCCCCCAACTAGACTCTAGGCTGCATTTTCTTGTGCACCTGGAGTTCAGAAACAACATATGGTGCTCTGTCTTTTATAAGCATGATCTCATTTCTTCCTCCAGAGTAACCCATAAAATTCATGGCATTAACCCCTCTTTACAGATAAGGAAAGGGAGGCTGGGGGTTCCACCTTTATTTCAGATAAAGGACTCGGTTCCAAAGTGCACATCCTAAAATTGTTCCTCTCAATTTGCTGACTTCTATGGAGTTGGAAAACCAGCCCCCGTCACCAATCAGGAATAAGGAGAAGCAAGGAGAGATAGGAGAAGGACTCACAGCAGGATGTGTAATTCCGCCAGCCAGTCACGGTGATCCCCTGCGTCTGGCAGGTGCTGGCATAGTTCTGTAGCCAGCTGCAGGCGGTCTGCACTGCACCTCCATCAATGCATGAGTCAAACAGGCAGTTTTTGTAAAAGAACGTAGGGTTGACTTTGCTGTGACATTTGGCGAAGGCAGCATTCTGGTTGGGGATCAGGCTGCATAGCTGCTGAACCCTGGAGAAACCATCTACCTTGGCACAGGATGGGCAGCGATCCCCACAGCCCACCTGGCAGAAGGTGTCCCTCTTCACCCAGCTCTGCCCAAACTCATTGACACTCAGTGCAAGGAGTCCCATGGGCATCTCCAGGTCATCATCGAGGTTGTCATTGTAACGTCCACAAAGGCCATAAGTGCTGTTCTGCATGGCCCGGGGGACTGTGATGGACAGGAAGGTTTTCCAGTCATACACAACTTTCAGACCGAAGTCAGTCTCCACCACCACATGAAAGCCGAAAGAAAAAATGTTTATCTTCCCTTGTCCCAACTTCAGGGGCAGATACAGCCGTTCATCGTTGACCTGTAAGAGACAGGGCGTAGAGTAGAGAAGCACAGCTGGTCTAGAGGTTTTTCAGCCCTCCCAGTCATTAATCTCTAGCAAGACAAGTCTCCCAGGAAGCCTGGGCAGGTGTGATACAGTCTTTGCCTATAGTGCTGTTTATGCCAGTCAACAATCATTATTAGAATTTGAACAGACTTAACTGACTATCCTTTGCACACTAACATACCTATCTATTTTAGTGCCTTCTGTTTACATAGCATTGTTTCCCCCAGGAGTTCAGATTGTTTTCTCTAAGGTAATGAGAGAGTAATAAGAATTCAATTAAAGTTGAGAACAAAATACCAAAACCTACAACTCCTATGTTTCTATTTCTAGCTCTACTGTGGATTTATTTTATCCAAGCTCCAATTTATTCATTCCTTCAGGATTTTCTTTGCTTGGAGGATGATTGCACTTCACTGGTCCCTCAGTCTGACATGATACTCATCACTCATCAACATCTCTCTTACCCTCCAGATCTGGCCCTAATGTTGTCACTCTTATAAAGCAATATTTTTCTGAATCTAAGACCATGGTCAGAATGAATTAGTCCCTTCCCTGTACAAGCAGAGCATGCTATTTATATATCTGTATTCTTCACATTGGACAAAGATCAAGTATGTGCATACCGCCACGGAAACACGCATCATAACTCGCCTCAGGTAACAGTTAGCTGTTGATGCTTTGTTTTACCTGCACGATTACCTGCAGGCTGAGAGCGGGGAGTGCACGTCATTGGTCCTTCCATCCACCGTTCTCCTCTGACCTCCCAGGTGTATACTGCACAATGCCTCCCATGGAGTGGACACTTGACACATATTTCTTCTCCAGTATTTCTAGTTCTACCCGCAGGGAAATCCCTTCATGTGGAACTGTAGAGCTGTTCTGCTTGAACTGCACTGTGTCAGATGAGCCATGGCCTGTGCTGGGTTCAAGCTGGATACAAAACCAGGACTGCCAGCTCTGTAAGGCGGCCAAGCTGGCAGGTGAGCTGATCTTTCTTACAGGAAAAGCATGTGTCTTACATGTGCTCTCTGAGCAAAAATTCCTTTCTAGATTCCCTTCATCTCTCCTCCCAACCTCAGGGCTCCTGCCTTGGTTCCGATCCTTATCATTCTTTACCTCCATGACTGAATCTCCTTTTACCTTGTCTCCCCAGCTCAGGCTTTCCTCCTCCTTCATTTACACACTCCCACCATGCAACATCCATAACTTGAGTAAGTGTCTGACACACTAAACAAAGCCACTGGGCTCTTTAGGAGCCAGCCTTCCCTCTTTTTTTTTTTTTTTTTTAAAAAAAAAAAAAAAGGTTTATTTTTATTTTATGTGTATGAGTGTTTTGCCTGCACTTATGTATGTGCACAAGGTGTGCAGTGCCCAAGGAGGCCAGAAGAGGGCACTGGATCTCCTAAAACTAGAGTTACAGGCAGTTGTAAGCTGCCATGTGGGTTCTGAACCTTGCTCTTCTGCAAGAGCAGAAAGTACTCTTAACCACTGAGCTATCTCTCCATCCCTTGTACTTGACTCTTGAGGCCAGAAGTCCACAGTTTACAGATTCCTAAATGGACCAACTACACCATCCTAGTCCACTGTTTCCTATTTCACAAGTGTGAAGGATATTTTCCATATTTTCCTTCTCAGGACCCCCATAACTGTGGTGTAGTGATAACTCAGCTGGATTTGGCCCACTGTAACAGGAGCATTTGAACAATAACTGACTCACAGTGGTGACCAGCCTATGACATAGATCTCATTCAGAGTATCTAGCAGTCCAGGCTAAAGCTGGTCTTTAGCTTAGACTATACCACACTGAGCTTTCTTCTCCTAGACCTTCCTTTACTTTCCTAAAAAGCCCTATCTTGGGGGTTGTTTCTAAGGAACCCAGCCCAATACAGCAAGAAGGTTGTCCCCCCGCCCCCACTTTTCCCCTGGAGGAATGCTCACTCCTAAACACTCGGCTCAGCTCGCGTGGCTTCTGCACTTATTCATCTACACAGAACTCATTCATCTAATAGACATGTGTGCCACTTCTGTGTGCCAGGCATGGTGCTAGGCTAGAGTAAAGCACAGGGCCTTTGCTCTAGGAGCAAATGCAGCAAGCACAAGAACCTGTACGGATAGGGAGATCATCAGATGAAAGTGGTTACAGGCCCCAGACTCAGCCTGGGGACAGAATCAGTGATATCTGTAGAAGAGGTTCCCTACACAGAGTCCCAGAGGATGAGTAGCCAGGCAGGGGATGATGGAGGACAGAGGGAGAGTGAAGATGAAGGAATCCAAAGAGAGAACATAACCCGAGGAAAAGCCCAGACAAGAGGAAAAGGCCAAGTAACTATGAAAGATTACTGCAATTTAGTGCTGCCGGAGCAGCAAATGCAACCTTGGGAGTTGAAGATGAATGTGAAGACACGGAGGCTGGAAGGGCGTCAGTCAAACGGGGTCTCATATGTAGGGTCAAACAGGCATGGAGGCTGGAACAGAAGCCTGACTCATGTCCACTCATTTAGGGGAAAATTCATCTGGGATCTTCGTAGGAGAATTTCAGTAGAATGACGACGCCAGAGTCAGACTCCAGAAATAACTGTGCATCAAAGAGCAAGTGGGGATGAAGGAGAGATGACCTTCAGAAGAGTTTGGTCAGGAAGGAAGGAGAGATGCAAAGGAGCTAGAGGAAAGCTGGGGTTCAGGTTAGACCGAGCGTGTTTATGGGTGGAAAAGAGGGGGCCCATAGAAAAGGAAGGCCGAAGCCACAGGAAGGAGAGAAAATGGCAGATAGGTCACATGCTTGGTTTAGGGACAACTGGGAGGAGAGATATCTGAAGAAAGCAAGATGAGTCATTAAAAGACAGGACTCCTCCAGGACGGAGGGAGAAGGCGGAGAGGGTGGGACAAGGCTCTCTCCAACAGGAAGCCGAGAATGGAGAGGGTCGTGTGCAAATACAGATGCCAGACTAGCAGGCCAGAGGGAAGCTTAGCCCAGCCGGGAGGTCACACAGCCTCACAGTCTTTGCCGAGAGTGCCAGCTTACTCTCCCTCCATTTTTCGCACAGGAGGTAACACTTCTGGGAGGCCAAATAATGGGATTAAACCCTCTAATGCTGTCACTGCCAAAGAGAACTTTGGGGGGAAAAAAGCATGTCCTCTAACTCCAACAAACTCAGCTCTGTCCACCTCTGATGCCCTTTGAATGCTACCTCTGTCATAGCCCACTGCCCTGTTTGTGTGTGTGTGTGTGTGTGTGTGTGTGTGTGTGCATGTATCTGTGTGTCTGTGTGTCTATGTGTGTGTCTCTTGGAATGAGGAATGGGGGAAGGAGAACCCAAAGGAGAGCGCAAGGTGGAGTTTGATACGGCAATAGCACTTGATGGATGGGGAGGACCCGAGGGTGGGAAGAAGGAACCAGGATGAGTGTGGGGCAATGTGCCTCAGATCCGGAACTGTCAGGATGCTCAAACCCTTTGGTAAAAAAAAACTGGCATTTTGTTTCCCTAGATCCTGCACACAGCATCTATCAGGCCTGTTCGACCTGCAGTGCACAGACCAAATGCAGCAGGACAGCTATGAATGCAGTCAACACAAAGCAGCACACTCCCTTGAAGCACTATGAGACTTTTTTGGTAGCTCAAGCATGAGCTTTTCGGATGACAGAGTCTCATGGCAAGGTCAAGAGACTGAACTCCCCTGCATGATCTTCTCCAGGTACCTTGAAGGAGCTCATACAATGTAGATGCAATGTAAATAGGTGTTATATGACATTGTTTAGGAGAGAATGAAGAAAAACCTATAGAATTTCAGCATAGATACATATAGATGATAGTTTTTTTATTTTATTTATTATTTTATGTGCATGAGTGTACCGTCTGCATGCAAGTAGGTGTACCCATGTAGTGCAATGCTGTGGAGGTCAGAAGAAGGTGTTAGACTCCCCTGGAACTGGAGTCAAAGACAGTTTCTTAGCCACCATGTGGGTGCTGGGAATTGAACCCAGGACCTCTGTAAGAGCAGTCAGTGCTCCCAACCACTGAGCCATCTCTCCAGCCCCAGTTTTTTTTTGTTGTTTTGTTTTGTTTTGTTTTTTGCAACCAGCAGTTGGTTAAATCTTGGATGGGAAACCACTGAATTGGAGAGATGATTTTATTGGGAATAGGATCACCTGTTAGAGCTTCCATGGTGGTTTCTTTAAACGACCAGCTCTGGTTTCTTTGTACAGCCCCCTCCCCCTCACAGCCCGTGCCTGGTTTTCCCCCTGATGCCCATTGACATTCACCTGGCCTGGAGACCCTTAACTGACTCTCGGCCTGGCAGATGGGCTCCTTCAGGCTCAGATCTATTCACCCCTTCCAAGAAGCTTTCCCTGAAGCCCCAAGGCAGGCGAAGGTAAGTTCTTCCCTGTGATCTTGTGATCATCCATACAGAACATCTTTACATGTTTCATAATTACACTGACGTTAACTGTGAGAGTCCCACGGGTCTCTAACTTCTCAGAGAAGCTGCATTAATCCTTCTATTGTTTTCATTCACATGTTTGATGCCATTGTACAAAAAATTGGGGCAATAACTCCACAAGCTCTTCTTGCACTTAAAGAACTTTCCACAAAACCACGAAGACCTGAGTTTAGATTCCCCAAACCCACATAAAGCTGAACATGGTAACGCACATCTGTAATCCCAGTTAGGGTTACAGGGAGTTACAGGGAGGATGCAAGGCAGAGACAGGAGGACCCCCAGAACTTTCTGGGCTAGCTAGCTGGGCTAATGAGCAAGGAACAAGAGACGCCTGTCTTAAACAAGTGGAAGGCAAGGACCAACACCCACAGTGTCCATTGACGTCTATCTTGTGCTGTGGAACACACCCACTCCACTACACGAATGTGTATACACAGCACACACACACCCCCCAGGCACACATACTTAAAAGAAAAATGAAAGAAATTTTCATTCCTCAGCACAGAATAACCATCAATAAAGCTCATTGAACTCAGCTGAGCCAGAGTAAGACTCCAAAGCCACTTTTCTCCTGTAGTCCACCAGACTGATAATAAATTGGAAAAAAACAAACCAACTTTGGCTGGTTTTTTTTTGGATCCCAAAGCCTCTTTGGACAAAGAAAGGCATGGCTATGTTGAGCCTTCAGTGGTGTGAGGGGAGGGGCCGGTGCTTTCCAGCTTTGGCTATGCAGGCTGGAGCCCCAGACACTGCATTGTCCTCAGGAGTGGCTCACCTTCTGTGGCTCACCCTCATAGCCCCGCCTGGTCTATAGGTAGTATGTCTGTTCCTAGCTTCATTTGACCTTGTGGACTTTTCTCATGTCCTGAGCTTAGCTCAGGGCACAGCAATGTTAGACTCCTAGAAGGAGCCCATGTCCCAAGGAGTCACTTCTATGTCACCCTCCACTTCTGAGAGCACCAGCGGTGATCTGGGGCTCTGGGCTGTGTTTGGTCCTGCACTTCATTTCTCACTGTCATGGTGTCAGCCGTTATTTTCAAGCTCAAGGAATGATGGTGACTAATAATAACATCATGGGAAAAACAAATGCAAATCACTGAATAAGCAGATCCTGTAATACATATTAATAATTCAAAGTAACTGCTAAATCTATCCCTCAGGCCCGTAAAGAAAAAAGCCTTCAATGCATCCTGGACTTGCCTTCTTGTCAGGAGTTTGAAAGCTGTCTACTCTGTCTCCAGAATGGCACTTAGGACTTCCAAGTGACAAAGAAAGAAGGATCTGGGCAAGGTGTCCTCCTGCCTCTTTCGTCTCCTTGTCCTTGATGTTCATTTCTCTCTAGTTGCTATTGTTATGAGTGGAATTATATCGCCCAGAAAGATATGCTGAGATTTTCACCCCTGGTACCCATGAAAGTGACCTGAACTTGGAAATAGTCTTTGAGGATGTCATCAAGATAAGATGAAGTCATGGTAGATTAAATGGGCCCTACATGTCCAATGACTGATGTCCTTGAAAGGAAAGGGAGATGTAGACTCTGAGCAACAGGATGTAGAAAGATGTATATAAAGACAGAAGCAGGGACTGGAGCTATACTGTCATAGGCAACAAAGAGCCAAGGTTGCCTAGAACCACCAGGAACTCAGAGAGAGGCAAAGGGTGACTCCTCCCTGGATCTCAGAGGAAGTAAAGCCCTGCCATACTCTTGATTTTGAACTCTCGGCCCCAGAAGTTTCAGCTGTTTTAAGTCATCCAGTCTGTGGTATGTTATAGCGGCATTATATGCATGACATGCCCTCTTATCTGTATGTCTATACCAGAGAGAACTCGGCTGTGTGATCCATGGCCCTTGGATCTGTGAGTACACCTCCTGAGACTGGGGCAGGGCACAAGCCTGGAACATAGTCCAATCCTTTTGAGGCTTAACACAACAGTGGAAGGAAAGTGGAGAGAGTGGGGAACTAGGTCCTCTGGAGGAGAGTTGGCATGAAGTGCTCGTGGATCTAGTGGTCTTATGTGCAAACACTAGGAAGAGGTCAGAAAAGAACCCTGCAACCTTGATGCTGAGAGCATGCAACACAGGCAGAAGTGGAACCCCCAGTAAATGAGGCAGGCAGAGCCTATCAACAGACATCAGAAGAGAAGAAAAAACAACTAGGAAAGCCAAAAACGGAGATGGGTATTGAATACCAAGGAGATAATTAAGTGCATGAAAATGCATAAACCTAAGGGTAGAAATGTATCAGATAAGGTGAAAGGAAGAAAGAACAACTATGAGGTAATAATAGCATGCACAAAATGATTGATGTGTTTGTCTTAACCTCTGATGAGCAGAGTGGGGGGATGGTATTACAATGAGCACCTTCGACTATCAAGACATTTGCTAGAATTGAATTTGGGGACTGGGAAGATAGCTCAGTCAGTAAATTGGTTATGCACAAGCATGGGGACCTAAGGTCAAATTCCCAGCACCCACAAGAAGCGTGTCCAACAGCAGGAGGAAACTCACAGGAACTTTGAAAGAAAGGCCTCAAACCATGATGTCACCTCCTCATTCATTTGACAAGTGTTTTTGAATGTCATTGTGTACAGGGCACTGTACATTCATCCAACATAAAGATGAGTTATGTGTGAAGTTATGATAAATGCACTCATGGATACAGGGATAAACTTTAGGCTCATAATGTCCAAGAAAGGGAGGAAGAAAGAGGCTCATGCCAGGCATGTTGGTACATGCCCACAACCCAAGCTCTGTGGAGCCTGGGGCCGGAGGATCTCAACTTCCAGTCCAGCCTGAACTCCATACACTCTAGCTCAGAAACAAACAAACCATAAATAAAGGCTTCTGCTCTAGATGCTAAGGTTTTCCAATGAACGTAAAGGGAAGATGGTTCATAAATCTGTCCCTTTCTCTGCTAAAGTTTAACAAATCCTCAGAAGGAAAGCAGTTGGTAGAGCTGCTCAGCTAGCTCATGTGCTTAGCTTAGTTTGCTTTAGCTCAGTGTTTTCAAAGAAGACATGCAAGGTGCAAAAATGTCCTATTGGAGATTCTGAGTTATGACACAAACCCGTGAGGAGCACATTAGAAAGGCTCACACCCCAAATCAGCACCCTTAATAGCCTGGCAGAGTCTGCTGGCTGATGGGCATTCAGCATCTCACTCAGACCACATAGTGGGGCAGCGAGTGCTAGCCTGCCAAAGGGGTTGCTGTCAACAGGCTGTTGAAGGAGCTCCCAGAAGTCCTCAACTACTGCTACTGTCATCATGGTCAAGGAGGGCTTCACGGGTGTGGTGGTTTGAATGAGTGTCCCCCATAGGCTTTAAGTATTCAGACATTTTGTCTCCAGTTGGTGGCACTGTTCTTGGAGGTCTTAGAAGGTGTGGCTGTGCTGGAGGAAGTACGTTATTGGGGGCAGGCTTAGTGAGTTTAACAAGCCTTGTGGTCTCCAGTCACTCTCTCTGCTTCCTGTGCTCATTGCGAGATATGACCCTCGGCTTGCTGCTCCAGCCCCGGCCACCATGCCTCCCACCACAATGGACTCTAATTCCCTGGAACCATTGATTGTAAGCTCAAATAAACTCTTCCTTTTATAAGTTCCCTTGGTCATGGTGGTTTTATCACAGCAACAGAAACATGACTAATACAGTTATTTGGTACCAGAGAGTGGGCTGTTGGCTGTGAAGAACCTGACCATGTGGATGTTTGGAGAAATATGGAAGACTTTGGAATTTTGGGCTAGAAAAGCTGTTGACTACTGTAAGCAGAGCTAAATGGGCCATTCTAGTAGAAGCCTGGAAGAAAGCATTGCTGCAAAAAAATGTAGTTCCAGAGGAAAATAAAGACTTAGGCAGCAACTGGGATATTTTGATAAAGAGTCTGGCAGCAGTTTGCCCACAGCCCAAATGCTTGCCTGATTCTAAGTTGAAAAGCAATGGACTAATGTCTTTGGCGGAGGATATTTCAAGACAGCCTAATGTAGAAATGGTGGTGTGGCTCTTAATGGTGAATATTATACAGATCTACAGTGAAGAAAAGCAGATGGGTAGAAAAGAAATGCAGAATGTACAGTTTGGATCTGAAAACTGCACTAGGAAGATTAAAGGTGGGGCCAAGGCATGTGAAGGAGAGGTTCCTTTTAATAAGGAGACTAAAGTGATTAAGGAGATGCCTAGCTATTTACAAGTAAACAATGGGAAAGGTGAAATTAAAGTGATTAAGGAGAGGCCTGGAGATTTACAAGTAAACAATAGAATCAGTACCTTCAGGGCAAGGCCACACCCAGCTAAGCCTCCAACTTTTGAAAGGAAAATACTGAAAGCGTTTTCTACTCCAACAAGTCCAGGGCAGAGAAAATTTGCAAATGTGGTTAAAGTAGGAGAGAGTCCATCCCAAACTTGCAGCCAAACTCGGCAATTTCATTCACGTGGTGCTGGTTTTAGAGGCATGAAGTTTGCAAGAGTGAAGGGGTCATCAGTTCTTCCTCCACCCTTTCAGAGAGCCACAGAGGCCAGGCAGAGTGCAGCAGGGGCATCCCTGCATAAAGAAGGCCCTGATAGGCCATTATGCGAAGCTGTGAATGTGAAGCCTGGTTGGCAGTGGAGACCCCAAGAGAACATTAGAGATGCCAGACCTGTGAGATATTTGCCAAGGAGAGCTGCATACAGGGAGTGGTACCAGCCTAAGAAAGAGATGTATGTCACAAGCAAAGCTGGAAGAGCTGAGCCATCTAAGCCCCTTGGAAGCCAAGTCCCAGAAGTTGCAAATGCAGCTACTGGACTTGGTGTTTGCCCTGCTGGTTTTCAGTCTTGTTTTGGTCCAGTATTTCCTCACTATGCCTCTATTCCTCCCTTTTGGAATGGGAATGTGTATTCAGTTCTACTGTACATTGGGAGTATGAAATTTGCCTTTTGATTTTACAGGAGCTTACAGTTAAGAGATTGGCCTGTGTCTCAGAAGAGATTTTGGACGATAGACTTTTGAATAGAATTGAGACTGGTAAAGACTATGGGGACTTTTAAGGTTAGACTAAATGTATTTTGCATTTTTTATGATCAGGAGCCTATGGAGGCCAGGGAGTGGAATGTGGTGGTTTGAATGAGTGTCCCCCATAGGCTTTAAGTATTCAGACATTTTGTCTCCAGTTGGTGACACTGTTCTTGGAGGTCTTAGAAGGTGTGGCCATGCTGGAGGAAGTACATCATTGGGGGCGGGCTTAGTGAGTTTAACAAGCCTCATGGTCTCCAGTCGCTCTCTCTGCTTCCTGTGCTCATGGCGAGATGTGACCCTCTGCTTTCTGCTCCAGCCCCGGCCACCATGCTTCCCGCCACAATGGACTCTGATTCCCTGGAACCGTCAATCGTAAGCTCAAATAAACTCTTCCTTTTATAAGTTCCCTTGGTCATGGTGGTTTTATCACAGCAACAGAAAAGTGACTAATACAGTGGGTGAACAGCATGGTGAGGGAAGGAAGAGGGGCCTGAAGCCCTGATGACTAAAGACAGCATAGTCTAGATGTGAGCAAGACTCCAGAACTCACAGACTCTATGGCAGAGAACAGGGAGGGAGACTGGGAGAGATTTGGGAGGCCAGAGTAGGTGGATACCATGCTGATCTCAGAAGAGGGAAGGGGTGGACTAGGACACGAGTACTACTGAGAGAAGTGCCGCCTGTGACAAGCAAATGACAGACTGCCCAAGGTCACACAGCCACATGGTGGTCGTCAAACTTAGATTTGAATGGAGATTTTTGTTCTTGCCAACACACCCTGCTACAATATGTAGTTCATTTCTAGAGCTGCTTCTGATCCACTTTAGTGCCTGTGACTTGGGCCTCTGAGCCTCCGTTTTCTGATCCAAAACAACAGAAACTCCCAAAGCCTCTCTTACAATACATATGACTTTCTTTGGATTCTGGACCACCATGACTCAGCAGTATCCTGGCTTCTGACCTGGGATCCTGTCTCCACCTGCCTCTGAATCCCTTCTGGAAGTTCTCCTTTGTCTACTTACCAGCACAGTGTGCTTATAAGCCCTGTGAATCACAATGTTGTAGCCAAACACAGTCACATCCACTTGTTTCACCCACAAGGCCAGGGATGGGTCTCGGTCCTCATTCCTGGCTGTGACAATGAACCTGGGGAAAGAGTCTGAGCTTGGTCTGCTTCCTGTGGTGCATAGGATGAGTGGGCAACTTGTCTGGAAGTCAAAGGGGAAGCCATCAAAGGTGAGGTAGTGGCCGTAGCCAGAGATAATGCAGGAAGCATCTGTACGGGCCTGGCAGTAGTACAAGCCACTCTCTTCCATGCAGTATTCATCATCTTTACAGGGAATGGTCTCACAGTGGACACTGTTGTCTGTACCATTGCAATAGCAGAAGATCTGGCAGTCCTGGTCCACCCAGAAGGTCTCGTTGGTGGCCAGTTGGTGCCCCTCAAAGTTGCAGCCACACTCACTCCGAGTCACACACTGGCTTCCGAGCAGGGCATAGCCCTCATCACATTGGCATCCCTCGGAGCAGCTATCCACGCAGATGGGACCCAAGGCCAGGGTCTCACAGGTCTCTGTGCATGTCACACACTCCTCAAAATGGCTATTCTCCGGGCAGTCCAGAGCTGAGAGGGATCAAAGAGAAGACACATTTGAGAAGCGGACAGAGGGCAGAGACAGAAGTAGGTGCATGCATGCCTGCACACACGTGTGTGTGTGTGTGTGTGTGTGTGTGTGTGTGTGTGTGTGTTCACATTTGTTCAGGACAGTGAGCTCAGTGAAGCTGGGTGATAGCAGCACTGGGATGCTCAAGCCTCAGTGGACCCTCACTCAGAAGCTCCATTTGTGTACCTGACTCCATATAGAAGATGTTTTTGTCTATGAACCAGTACTGACCACCTGCTACGTGGGGATCCCTTCTTGGGCTCTTCTGTGAGCCTCCTCTCAACCACCTGGTTTGACAAGCCTTTTCATTCCTACCCTACAGGCAAGGAAATGGAAGTTCAATTATTTAACCTATCTGTCCCATAAGAACAAGGCATCTTGGCTTAGATTCCAGGGGCAGAGTATGGCCTGAGGCAAGGAACAGTTGTTTGATGCCAAGTCAGCACTTGGGAGGCAGAGGCAGGCAGAGGCAGGCAGAGGCAGGCAGCAGATCTCTGTGAGATTGCAGCCAGCCTGGTTTACATAGTAAGTTCCAGGCTGGAGTTAGGGAGACCCCATAAAAACAAACAAACAAACAAACAAACAAACAAAAGAACACATGTTTGGGGGCCATAGAGACTTAAGGATGCTGTTCTCTCAACTCTGGCTTATGAATGTCTCTGAACTCTGGTTTCTTCTTTTGTTAAGTAATAGCCATGTTAACCTAATAGGATTGCCTTGAGGGTTAATAATTTCATGTGCTGAGTCCATAGTAGAGTCTAAATAAGTAGCCTGCCTTTTCCTCTTTGGCCCATCTTTCTCTTAGTTCAATGTCTTTCTCTTTCTTTGTCTTTTGTTTCTCTGCATCTGGCACCCCAGGGTCTCTGTCACCTCCTCACCATGGTCTGTATGTGGTGACACACTGCCTCTGCTCACACTTTCCTCCGCCCAGATACCTGCTGACAAAGCCAAGTCCTACACTTCCTTGACATTCCATTTCAAATAGCACTTTCTCCCAGAAGCCTTCCTTGTTAGATCAAGTCTCTGTATCATAGCACACAGAGGAACACGTGTGGTTTCCTATGAGATTCTGGGTAAGCATCCCAGTTTTCTCTAGTGACAATTTGACAAGAGCAGGGATGGAGTCCAAGAATACAGAAGTAATCTGCCTACAAATCCATGTGTTCTAAAGATCTTCAAAGAACCCTACCAGCTCTAGGAAACAAGATCTCACCTTTAGAACTTTCTTTGCCTCTTATACATAACATTCTTTCTTGCCAATGCCTTATGATACAAGGACATGAAGGACACTACAGAAAAATAAATTGTATGGTCATAATAGCTCTGCCCATGAGTACCAACTCAATCGTTCTGCACTGTGGACTGAAAGCCAATCTTTATTTCCTCTGAGCTAAAGTACTCTCTCCATTTCTGTTCACTACAATAGCATATGGCTATAGAGTTGAAGGCTGGTTCAACACTGATTATATACGTCTGGATAGAGGGATTTTCACATTTGTCTCTAAATTATGAATGTTATAGCACTGACTGCAGGTTTATGGGGAAAGCCAATAACATGACTTATTTAAATGGCTCTTGCTTTATGACTTACTGTGTTGTCTGGATTTGTCTGAAGAGTCTGGAACATACAGACATGGCGTAATAAAACAATCCCAGCCCCTGAAATGACTGTGAAATTACTTAATTGGGCAAACCAACTCTGCCAACAAGACGGCTGGTTGAAAAATTCAGAACACAGAGTATCATTGTCTCTTTCCAAGTTCAAAGAAGAGGGTATTCCTCATTTGCTGGTGTTCTGGGATCCAATCTGTGTTTTGTAGGACTCTGAGCACATGGAGCCTTTACTACCTGATTCACCGCTGATTGATCAGGTAGTATGTGTTCTTCGGTCCTCGATGGACCCAAATGTGCAAGGTCTGTGTGAGCCAACCTAGGGGATGGGCCCTCTACCCAATGAAACCATTATTCTTTCTTTTTTTTTTCCGGTCTTTTCAAGACAGGGTCTCCCTGTAGTCCCAGCTGTCCTGGAATTCACTCTGTAGACCAGGCTGGCCTTGGACTCACAAAGATCCGCCTGCTATGGTTGCTTTCTGCCCAATCTCTCCCTGAAAAGGTACTTGCAAGAGCTTCCGCCACTCTCCTGGCCTGGAGGAGGCTTAATGAGATGCACTTGTCAGGAGTCATCACTCCTAGGAAAAGCCCTGTCCCCATCACAGCAGGCTAAATTACAGGCTACCAAACTGTGCTCTGTATAGTATAAACCAACCGAGAAGCACTGTCCACCAGGCAGGAGCTAGTCATCTGGAGAAATGACCTAACACACAGAGTTGTGATGGGATGTAGGAGCAGGGGTGGAAATCATGTTAGAAAGCGTGGAAGGAGAAACTAAAATGGGAGTTGGGATGCAGATTACAGAAACAGTGAGGCCTTCCCACTGAAGGTGACTGTGAAGAGTTCAGCTTCAGGATCCGTGGCATCTGTCATCAGTTCCTTCTGATAGTGGTTAAGGCTCAGTAGAGACATAACTGAGACATAACTGCCTTCTGAGTAGACAGCCACATGCTTGTTGGACTGCCTACATTCAGAAATCAGAGGTTTAAAGAGGTGTATGTGTGTGTGTGTGTGTGTGTGTGTGTTATGTGTTACTTCTTAACTCTGTTGAAAGTGCCTAGACATAAAACAAAGATGCCCAAAGAGCACCGAGTAACCCAAGCCTAGAAGACTCTAGGAGACTAAAGAAACATGCATGAACATGTGATCCTAGGCTCTATCTGGCAGAGGGGAAGGAAACATATAATTGAGCCAAACGACACAATTGGAATATAGATGCTAAATTATTCTATCGGTATTACATTTCCTAAAGTTGATTAACTATGCTATGGTTCTACCAATGGTAGAGGAAACAATGTTCTAGTTGGGAATTCAGGTATTGCCCAGAATTAAAGACGTGGCCTCTGTCATGAAGCTATGGGAGATGGTAGAACTCTAATAAGTAGGTCCTAATGGGAGGCTTTCTGAATATTAGGGGTGTTCCTTGAAAGGGATAATGGGATCCGACCTGGACTTCTACACACAGCTTTGTCCCACTAAAAAGCTCAGCCTTTGAAATAATTTCAAAATAAAAAGTAGAACAAACTTAAGATAGGTCATGGGACAAGTCCACAAGTACGGAGGTTAGGATCTTCACTGTGGCCCTGCCTTTGCCTTAAGGCTGAGCTTTTTGGCAGGATAGAGCTGTGTGTAGAAGTCCAGGTTGGAGGTTGCTACTCCCCTGCATGGGCTTCCCCCTCCTCAGCTGCTCCCCTCCCCTCCTGCTACTCCGGATTGTCTGGGTGTTGGATGTCATGTCTGCCCAGGAGTAATTCTAACGGCTACTAGTATTGCCACTGCCCTGTTGAGAGGGGTCACACTCTCTGGGGACAAAATGAAGAGCCAGGTACATGGAACTGTCTTAATAGCCATTGTTGGGCTTGTCCAGGCAGCAATGCTAATCTCTGCACCCTGAAAAGCTGCCCAGCTGATCATGTCCTATCGAAATGAAAGGGGCCCTTCTTTGCCTAGGGAGAAAACATCCACAGGGCCATCACAAAGATTTCTGGTCCTTTGACATGGCGTTTGTAGTCTCTGCAGATAAAACCTCCAGTCAATAGGATGGCTAACTGCTCATAATGAAAAGGTATTGTACCGGGGTCGGGGGGTGGGGTGGCTCAGTGGTTAAGAGCACTGACTGCTCTTGCAGAGGACTTGGGTTTGATTCCCAGCACCCACCAAGCACCCACATGGTGGCTAACAACCATCTGTAACTTCAGTTCCAGGGAGGCTGACCCCCTCTTCTGACTTCCATGGGCATCACATGTCATGGGTGCACTTACACACATGCAGGCAATACATATATACACATAAAATAAATATAAAAAATAAAATATTTTTTAAAAATAAAAGAAAATGTATTGTCTGCTTAGAAGTGAAGTAGAGGGACTGGGGAGGTGGCTCAGTCAGTTAAGTGCGTGCCAGGCAAACACGAGGACCTGAGTTAGATCCTCCGCACCCACAGAAAAGCCTATATGGCCACCCATGTCTGCCAGCCCAGCACTGGGAGACAGGGAGATCCCTGGAGCTCACTGACCAGTCTACCCAATCAGAGCTCTGGGTTCAGTAAAACACCCTTTCTAAAAAGCTAAGGTGGAAGAACTGGAGGGATGGCTCAGAGGTTAAGAGCACATACTTCTCTTTCAGAGGAGCCAAGTTCAGTTCTCAACACTGGTGTTGGCAGGCTCACAACCTCCTGCAACTCCAGCTCCAAGGAACCCAATGCCCTCTGGCCTCTGTGGGTACCTGTACTCAGATGTACATGCACACACACACACACACACACACACACACACACACACACACAAGTAAATCAATCTTTTAAAAAAAATAAGGTGGAGCAGGATAGTGGGAGACATCCAAGTCAGCCTCTGGTCAGGGATGCATACACATGTATATACACCTTCACACACACACACACACACACACACACACACACACACACACGAAAACGAAGGTAAGAAACAGCTTGGTTTGGGGTAAGAGGTCAGCTAGAAGGTACATGGAACCTAGAACAATGCCCTCAAATCAGACTACCTTTGAGCTCAGTCCCACCAGGGAAAGAAGCAGGAAGTTCCAGTAGAGCATGGATCCCCCCTCCAGGTGGTGCAGCCCTGACTTACGGCAGAAGTCGTAGGTCCTCCAGGGGCCCACCTCCACATCTGCGTTCTTGCAAGCGCTGGCATAACGGGCCACAGAGTCACAGAGCTCAGACTCGTTGCCTCCACTCTGACACAGGCGGAAGAGGCAGGTGCGGTAGTAGGCGGTGACGTTCACCACTCCGTGGCACTCCAGGAAGGAGCTGTTGGACGGGTCGTTGATGATGCCGCACCGGGAGCGGCTCCGGTAGAACTTAAGCAGCTCTGAGTCGTTGTTGCAGGCCTTCAGCAGGTCCCCACACTCGCCGTTGCAGATCTCCTCAAACGTCGTCCAGCTCTCCAGGAACACTGCCAGGTTGTCCGTGCACTTGCCAGTGGGGAGGCAGAACTCATCACTGGCGTTGGCATTGAAGAAGCCGCACAGGCCCCCGGTGCAGTTGAAGTACATCGTGGACAGCCGAATGTACAGCAGGCCCACGTCGGAGTACTGGACCGCCACCACGCCCTTGGATTCCACCGTCGTACTATTTTTGTTTCGATAAATCTCCAGCTCCCCCGAAGGATGGAAAAAAGGTAATTCCACATCTTGGCCATTCAGCTGAAAAATCAAAGCATCAGCGTCAATTGCAGAGACCCGTGGAACACTCGCCCATTCTGAGGATGAGGAAGAACCTGGCGCCTTGACAATATGGGAAGCTGACATCTATGGAAACTGTGCAGAGGCATTGTTTATTCATGGCCTGGTTTCTTTCTTCTGAAGTGCCCCGCGTGCTCTTTATTTTAGTGTGTTCTAGACTCACACAAGCAAAACTGAGCAAAAATTGTCTTAAGAGGCTGGCTTTTTCCTGCTGTCTGTCACGGCTCCTTTCAAACACCTTTTCCCAGACAGTCAGTCCCCTCTCCTCCATGTCTTTCTAGCTCTTTCTTTCCCCCATCAGATCTTACTTTGCGTGTGTCCCAACCCCTTGGGGGCACACAGAGGAGACCCTATGTCTGTATGTCCATCCATCTTATCACTGTGATTTCTTTACTAGATGAATCTCTGTCAGTCCACCACTGAGACCCAACCATCTTTCCATGGACGTGTCTTGCCCCCTCCTTGGACTGCACTGTGCTGATGTTTGTTTTCTAAACCAGGCCTGTGGTGCCACTTAATGCATGTTGAGCAATTCTCAAGATCACCTCCCGAACAATGATTAATGAGCCTGGACACCTAATTATGGGCACCTGAGACTAGGCCAGAGGTAGGGAGACAGCATAGTAGATACCCCACTTGGATTTCCATGTAACTTGAAGGACAGTCAGAACAGTATGAAAGTTATGAGCATAGATTAGGTACCAGCCTGCTTGGGCATGCAGCCCATTTTGTGGTTGTGTATTCCTGGAGGAAGTTTCTTAACCTCTCTGTGCCTTGGTTTTGACACCTATAGAATAGCTAATATTATCTATCTCATAAGTAGGGCTTAGAATAGTTCTTGGCACATAGCAAATTCTATGAGAATTTGTACTTATGAGAGTGAGTTCTACTTAATTCAGAAAATCCCAGCCTCTCCATCTCTCCATCAGCTAGAGTCCATCTCTCCATCAGCTAGAGTCTCATTTGAGGATGATCTTTTTCAAAAATTGCTCCCATACAGGAACCATCTCCTTTCTAGAATCTACTCATGGCCAAAGGCAAATTCCTTCACTCCATCTGGACTGTCAAAGGAAGCAAGGAGTCTTACCTTGACTTCCAAAGCCCGGACTCCTCCTATCTTGACCTCCTGGTCAGCCACAAGGATCCGAAGACCCCGGAGCCAGGCAGGCCCTACATCAGGCTTCTTCTTATTGATGTCAATTTCCAAGTATTCCGGGCGCTCAGGGCAGGTCTTGAGTAGTGTGTATGAGAACTCTGATGGGAAGGCATAGGCCGCACCGTCAAAGGTGTGCAGTACCTGATTCTGGCTAAGCAGGCACACAGTCTCCCTCTTGGGGAAACAGCCCTGGTAGCCGTCCTCCACAGCACACACCTCCCCACTCCGGCAAGTCTTGTTGAAACAGTAGACATCCCCGCCCTCCTCACATAAGCACTGCACTGTACAGTTGGCTGTGGCCCAGAAGAACTCCCCCATGGTGTAGTAGTGCCCATCGAAGTCACAGCCACACTTGTGCAGAGGGACACACTGGCTGGTGCTGAGGACGAAGCCTTCGTTGCACTCACAGCCCTCGGTGCATGGTGTGGCACAGTTCTGAGACGCGGTCAGATCGGAGCAGGTGTCGGGACAGCTGCTGGTGCACACAGAGTAGTGGCTGAAGCTCGGGCACCGCACGGTGGACACTGATGCAGACAAAGGAAGAGAGTTCGGTCATAGGTCAGAGGGGCCAGAATCCAACCAGCACAGGGGCTAGCAGAAGAAAGTGCTCCTTCCCGACCATTCAGGCCCTAGAGTGGGGGTCAGGAGGCCACTTACTGGGGGAAGAGACTGGAAGCCGCCTCTGTAAATACTGGCTCAATTTGCCTTCCCAATATGGCAGGATGGTGAGATTTTCCTTGAACATGAACTGAATGGAATGAACCTTGTGGTTGTTTATTCTTACTGTATTAGCCTCATTCCTCAATAGTTATTACTTGATGACCTACAGTCATGAAGATGTTTTAAAATCCCCTACTAAGGGCATAAGGAGCTACCCTGATTTTAAATAGTGAGGCCCATTCTTAGAAGGAAATAAAACTCACTTTCAGGAGAAATGAAAATTGTACCTGTTAGAGGAATGATCTGAAGACAATGAAATTTCAAACAAGGAGATACTTAAAATACCTAAGTGTGACTAAGGCAGAACGGTGGAAATGAATTCCTAGGATACTAAAAATGAGAGAGAAGCTGAGATATCTGCAGAGATCACGTGTCTGTTCTTCCAGGAGCCTGCCTGGGAACTAGCTGCTTCAGATGGCCTCTGTGTCTCAGAGACCTGCTGCTCTTTATTTAAGAGCATTCAAGTCTACATAAATGTTTGAATCTAGTTGAATCCAGCAAGCAGAGGCCTAGTAAAACAGCTCTGAATTAAATATAATGCATTCCACTAAAGGGAGAGGGGGAGGGGATGAGAAAGAACTGCTAGGAAAAATATATAGCCATTATTCATAAAAATTTAGTTAGGCAATTTGGATGCTCTTGGATTATATAAGGATCAAAGGAGAAGCCATATTTGATCTGAACTTGAATTATGAGATGGCTGCCCCGCGCGTAATAGAGGCTGGTCAGTCACACAGTAAGAAAAATACACTGTGGCTTGGTAGCATGACCAATATGCTAAGATTTGAATCTGACACATGATGATTTATGTGAATCCAACCCACACTTACAGAGGGAAACTTCTGCTGGCCTTGGAATTTAAAGCAACATCTAAATCTTCTCACCTCCACAGCCTCTCAAATGTACAGAGGCCCACTTTCTGTTTGCTCAGGCGGAGAAAACTAAGGACCACGAAGGAGACACGTCGTGACAGTATTTTAAAGTTTACATAGAACCAGGAAAAGGAAGGCTTAAATAAGAAAGTGGGGCAGCGGGGGCGGGGCAGTTAGACAACTAAAATCAGACAGGAAATCGAGTCCAGGCATCTCCTGAATGCTCTCAGTGCATAGGAAAAAGGCTTTGTTATTGATAGGCTGCATTCCCTGTCTGCAGCCACAGCAGGTCAGCTGAAACACTGCAGGGCCAGGGGCACAAGCCCAAAGGCACTGGAGGTGGGTGACAAAGAACCAAGGACTTGACAGAAGGCGTCACTGTCACCGTCACTGGGGAGGGGGCATTTTTCCCATGCTGGTTTTTGTTCCCCAAGCTAACATCTCCACTTTCTCCAAGGCCATGCCACATCTAGAAACACTGCCTCCTGGCTCAGCTCTGCCCCTGCTATGGGCCTTCCTCCAGCTGTGGTCCTTCCTCCAGCTGTGGTCCTTCCTCCAGCTGTGGGCCTTCCTCCAGCTGTGGGCCTTCCTCCAGCTGTGGGCCTTCCTCCAGCTGTGGGCCTTCCTCCAGCTGTGGGCCTTCCTCCAGCTGTGGGGCTTTCTGCTCCTCGATCTCATGTTCCTCAGTGGCATCTTGTTTTCTAGCTATGACACTGGGCAGAGTAAAGATCTCCTTACAGTTTACTCTTTATAATTTGTGATATTTCAAGCTTATCCTCTCTTGAACCATGATTCTTAACAGGGTTTGGAGGAGGCCTGCAATCCTATCCCTGCCCCTGGCACAAGAGACACCTTTCATTATTAGGACAGTATGCCAGCTTACCACACCCAGTTTGGATTCGCCAGTCTCCAATTGGGATGCCCAGGGCTTGGCACACCAAGGCGTAGGCCTGAATGGCTTGACAGAGGAGCGTGCCGTTGTCTCTCACACTGCACAGGTCATACACACAGCTGTGCACAAAGGCTGTGGGGTCCACAACAGTGCCACACTCCCATAGGGGTCCGTCTGTCTTGTTGAGGAAGCCACAGTAGTCAGAGCCGAAGTAAAGGGCCTCGGTGACAGCATCACACTGGGTACAATTGTCCACACAGCCGGAGCCGCACTTCCAGTCAGTGTGATAGACACGCCAGCTCTCTCCCAGGTCCAGCACAGACATGGCTGGTCTTCCATCCGGGCGGAGGAAGTCATCCAGTGGGTTTTTATTGTAGTTTCCACAGAGTCCACAGGTGGAGTTTAGATAGGAGCCTGGGATGGAAATGGAGGCGTAGTGCTGGCCGTCAAACGTCACTAAGAGCCCAAAATCCGTTTCCACAGCAGTAGACATGCCACTCTGGTAGATTTTCACCGCCCCCAATTCTAAGGTGACGGGCAAAGAAGTCACTAGGTCATTAACCTGCCAACAGCAACAGTAAAAGGCAGGTGAGGCAGTGCCCAGAAACAAATTCCACCACAGGTCAGCAAAGGACGGCAGAGCAACAGTGAAGAGAGAATGGCCACCCAGGAAGTCCAAGCTCACGTAGGCTTATCTCTGACTATGGCAAAAAGGTCTAGAACAATTATTCTAGCCAACAGTGGCTTGCGGCCCACAAAGTGCTGTGCCTTTGAGCTGCAGTCGCTCTAGCAATTCTAGGGCCACTGTGGACTCCTCCGGGGATGGGATGTCATCCTGTCCTGGTTGGTTCTAGGCTGGCTTCATTCTTTTCCTGAAAGGCACGTCATCTTGCTCTTCCTCTTTATTTCTTTAAAGATCCACTAAGCACCAGCGTGTCACATATTTTCCATGACCCCTCACTGTCCACCGACCCTCCTGCCATATGAACTCTGGGGTGCAGTGGGGCTGGTAGGCCACCCTCCGACTTGTCTCTAAGCATTTTATGCTCTGACTTCCTGACATCAGAAGTATGTCATTCTGTCACTCAACAACATCAACAAATCTGAACACCTGCTAGGTATCAAGCACTATATCTGGAACAAAGAATCACAGGCATCTGCCTCTGTCCTTTGGTTAGCGCTTACCCTACTGAAGAAGAGGAACACAAACAGATATTTATAGTAGTCAGCTTTAAATATAAATCAATGGACACAATGGGAGAACAGTGAGTGAACACTTAACCCAGCCTAGGGGACTCATATAAGGTTTTTAGAGGCAGTTAAATCTGACTTGAGCTTTTAAAGAGAAACAGAAGTGGCCAGAGGAAGATCTGGGGTGGGTGTGGAGTAGAGAATTTCAGGACAAGAAAATAAAGGCAGGGGATTAGAGGCAGCCATATTGGGATGGGGACAGCCATAAAATATTCTGGGCTGTGGAGGAAAAGGACGATCAGAGAAGCTAGTGACACAGGCTAGGTCCTGAGGTGCCTCTAGTGTCAACTGGTTTTAAGAGTTGAGGCTTAGCAGCAACTGAACTGGTCAAAACTCCTTTCCTCATGGAACCTAGAATTTTGGTTTAAGGCATAAGGCATTTAATGATGTGAGGTGTGTGTTAAGCAGCAAATTAAGCAGGGGATATGGATGCCAAGTACTAAGGTAGAAGGTTTCTTTTCTATGTGTATGTTTTGCCTACATGTATGTAAGTGCATCCATGTTGTGTAATGCCCACTGAAGAGAGAAGATGTCTGATTTCCTGGAACTGGAGTTACAGATGGTTGTTAGCTGCCACGTGGGTGCTGGGAACCAAACCCATGTCCTCTATAAGAGGAGGAGCCAGTGGTATTAACCATTGAGCCATCTCCTCCAGCCCTGGAAGAAGGTTTCTAACTGTAAGTTGGGTAGTCAAGGCAGAGCTTTGTGGGAAAAGGACATTAGAAGTAGTCTTGGGGTAAGGGGGTTCACAAGGAGGGATCAGCAGGTTCCTGGGTCCCTCCAGACATCAGGGTCTTCATATAGCTGTAGAAGGGCAAGCAGGGGAGGGTACCAGTAGCTGATGGGGTGGGGGGAGCCAGAACGAGAAAAGACTTGGCTTTAACTCTGAGCAAGAGGCAGAGCCAAGAAACTGTTTAAAGCATAGGATGGACACAATCTGAAAGAACTGCTCTGGCTCCCACGTTGAGAGCAGACCCCAGAAGGCTTCTTAAGCCATGTTAAAAACAAGACAACACAAAACAAACTAGATTTCTACTCCATGGGGAGAGAGCCCCTGAAGGGTGCAAACAAGGAAATAACAGGCAGATTTGCATTTTAGGAAGCTCATCCTGGCTGGCGTGAGGCTGAACTAAGTCAGGACGAGAAGCAAGGAGCCTAGACAGGCAGCTACCACCTGAGTCCAAGAGCTGATGGGGGTAAGAGCTAAAACTAGATGTGGACAGGAAGTGGGAGGGACAAGTTCTGCAGCCCACTCAGCTGGCCCTGGTGGTCTCTCTAGTGATGAAATCAGAACTGAGGAAAAAAAATCAAGAATGAGACCCAAGTATCTAGACTCCGTGAACAGGGGGCTCGAAACACTTCCAACAGAGTGTCAGTTTTCATTCTCACAGAGCAATGATGGAACGATCAGTCTCAATAGGCTACACTGCACTTAACCTTAAAGGCACATCATCTGCCAGGCAGCCCTGAACCCATACTAGTTTCTGGCATATGGGAAGAATAGGGGGGTGTTACCAGCCTATGGTTGCTACTTTCTGAGTTAGATCTGAGCAATGCAGATATTACTCCCAAGATTTACCTTGGAAAATGTCACATATTGCTCAGAGATTAGTAGCTGGTTCTCAACAGAATCACCTTAGTGGTCCAGTCACACATGGTGATATAGGTTTTTGCTAGTCTGTACCTCAAAACTTTTACATCTGCTTATTTACCCAGTTCCAAAGCCACTGCCATATTTTAAGGTATTTATTACAGCAACACCCCACTCCTGGTACCAGTCTCCTGTCTTCTCCTGTTTGGGATGCAATAAATATCATAAAATGTGTGGCTTGTCAGTCACAGAAACGTTCAAGAAGCTGGGAAAACCAAGATCAGACCAATAGGTTAGTGTTTGTAAAGGCCAGTGTTCTGGTTCACAGATGGGTACTTATATGACAGAAGAGGCAAATGAGCCTTCCCTGGCCTTCTCTATAGGGCACTAATCCCATTCATGAGGGTTCCACCCTCACCATCTAACCACCTCACCCAAGTACCATCTTCTAACACCACGGCCTTTGGAATTTATTACTGGAACATCAACATATAAATAGGGAGGTGAAACCTTTGGATTACAGCAATGGTGGTGGAAGCCAATAAGAACAGGCCAAGCCAGGTGTGGTGGCACACGCCTTTAATCCCAGTGCTTGGGAGTCAGAGGCAGGTGGATCTCTGTAAGTTCAAGGCCAGCCTGGTCTATATAGTAAGCTCCAGGCCAGCTGGGACTAAAGACCAAAAAAAAAACAGGCCAGAGAAAGAAGCTGTCCTGCAGTTAGAAGTCAAAGTCGAAAGAAAATGGAGGAACTGGTTCATTTGTCCTTATCTCCTACGTAGGGAGCCAATAAGGGTGCAAAAAGCCATTCTGTAAAGAAGGCCAGCCTGTGCAATACTCAACAATTCCCATATTGTCCATTCCAGGATGTGGAAAAGGAAATCTTCTGCCAAGGTTGGTATAATTTCAAATATCAAGGACATGGGTTTCCAGATGATTTCTTTCCTTCTCCCTTACCTACGTTCCTACAGAAAGCAAGGAGCAAAGTCTCCTGTGTCTTAAAGCAGAACGCCGGCCTCTGGATTTTTCAGCAGTCCCCTGGTTCCTCGCCTCTGTTTTCATCTCATTCTGATCAGCCTCACATCATAGCTACCCAAGTGTTGGTCAAGTTCCCACTGGACGACCCTTCCCCTGGCTTAAGAGCACATGGCACTTTCTTCACTCTTTACACAAATGTGCTTATACCCCACAGGGCTCAGAGCAGGGGCTCCTGAAGTACAATGATACTGACCCATGATTTCCTCCTTCTATCCTGCCTTCAGTTAGCCAACAACAGACAATCCTCCCATCTTTGCCTTCCTTCTTCACAGAGTTCCAGGCATTTTCCTTGTCAGCAGTGTCCCCCGGCCCCCAGGATGTGTGCCGGGACAGGTGAGAGAAGAGAAGAAGAAGTCACAAAGCTTGGACCTTGGAGATGGCAATGCAGAACCAGCCAGTGCTGAGTGCCCATTGTGTGCCAGACTCTATGCTGGAAGATGCACATAGGCTTGCTCTTTTTCTTTTCTTTCTTTTTTTTTTTTTTTTTTTTGGTCTTTTTGAGACAGGGTCTCCCTGTAGCCCCAGCTGTCCTGGAACTTGCTCTGTAGACCAGGCTGGCCTTGAACTCACAAAGATCCGCCTGCCTCTGCCTCCCCCCAAGTACTAGGATTAAAGGTGTGAGCCACCACACCTGGCAGGCTTGCTCTTTTTAATGCCGGTGCAACCTTATCATGTGATACAACCTCACACCTGCTGGTTTTTGTCTAAAGCCATGTTCTCGCCAATGCTCCCTGTTGCCTGTACCCTAGCATGGAGTAGAGGCACTCAAGTCCAGGCTGTAGCCCAGGTGGGTCTAGGAGACACAACTACTGCCATTTTACAGACAAATCAAATCAACCTAGAGACCACTGAGTTGGCATTGATGGCCCAGGTACTAGATCAGGTCCCACTCCAAAGCTCAAGATTTTCACTCCCCATAGACTAGGTGGCCTAGTCCCCCTTCTCCCTGGAGTACCCGAAACTGCTTGGGTTTGCTCTCATAGAAAGAGGAAAACCTGTATTCCCTAGGAGGTAGTCATTAAGTATGGATGTCTAGTTACACTGGCTTTCTTTGGACCTCATTACAATATATCATCCTGAATTGTTTATTTTGTCATTTGAGACTAGAGGACTCGGGAAATCCCACCAACAGAATGAAGCTCCAAGCCCAGCATCTGGAGACAGGACTGGAGAAAGGGGGTTTGTAGTTTGGAAGGACGTATCGTAGGCCATTCCGGGCTCGGCACAATGTGGCCAAGAAGCAGGCTGCTTCCTAGGCATCTTGGGATCCTTCCTGTTTCCCCGGCCTCTCCTTGGCTGTCCCCATATCACCCTGGGTCAGGGCTCTGCCATCCATCTAGCCACTCTCCCCAACAGAGCAGGTGTATTCAAAGACACTGGAAACCACTTGGCAAAAGGAAAAGGAAGCCATTGTTAGCTTGCAGTCAGAGTCACATAACCTTTTCTTTCTGAAACATTTATATTCACATCCACATCTCCCTGTCGCTACAGAAAATTGAGGAATCCATGCCCTCCTCCTGGACGATGGAACACAGCCATGCAAAATTAGCAGAGATGCTGGCCCTGAAAGAAACGACAATATCTTTTTCCTTCATTAAAAAAGAAAGAAAAAAAAAAGAAATAGTTTGACTGTGAGTAAAAAAGAATTTTAATCCAAATGGGAAGTAGGAACAAGGCATGATGCTTTATTTTTCAACTACTGCTATCGAATACATCTCCTCATAACACCAGCCAGTATGGGAAAGCTTAGTGAAAAAAATGCAGCCAGAAATGCATCTATCTGTAAGAATCGGGACAGCACTCAATGCCGCAATCAAAATTTTAAATGGAAAACTCCAAACTTCTGTGACCAAATTCTTAGCTTTGATGTGATATACGGACCTGTCCCTAAAGATGCTATCCAAATAATAAGTAAATTGGCATCTCAACCACGGCATAGTTCACTTTCCTAATTATAAAACTGATGGACTTCATAGACCTGGGACGAGCAGAGCCAGCAGATATGGAATTAACTCCCTGGTTTTGCCTTTTTTTCAGATATGCTGCAGCAATTAAGACACTTTTTCCTTTTTTTTTTTTTTAAAGAATGAAATCCCTGTGTTGTCCTCATCAGTTCTGGTTAGTAATCTCTGTAAGGACCTCTGCGCATAAGGATTAAGGACTACGCAGGGTTGTAACAATCAACCCTTCACGGTCTCTGTTATTATTGCTTGAATACATAGTTACAACAAGGTGTTCACTGATGCTATAGAAACTGAGGCCTCTACCAATCGAGTAATCTCTAGTGTTTTTTGGATCTAAAAGGGAATCCCTTTTAGACAGGGGTCTAATGACAGGGGTCATTTACATATGCTAAACAGACCAGCAGAGACCCATGTTCTCCAGCAGTGTGGGCAAGAGTGAGGGATTCCCACACGTGGAGTAACGCTTGGACTGTCCCAAATGGGACTCGCTTAGGAAAGCACCAGGCCCACTCTAGGGTTCTACCTCTGGATACATCAGTCAATGTGCAAGTTTCTCTGGGAATGAAAAAACAGCTCTTGGGCAAACAGGTTGGGGCCTGCAGTGGGTGAGGATTGCCCCAAGGCTGGACTGAACGAGGGGAGTGTGCTTTGTGTTTGCAGCTACACTGGACACGATCATAGCACTTTAACTGTTATAAGCCAGGCCTATAGGAAATTAAGGTTTTCTTTCACTGTAACTTCTGAATTACATATATATATATATATATGCATATATACACACATGTGGATGAATGTGTGTATATATGCATACATATATATATATACCACAGATATATATCTGTGATATATATATATGTATGCATATATACACACATTCTCTCACACACAGTGAGAGAACTTGAAACATGACTGTACTATTTTTTAAACATTTTATTTTTATTTTATGTGTATGAGCATGTAAGTGTTCATGCATGTAAATGTACCCATGTCATGCAATGCCCTAGGAGGTCAGACAAGGGCATCAGATTCCCTTGGAAGTGGAGTTAAAGACAGTTGTTAGCTGCCATGAGGGTACTAGGATCTAAACTCAGGTCTTCTGCAAGTGCTCTTAACAGCTGAGCTGGCTTGCCAGCCCACCCTCTTTTTGGAGGAAGGGTCTTACATGCGGTTCACAATTGTACAAAAGAACTTTGGCCTAGCAAAGCATTTTCCAAGGCAGAAAGAGCATGCACCTCATTGGAACTACAGAGAGACAGACACATAGTAGACAAAACAGTAGGCAGACAGAAGCCTTCCCCAAGCATCTCTGACTTCATCTCCCCATGAAGGAAAGAGAGGCTCTCACCTTGACCTTCCCATAGCTTCCTTTGGGGATGAGAATCTTGTAGCCATTGACCTCAATGGAGAGCTCCTTCACCCAGGAGACGGCAGAGCCCCCTCGGTGCTCATTCTTGGCCTCCACACTGAAGAAGGGGAGGCTGGAAGTTTGTAGACACTGCCGGGCCAACAGGTAGGCACAGGAGCCTTGGAAGTGGAAAAGGAAGCCATCAAAGGTATGGTAGTGCGGCTCCCCAAACACCACGCAAGTGCTGGTCTCCACGGGACTGCAGTAGAAGAATCTGCCTTTGGGCTCGCACAGCTCGTAGGGGCTACAGGAGGCCTCCTGACAGTAGATCTCATTGTTGAAATCCAGACAGCGGCACTTGATGGTACAGTTCAGGTCATCCCAAAACACCTCCCCTCGCCGAAGGAACTGTCCTGGGAATAATGACATCAGAGCCAACACTTACTGAGTATTTACCCTCTGCACTAGGTCCTGGGCTAAATGCTTTCCTTTCAACATACCATCTTATCCCAGAAATGAGATTCAGGTAGGGATTGTCAGCTGTCACCCTCATTTGACAGTGACGAACTGAGACCTAAGAGCAGCTGAATAATACAGTCATGTCACTCAGCAGCTCCGTGGTAAAGCCAAGCTTCCAAGCTGAGTGCATCAGAGTCCAGAGTGAGCTGCTGGCACTGTCAACTCCCCAGCTGGTGAGCGAGCTACGCACAAGGAAAGACACATTGGCTTCATCTGTGGCAAACACTCGGACACTCAGGAGGCATTTCCTTTTCAGGAATATGAAGACTGGTGTTCCAAAAGCAAATCCAATACAGCCAAGTAACTAAGCAATGCTATTGTTTATTAGGTAATTCGTTTAATCAACAGCGTGTGCTGTGTGTACCCAGAAAGGTCATTAGTAGAAATCAGGAGTCAGACATAAATCTCACCTTCCTGGGAAGAATCTGGAAAGAGCTGACCTCTTTTGTGCCATTTTCAAAGATCATTAATCCTACAGCTGCAGCTTAGGCAAGACTTACAGTAACTGAAGTTGTCTTTCCTCCAGGTCTAGGCCCTGCTCAAGTCCATGACTCCTCTCTATCTACTGGAGAGAACTTTTGGCAAAGCTTAAGTCATAGAGAATGAAGTGGGGGAGAAGAATGGATAATTAATGGCATGTGCTAATTAAAAAATATATATTCACTACCATTTATTTGGTAGACATTTAATCTTTAAAATCATTACCCTAAATAAATTATCTACCCCATAAGAGCACGAGAGAGAGAGAGAGAGAGAGAGAGAGAGAGAGAGAGAGAGAGAAATCATTGGAATCTGCCAGTTGCTCACATCAATCTTGCATCGAAATAGAATGTCTGAGGCTGGGGACCATGATCTGGTCCTGGGTGAGGGTCAGAGTCAAGAGAACAGGAGTCAGCTTCTAAGACAACTGACTGAACTCGCACATGTCTCAGGTTTTCTAATCTGTGAAAAGCAGGCAGTGCTGTATTTCGTTCCCCCCCTCATAGGAAGCAGAGATGCTATGAAGGAGCTAACCCACAGCAAGCAAGGCAGCAGCATCTGCAAACTAAGACCATGGGAATGGGCTCTCCAAAGGCACAGTATGAAAAAATATAAACAATGTGAGACACCTGGAATAAATGCGTCTTGGAAAGAGCTGACTGGGGCATCTCACATTTTTATAAAACTGAACATCATGCATATAGGAGGCTGAAGCAGGAGGATTGAGGGTTCAAAGCCAGCCTGGACCACACAACAAGACCCTGTCTCAAAAACAAAAAAAGCAGGAGCTGGGGAGGTGGCTCAGTAAAGTGCTTGCCCAATGTGTGAGAAACGGGATCCAATCCCAGCCCTGGTGTAAAGAGGTGTGGGTGGTGACATACTTGTCCTCTCAGAGCTCAGAAGGCAGAGACAGATAGGTTGATCCCTGTAGCTTGCTAGTCAGTTCATCTTGCCTAACTGGTGAGCCCTAGGTTCCAATGAGAGACCTTGTCTCGAAAAAGCAAGGTGGACAGCTCATAAGGAACAATGCTGAGGTTATCCACTGTCCTCCACACGCACACACATATATGTACAGGATGCCTTAAACAGTTCTTTCTATATCTGTCCAGCAGGAATATGTCACAACAAGCAATTATGTCTTCTCCTTATTGGGAATTGCACCTAAAACAAGATAATAGATTTATTCATAATCTCATTAGATTGATATATGTCCACTGATACATAAAGATGCACAACAGCCTATACTGGGCTATTGAGTTTGTCCTGCATATGAAACTCAAACACACAACTTAGGAGGGAAAGAATGACATGGAAGTAGGAGCGTGGCACACTCTGGCATCTGCCCATCTCCACAGCTCTGCGAGCCAATGCTTTCTATTATCACAGTGTCTTGCCTAGGACTTAGGCAAGAGGCTATTACTGGGCACTTAAGTTGCAGTCCACAGTCAGTGAGCTGTGCATTGCTTGGGTGAGAGTCTGGTACTTCTCCGGCTCTGATAAAGAGGAGAGTGATAAGGAGGCAGGGGCAGTGCCTCCCAAAGATGGTGAGCAATGCCCTATCAACAAGGGAAGAGGGGCAATCAAAAAATCCCAGGGACCTCGGAGACTAGAGACTTTCCTATCCAATTTAATACTGGCTTAGCTCCAAAGCACTCGCTATTATGAATTTGGAGGACTTCACAGAGTTCAAAGGGCAGGGATGCCCAAGCAGGCCATCTTCACACATGACCTTCCTTTAGGGCAGAGGTGGGGGTTTGGTAGAAGGCATGGTTCCTCCAGGATATATGAATGGGGCTTTTCTGTATCTGAAGTCATTGAAGCTGGGTAGAGAGTGGGGACTGAGAGCTTTTGAGGCAGCAAAACATGTAGACCGTGTTTTCCATCTGAGGGGAAGAAGCCTCCTCATCCCATTCCAAAAGTTTCTTACAGCTTTGGAAATGCTGCCCAATACTTCCTGTATCTCTACAATACCCTGCGCTGGCACCTGCTATGCCACACTGTGTCATCACCGCCCCTGTGTCTGTTTTTTCTATCACAGTATTGTCCTGTGCAATATAACACCATCATCTATGTCACCTGAAGAATATCTAGGGCTCATTGGGGTTCTCAAAATGTTCCTTTGAAAGATGAAAGGAGTCAAAATATGGCTCAGCGGACAAGTAGACATGTGAAGAGGTATGAGAACAGATGGACAGGGGAATAATGGATGGACAGAGGGATGGATGGATGGGGGATAGCTGAATACGAGGTTAGATGGAGAGGGGATGCCTGGGCAGGGAATGTTGGATGGGTGAGCACACAGGCAGATGGGAGGAGATGGATGGGTTGGTGACAGGGGATAAAGAGACAACTTCCTACTGCTTATTCCCATGGCCTCTGCACCTAGATGCAGAAATATTAACAGAAATCCTGTTTCCTGAATACTTTTAATCCCATAAAGGCAGGAATAGACACCTGAGGCTGTACATCCAAAGCGGTCTTGACAGTTGAGAGAAGGTTCCACGCTTTGGATGTCTGTGTCAAAAGAGTTCACCACGCAAGAAGCAATTTCAGCCAGTTCATAGAGACCTAAAGTAACTTTGATTTCCCCTATTCCCTGCCCAGCCCCCAGTCTTGTTGCTTCAGGGAGGATTTTAGAAGCTATCCTAACAAATCTGCTACTTTTTCTTTTTTTGTGGAACTAGGAAGTACTGATTCTCCATGCTAGGGACTTGGCGACGCCCCAAGTCCGCCCACTCCTGTGCAAAGTGCAGATGGCAGAGCTCGAGTAAAGATAGGAGAGAATCGTAAAAGGAGAAGGACAACAACAAAAGTAATGTGAGACAGGAGGGCTCCCTTCTGTCCATCTTGGGTGAGAAATCACCCAAGATCCTGGTTCATTTTGGAAACTGTCCAGACTGGTAGCTGTGCTCACACCGCAGGCAAGGGCTCCACGAGTACCACATGCGGTTTCAGCTCCCCTGGTGATGAACGCACATGCTAAAATTACCTTGACCTCCATCAAGCAGCTGAGAGATGTCAAAAGAGTAAGGCATCAGGAAGAGTCCAACCCCGTGGCTGGAAATCTCGCCTGTCAATCAAGAGGATACCAGCCCTGCTCTGCCAGAGAAAAGAGGAAACACTTTACCCCTGGAGGTACAGCCATTGGCCGGGTCAATTTCCTTCCCATCAACTTTAAACGCCCAGCGGCCTGGAACATTGACATTTGTGGTCTCTTGGATATTTACAATCTCAGGGGTTCTTGACCCTGGAAGGCTGAAGAAATTCGTGAGGTTTCCACCATTAAATCCTGCCTGGAGCACAAAAAAAAAAAACGAAAAAGAAAAAAGTTCTGAGCACACGTGTCATCCCTATTGGTTACTGATTAACTACACTTTCAGAATTCATCACACCTGGACACGGGAGACTCCTTTTCCCTGGACTCCCTGGGGACACCATCCAAAATACAATAGGGCTGTCCATTTCAGCTCATACTTGGATCAGGTATCAAAGACAGGAAACGCTAGACCCCCCCCCCCAGGACTCTGTCCACGATGCTGATGGTAGTGCACGTGGGGTGGAGGGCACTATGGTTTACATCTGCAGGGTGATGTACGGAACCACCTACCTGTGCCATCACCCCTCCAAGGCCTGTCAGGGGGTCACCACCACTGGCTGTCCCAGTGGTCCAGTTGATTTCATAGTAATTGAAAAGCGTAAACGTGTAGGAGCCGTCAGACACCAGCACCGCTTGGAACGTGTTCACCTGCGGGATGAGCAGGACAAGCTCATGGCGACAAGCTCATGACTCATGTTCCTAGAAGGTCCTTGCCCCAACGGGTGGCTCCCTTTACCCCGCAGGTCCTCCTGTTTCTTTCTATCCCCCATCCTATCCCCAAGCAACTCTAAGCTGCTTTGCAGCCCAGCCCTCACGCTCTGCATTCTCCCGGAATTTGTTCTCGCCTCCAGCGGAGGAAAAGCAAGACGTGTGGGATTGTGCATCTAAAAGAGAAATTGCTTGAGATAAACCTGGAGTCTGACTCAGCGCTGCGCACCGCCACCCCCTTCATATCTCTGTCTTGGACCCTAGACAGAAGATTCAGAAGCCAGGGCTGAGCGTGCAATAACCTGAGATCACCGATAGATGGCAGCACGAGAACAAACTACAAGAAAGTGTTAGGCCAGAGACCGCAAATACCTGTTCCCACAGGATAAGTGGTGCAGGATGGGTGGGGCACGGTGAGCAAGGGCTCCCCTACAATTAAAATGATCCTCTGGAGTGGGCTCTCTCTGTTCCTGGAAAACATCTCTTTCTAGTCTCGACGAGATGTCTCCCGTTTTTAAAATGGAAGTGGGAAGTGATTTTTAAGAAGCACTTTGTAGAAGAAATTGTTCCTCTAATTGAGCATTTGTACATTACTTTCTATCTGTAACAATCTCAGCACTCAGCTCAGACCAAAGCTAAGATGAGTGATGGTTTGGGGCCATTCCATCTTAGAGCTAAGAAAACCGAGGACTAAGGGAAATGCTCTGCAAGGAAACTTCAGTGACCCCACCGTGGAGTGTGGGACCGCAGCCAGAGCGTCCCCGTTGGTCTCTTAGAGCACTGTCATGACATGCTGTCTTAATTTTAAACTTAGGATGGAGATGTTATATCCGTCTAAGCAAACCTTGCAAATGGTTCTCAGATGTAAGCTTGCTGCAGCAAGCTCCGGTCTTTACCATTTCTCATTCTTAATCCCCACCCCTTTCAGGAAATGCAAATCAGGATAGATTAAAAGTAGAGGCTGCCTTGACCTTTTTCTACTCAAGCCTCGCCCTTTCCCAGCTGCCTGATATCATCCCAGTTAACATTTTATCCGATGCAGAGGAAGACCCAAATTCCTATCCTGTGTAATCAGACTGGGGTGGAGGATCTTGGGAGCCCATTCTAGACAGTCCCAGGGAGGGGTACAGGGTTAAGAAAGAAAAGCCCTTTTTGTAAGGGGACTGTAACCAGTGCCTGCTGCAGCCGATGGCGTGGATGATAGAGTTGGTCAGGGCCCATTCAACAAAAGAGGAAAGTGGGACACACAGACCGGAGAGCAATAAACTCGATGTTTCTAGAAGGTCATTATCAGGGCTGGACTGAAGGACAGGTGGAAAGTCAAGGCCATACACGGATTAAAGCTGGATCTAGACCAGGACCCTCCTTCAGAAGTGAATTTCTTCTATAAAAAATACATTTGAAATACCTTTGGTCTAAGCAAGTCTTGAGAGTAAGCCCAGAAACCACTACATTTCCTACTCCAGAAGTTACACTGCTTCTCACCCCAGAAGTCACCCTCAAACCAGTCAGCCATCCCAATGACACCCCCCAAGCTGACTATATCACACGCGCACACCCTCCACCTGCTCTTGCTCACACCCCTACACATACATATTTCTTCAATATTCATTTTAAGACTTTTCTAGATCTGGGGGCTGGAGAGATGGCTTAGCAGTTGAGAGCGCCGACTACTCTTGCAGAGGACCCAGGTTCGATCCCCAGCACCCACATGGTGGCTGAGAACCATCTTTAATTCCAGTTCCAGGGGAATCTGACACCCTCTTCTGACCTCTGCGGCATTGCACGACATTGCACGACATGTGTGCACAAACCTACATGCAGACAGTACATTCATACACATACAAAAATAAATTAAAAAAAAGAATTTTCTAGATCTGATATTGTGCAGCTTTGTTTCTAGAGAATTCAGAGAACTTCCCATAACACCTGGAGAAAACAAAAGCTGAAGAAAGCTTAGGACCCAGCCAGCAAAAGGCTGAGTGTGATTCCTGACTCTGTCTCTGAGGAGGTTCAACTCTTGTCACCTTGAAAATGGATATAGATAGCACTTGGAGAACTTTTTTCTTTTTTTTGGTGGGGATTAGAAAATAGTCTGCCAAAGAGCTAGGCACAAAGTAAACCCTCAATAAATACTGGTTCTTTCCTTCAAGAAAAACACACCAATTCTTTGTCTATTGGGATTCCGTGCATGACATGTCCCCCCTTTTAAAAGATCTGTCTAACTCAGTGGGTCTGATGATAGTTCTTGTGTGGAATGGGTGAGTCCACACTTTGGTCACTCCACAGAACCCCCTTGGTTTTTTTTTCCTCCCAAAAGCTCAGGTGCTTCAAGCTTCAAGCTTTCCTCATTCATCCTCATAGAAAGAGGTCTCATGTGCTCCAGAAACTCACTCCAAAGTACAAACCAGAGAGTACCTAAATTATCTTGCCATTTCTATACCCAATGGAAGGGATTTTTTTTTTAAATGGAGGTCATCATTTTATGGGCATGTCTTCTCTTTCATCCCCTTCACTGACACTAACATTTATCGATTGCTGGCATCTCGCATTCTAGCGCTCTAAGGTATGAAACTTAAAGGACATAAAACATCACCCGAGGAGTCATTAGCAATCCATATCATGACACAGGGAAATGTATGCTTCTTTAGAGGTTATTTCTAGCCAATGCATCTAGTGTTTAAACTTGTGTCTTTCTGTTCTGCAGGACCTCTTAGCAATAAAGTGCTCCACAATGCTCTGGCCAGACAGTGCTAAAACACAACATGCACATTGCATGGCAGCCTCAAATTGCAAGACCAGCACTTTCCAACTTCTCTCTTTAACTTTCAGGAATTTCTGTTGTAGCCCTAAACAATGGACTCATTGCCAAGAAATCCAAAAAGTAGGTGGAATTAGAAATTAAGAAAGAAGTGGGCAGATTTTTGAGTACCTTTTCTTACTGGAACACTATGCAGTTGAAGATGCATCTGTCTGCTCCTTCAAAAATATACTGTCATGGTCACCCAAAGAAGCCACAGGCTCTTACGAAAACTGCAGTTCTGTCCCTTTATATAGAAATTTGATTATCTCTATGATAATGCCAGTGATAATCTTTCTTATTTGACTTTTATTTGACTGCTCATTTGGGATTTTGGGGCAGATGTTGAAACTTTATTCAGGAAATACTCTAGCTGCCCACTCTAATTAACATCAAATATGAATCATTTCAGCCCTGGTCACAATAAAAAAAAATGTCATAATATAATAAAATCGGCCAGGTCGTTTGTGCCCAAATCAGGCACCCTACTCTTCTCTTGCTACCAGAGTTTATGGAGGAGAAAAGGGGAAATTATCAATGGTAAGAAACATTTGTGTCTCTGGCTAGAGAAAAAGACCTTTGAGTTCCTCCCTAGATCTCTAATAACATGTCCTGGAACAGGTCATACTGCAGTCGCTCTCTGGAAAATAGAAGACTACATACTAGAAGAATATTGTTGAGGGCTCTTTTCAGACATTTGTAATGAATTATGATAGGGGTGACACAGCTGAAATATTACAGCTGACTGGATGGGTTCACTCTGATATTTCCCTGTGTTTCCTGGGAAGTGGGTGGCAAGACCCATTAGTTTAACTCAAGTAAGTGACATTCCTCAGCTCTACCAATTAGAGTCCTGGACAATAGTGAAGATGGGCAAGAATTAGATGTCAGGAGACTAAGTGGAAAATAGAAAATTTGAATGATTACAGGTGTGGTGCTGCTGCCTCCGTAAAACGTGACTTCCTCCCACGTTACAATGAAAACCCAAGAGGCAGAGAAGGTTCCCATGTCTTTGAAGTACTTCCTGATGTCCTTGGTGGCTCTTTTCAAGATGACAGGGTCCATGGTCTCTCTGTAATAGATCTCGCCTCGAATTCCATTGTGCACATCTGCCCAGAAAGGAGCGATGAAGGCCCTCCCATCAGTCAAGGGGAAGGACTCTGGTGTAAACTGGCTCACTAGCACGTTGAAGGAAACAACACCATTGTTATTGACCTACAAAAATAAGAGAGGTTTCATAGAATAGATTTGAAACCAGAGCAACCTCGCAGTCACAAACCTAATGCCATGAATAACAAGGCTTTGACATTATTGACTTAGAACCCCTAAACATCAGTTCCCATTGTTCAAATGAGGTGGTTCATTTATTCCCAGACACACTCATTGGTTTTCTTTCACTTTCAATTTGTAGTCAGCTTCATTTCTTATTAATAATCAGTCTCATTTCCATGTTCTTTATCCTATCTCTGTTTGCACTCATCAAATGCCACTGGGTTGGGAGCGAACATATAGGGGTGTGTGTATGTGTGTGTGTGTGTGTGTGTGCGCGCGCGCGTGCACCAACCTAAAGATAAGAGACAATAACAGGTTCATTCAGAGTCACAGATGTAAAATAGGCAGGAAAAACAACTGTAAAGCAAAGCCGAATTATTGAGGAGTTTGCTATCACACCTCAATTCCTATTTTATAACAAAAGAGGACCAACTGAGAAAGATGAATGGAATGTTCCTGTCTTGAGCGTGGATCTCAGGATGAGCCATATCATGCTCTGGGTGAGACACTTAAAACGAGTTCTTTTTTTAAATTTTTTATTTATTTATTTTCCATGTGTATGAATGTACTGTCTGCATGCAGGTTTGTGCACCCGTGTCGTGCAATGCCTTGGAGGTCAGAAGAGGGCGTCGGATTCCCCTGGAACTGGAGTTCTCCTGGAACTGGAGTTACAGATGGTTCTCAGCCACCATGTGGGTGCTGGGGATCGAACCCGGATCCTCTGCAAGAGCAGTCGGTGCTCTTAACTGCTAGGCTATCTCTCCAGCCCCACTTAAAAAGACTTCTACAGATACCACACTCAATTCCTCACCTAACAAGGGCAAGGTTAAGGCCTACAGAAGCCCAATTCCATTTAGGCTCTTGTAATTTGGTAGCTTCTTTGTATACTCTCTGCATTAAAATCGAGACATACTTCTTCATGATTTGTAAATGGCTTAGTAAACTCAGGAAATGGCAAAACCCTTACTGCAGCAGCATGTTCCCTCAGTTCACAGGAGACCTGGAATCAATTGTGTGTCTGAGAGAAATTGATTTAATCCAGAGGCTTGTATGACTTCAGCAGCCGAAACACCTGCAGTGGGAATACTTGCAATTCCTGGATAGAGCAAACCCTGTATATTGCCTCTATATCCAGTTGTTCGTTATATTCCTATCAGTAACACAGAAGACATTAACAGCGACCCAAGTCTCATGGGAAGCAAGGGCTTTATGTCTATACTAAGGGTGCTTTGGAAGGAAGCCTGTGCAGTCTGGAGAGTAAAATGGCCGGACTCAAGGGATGTTGGGAGCCGTTGTGTTCAAGTATCATGGAACACACAGAGGTGTGCAAAAGATTATGCTACTCACAGTGCTGGAGACTCAGGGCATAATTTATCCTCAAAAATTCTGTCCTAAACTACAGCCCGTCCTTCTGCAAGGCCAAAAATTCTTTAACTTTGTGTCTCTTTGTGCAATGGAGGAACAAGAGAAATTTAACTAAGTGTATTTGCTCCGGAGGCCTGGGAAACCTCCAGGATGCGATGCTTGTTCTCTCATCTCCAAAAGCAGGTTAGCACACTTCAAAACACAGAGTCAACTACCACAGATACAGACCAGGGAGGTCCCACTGCCAGGAGAGCAGAAAAGGGATGGCTCGATGCCAGAGCCATGTTTGCTAGGGAGAAACAGGTGTAATTAAAACACAGACTGGCTGCCGGGGAAGCTGGCAGTGACTCACGTGTTTTGATTATGTTCTGTGGTTAAGATCAGTGGTTCTCAGACTTTGGAGAGCATCAGAGTCACCCGGGGAGTTCATTAAAGCAGATGATTAGGCTCCCTCCTCAGAGTTCTGAGTTGGCTGGGGTGGGGTCTGGGAAGTGACAGGACAGGAGATGCTGGGGGTAGTTTGGGGCCCCTGGTTAGGTATAGAGCCACTGGTTAGAGTAGTGGAAGAGGGGCTGATTTTCTAGCTGCACACCAGAAGTTGGGGGAGCACAGGCTCAGATGCAGAGACAGAGATGCTCCAACTTTTTATTTGTTTGTTCCTCCAGGGCAGGCCACGGAATAGGGTCAAATGTGGCAGGATCTGCCTAGGGCTCCCTCAGGTCCACGACAGCCAAGATAAAGACAGGCTCAGCTGCTCGGAACCACAGTGTCACTGGCAACCTCAATAATAATGGTAATAATAATAATAACTGAACCTGAGCGTGCAGGTGCCCAGGAGAGCCCTGGTAGTGAGTGGAGCCGTTTCCTGGTCCAGCTTTGATGATGGCACCCGTTGCTGCTGTAGCTGCAGACCCCAGCAGGGGGGCCGATTTTGCAAACAACTTTTATGCAATCCTTGATTACCCCTCTTCCATGTTTCAGCTCAGCTTCGAGTTGGTAGGAAGCCCAAGAAGAGCAGATGTCTAAACTTTTCACCCCCAGAAGGGAGAGAAAAGTGCTGCTGCTCGTATTGCGGTTTGTTGTATCTTTTTATCTCGTGGAGCAGCAAACAGTGGCTCATGCCATTGGGGTCTCTGCTTCACTTCTGTGTTTAATCACCCACAAAGGCAATTGATTGCCCTGTGTACTCCTATGAACATTAACCATTAAATATACCTTTGACTTCCTTAATCATAAAACCCATCTGCTCATGAAATCTCAGAACCTGCCGTTTTGCCTGTCAATAAATCCTCTACTACCAGAGCTCCTGAAGAAGGTATTTAAAATGCTTTCCTCAGCGACAAACAAAGGGGAGGAGCCACCCGGGCCAGCTTCTCCACTTACATAGACAGTGCGGTAAGGAACGCCAAAGAAGAAAACAGGGATGGCCAGCTTAATCTCCGAAGAGCTCCCGTCGTCTACCTTGGGGGTTTTGGTGTCATTCTGCCAAAACGGATACATGAGCTCCCTGGGCTGAGCTGTCAAGAGAGACAGTGGTTTGATAGGTCAGATGGCAGCTGCTGCTTCCGTTTAGCAAGCTACTTCCCTCCCAACCTACTAAAGGCAGCATCTCTGAGTAGGGTGTAGAAGCTATAAGCAAGTCAGACAGCTTTTCCACTCATTCTGAACCTGTGCCTATAATCTTCTACCTCTAGGAAAGGAGCAAATGGGAGGCACGCTGCCACTGCTTAGAACAAAGCCCTGTGCATTTTATTCCTGGGTGTCCATGCACTGGAGAGACCAGTGGGGGCAGTAATAAGCTGGAAGGCTACCTGCATCCGTGGGTACCTGGAGCTCTGAGGGCACTGAGAGATAGCTGCTAGGTCTGGCATGGCTGAGGAGGGCTTGCTCACCTTTTGATTAGAGGACCAGGTGGAGAGATGAGATGACGGCTGTAACCATGAGGCATGCTTCTAACTCGAGAAGTCTATTACTATAATGGTGGTAGCTGTCCCCAAGGATCCCTTCTCTCTTGTCATATGGTAGATAATTGAGCCCAGAAGTTAATAATAGTTAGAATGAGCACAGAAGTAGGAGGAGAGGGTTGATAGTAACAGCCTTGACTGAGGCTGGCCCTAGGATTTCCGCCCAGCTCTGGTCACAATAAGTAGACATGGAATCCTCCCACAGAGGAGGTGGGGAACTGGAGAATTCTTTGGAGAGGAGACACAGCGCTCTTCCTGATCCTCTTGGTCAAAGGTGAGAATCATCACGGAGACGCCTCCTGGGATAGTGTCGCTGCCTCCCTTCTCCAAAGTTTCCCATGTAAACTTTTGCAAGGTGTAGCCCAGACTAATGGGAAAAATGAGACAGTGTCCCCAGGGCCTACCTCACAGAGGGCCAAGTGTGACTGCACCTGTGAAACCCACATGGCAGGTGTCTGTCTCTTATCTCTGCCTCTGTTCTTCTTTTGAATGAAAGTTGGACAATAAAATATTTTTCCTCCTTTTGAAAGTTTATGTGTAGTTTTCAGGGGGTGGGCGGCTGACGTTGGAGAGTGGCCACAGCTCTTAAGGTACCTACTCACAGCCATCCAGAGGCCGACACCCAGTCCCACGTCTGTGCTCTCCCCGGGAAATTCCCTGCTTTACACTGAAGGAGCTGATAGAATGGAAAGCAACTGGCCTGGGCCAGTCCTGCTCCTCTGGGAAGCTTTTAGTGAGCAGACAACAGCGTGTGAAAAGAAGTGTGTGGAGTGGACAGTGAACGGCCCTGCAGTGCCCAGCAAAAAGGCCCAGCTGCCTCATTCTGGACTGAGGAGCAGGGGCAGGGGCAGGGCTGGTAGGTAAAGGACAGAATCAGACAGGGTCAGGGAAAACTAGTCCAGTTATAGTATACATGCATTGTTCCCCACACCCCAGAAGTTTCTGGGAACACGACCAAATCTTAACCCGTAGGAGGTACTGTCACTGATTTAATGCCAGGAGCACTCAGCTCATGAGCCACGTTTGATGTCACAATCAGTAGTTGAAAAGGATCTTCTAACATGCCTTTTTACATCAGGGTAACAAATTGCAAATTCCTAGAAGATAGGGAACTTCAAAAGAAATTCTTTATAATCCCTGCCATGACATTAAACACAGGCGCTTATTCAATTTAAAGGGTGATAGGCTTCTGTGAGTTACTAGTACAGAGTCATGCTGTAACTTTGTCCTTCATAGGGAACACTTTAGGAGACGTGATCAAGAATAGAAAAGGGCTCAGCTATGTGGCATTGTAATTGTTTTCACAAAAAGGTTAATGGGTATTTTGGACAGCATTGGTCAATCTGTCTCTGGGAAGGGAGCAATCAAAACCCCTCTTTGAAGACAGAAAACATTGGCCCTGGAGATTTCTCCCAACTGCTCCATCTGTACTTTCAAGTCTGAGGCATGTCCCAAGATTCTTTGCTTCATGAGTGATACCAAAAACTCTGTGATTTCAAACAGGAAATAATACAGCTAAAAGTCTTCTGTCATAAGAACAATATAAATTGGTACATCTAATATTGTATATATTTGTTAGGCATGGTGTTACACACCTTTAATCCCAGCACTCAGGAGACAGCACTCAGGAGGCAGAAGCAGGCAGATCTCTGTGAGCTGGAGGCCAGCCTAGTCTACCTAGTGAGTGCCAGCCTAGTCTACCTAGTGAGTGCCAGCCTAGGCCAGCCTAGTCTACCTAGTGAGTTCCAGCCTTACTAAGGCTCCAGGAGGACCTTGTCTAAAAAAGACCAAAAATTATTGTATATATTAAATAAATACTTGTTGAATAAAATAGAGCACTTAATAATAGGTAGTAGGCTTAAACTATAGCAATTTCTAACTCAGAAGTTATCAGCATTAAAAATATAATGTAACTTTTAGCAGTGTGGCCTATTGATAGTATAAGTGTTAGTAACAGAAAGAATATCCCTACCCATGCCTGCTCCAAACTGGGAATTATACATTATGATTCTAGTGGGGTTTTTTTCCGCCAAAGGAAATGTACTTATTTGGATGAGGTGGAGTCAGTGGAATTATTGTGGAACTATAACTCTAGTTTTTCTAATGGGTTGGTACTAGAAGTACTCAGTTCACCCAAATCTAGAAAAATACACATGGTCTTACAGAAGCAGTTCATCAAAGACTTGGAACCATGCAGCAGCTGAACTTAACAGATGAACCCGAAAATGAAAGATCTTTTAGCGCATCAGCCTAAAGGCTCCAGATGCATGTTGACTGAACCGTCTTTCTAATCTGAAACCCCATCAACAACAGTAGGAAAAAAAATACATGTGTCTGTTCACTTACCCAAGGCAATGCTATAGAGAAAAACAGAAGGACTCATAGAGGCTGAGGAGTTAATTGGCTGATTTTCCTTGTAGCTTTAACTGTTTGGCCAGTGTCATAGGTCCCTGATATACAAGTCACTAATACAAGTTGCTACTGCAACTTCAGAACTTGGAGTTAAAATAAGAATAGTCTTTCGACATCATGAGCTTTGCGGGAAAATGGCTGGAGCTAGAGGACATCATGCTGAATGAAGTAACACAGTCCCAGAAAAATAAACGACGAATAGTATCCCTCATCTGTGGATGCTAGTGCCAATTACTAAGCTGTAAGTATTTCTTGTGCATGGCCCCTTGAGCTTTTCTCCAAAGCAGTTGGGAGTGATGCATATTGGAAACAGCAACAACAACAGAAAGGACTGCATCAAAGAACTGACTGAAACAGTGAACTTCTGCTCAAAACAGTCAACTTCCACATGGAGAATATTTTGAGAAAGACTGAGAAAGAGATGAAAAGCATGTTTGGCAGAATGCATGAGCTCTGGTGGGGTGGAGGGATGGGGGGACATGGGTCTGGATTTGATTAAAAAATATAAATAAATAAATAAATAAATAAGAATAGCCTTTAAGTCTCCCACACAAGCTAACTGCCTAAATGGGCCCAGTGATCAGCCAGGGGTCCCACACTCATTCTAACATCTATACTTTCAATAAAATAATGTGCATTGGTTCACAGAACTTCTTTGGTATATACAAATTTGTGTTGAAGTGAAATTAAAAAAGTGAACATCATTCAAAGTTAATGTATTTTACCCTTGACAACAGAATTTAATTTACATTTTTTCTTGTTATATCTGCAGACACATGTACAGCTGCCCTTACAATTATGATTCCAACAAAAGTGTCTCTTTATAAATTCAAGAGCATGCTAATCAAGAGCTTTACGGAACTCTGTAGTACTCACCTTGGTGCCATACAAGTGTGAAGATGAAAGAGACCCAAATTCTAAGTAATGATGAATAATTCATCCTGGAATTTTAAAAAGAAAAAGAAAAAAAAATCCCCAGCTTGCCAGAGTAAATAGATTACCAGGTGTGTTTGGTGACAAATCCCAAGATACATCACAACCATCATAGAACAAATTCACATTACAACATCAATCGTTCTGAGTTGGTCGAAATTCCCTGAAGGCTGGCAGGTCCTTCTGAGTTCAACATTTGGTGAACAAAGTAGAACCTGGGAAGAAGGCTGTTTGGAAGTGCAGCTTGTCAGGGAGTCATGCAGAAGCAGTATGAGCCACAGGAGCAAAGGAAAGGTGTCCGCCCTGCATCTGATAAAGCACTGAAAACCAGTACCCAACTCAAAGATGCGAGTCCCAGACCCAACTCTCCCAATGTTCACAAGGGCTCTCTCCATCAAGAACAAAGAAACACGGGTTAAAATACCATATGTTTCTCTATGTAGGAGGATTTAGAGTATGTCATCCCGTCTTAATGACATGAAGTCAATCCATCATTTGACTGATCAGACTCACACAGGTTGTCTAAGACCTGTCTACTGACATCCCATAGCCAAGTGAATAAACGCTACTTTGGTAATTAAAAAGTAGCACACCTGGCGGCTCCTTGGACATACAACAGAAATAGAACTTAGCACAGAAGCAATTCATTGGTTATGGCAAGTTAATTAAAAAAGGAACCTTGCGAAGCTGAATTTGTTTGCATGTTAGTTTACAATCAGTTGAGATGGTGGCTTTACCCTCTGGTGTGAGCGTGGATGGTCTGCGCTGCTCCACAAAGCTGAGATGCAAACACTCATGCAATCTCCGAGTTCAACATTCACCTGCATGAGAACCAAAGTGCAGGGCTAGAGCAGGAAATGGGCTTCTGACAGCATGCTTAAAAATAAACACCTCCTCTTATCATTTGAGGCTATCAGAATTCTTCAGTCAAACTTTCATGAAAAAGCAATGATTAAATCCTGTGAGAGGTTTTATGGTAAATCTTCAGCCACTGGGTGTGTGCATGGAAATTTTAAGCACATATCGAATACTAGTCAATTTTGCTGAACATGGTACAAGGATTTCAGCAGCAATCACAGCGCTAGCAGAGGCAAGTACTTTGCAAGCTTCAGACTTGAGCCCTTAGGGAAACGGTACAGAGAGCAGTAAAAGAGGATTCATTAAGATATTTGTATTTATGAAAAATGTCACTAACCTGTTCTGTAGAGGCTGGAGGAGTCAGAAATAGTAAAGCCAAATCTTGGTAAACCAGGAAAAATTAGGTACAGGAATTCATGTCAGTTCTCCTCAACTTGCTGCCAATTATTTCTGATTCCTGAAATGATGTCTGAATCCCGTACTCTTAAAACCAAAAATTCAGTTCTGCACCAGAGTCAGGCAAGTGTTGAGTTGCAATCAAGTTGTTTTCTATTGATTAAGGAAAAGCAAATCTAAAGATCAGTTTCAGGATTGCGTAGGGAGGTTCTTTTCCTGAAAAACTAGACCCTCCCCCCCGCACACACACTTTAAAAAGAAAAAAAGTAGATTCAGATGGAAATGTCAGGTACTTGGAGCTGAAACCTTGGTTCTTTCTGATCGGAATCACTTTGCACTGAAAAAAACACAAAAGAAACCCCCTTCTCTCTTTGTACCCAAAAGAAGGCAACTGTATAACGTTACAGAATTAGCATCTACAGCATGGGATTAAAATGTCCAACATAGCTGCTCCTTCCAACATTTAAATGAAGTTGGTTTTCTACTGAAGTCTTTTCTTTCTTTTTTATTTTTTTTTTAAATCTGTTCACAGATAAGCTCTACTGCTTTTTTTTTTCCACAGGTATGCATGAAGTATTTTAAGAAACTGCTCCAAACTTTTCAAAGTTTTATTCTTTCTGTCTGTCCTCTCAGGTTCACACACCTCTGCGCAGTGGGATGGGCCAATGCACTTTCCAGGGGAGCCATCCCCAGGACGCACCGATGCCCCTGGGGGTCTTCAAGGGGAGGGGGGCACAGACCCCTCCTGATGAAAATTTCCAGTAAGATTTCAGAAGGCATTGCCAACAAAGGAAATCTGTGTTCTGCTTGAAGTTCACAGGCTTCCAGCGAGTAGGTACCTGCTGCCGTGTAAACTAAGTTCGCCATTTAACAGGTTCAAAGTGAAATTCATTAAAAAAAAAAATTAACTTGGCTGAAGCAGACAAGGCTCTCTTGTAAATTAATGGGAATTTTAAATTAGTCCAAATTTTTCTTTGGCTAGACTTTGAAATGTTGCCTGTACCAAAAATAAAGTGAGATCATTCCAGCTTTGGGTAAGTCATGTTAAAATAGACCTGAGTATTTAGAGAACTAAACTTTTACCATAAGTTATCCAATCTTTTTCCAAAAATCCGTGATAATTTGGTAGGTTTTGCACAATACATTTATTCTTTCACTGGTAATGTGACTCCTCCCCATAGATCCACTTACAGATGCCAAATGGCTCCTTTTTTCCGAAAGGCACATATTTATGTAACAGAAGATGTAGTTTTTTTAGGTGACTGTGTAAAATAAAATAAAATTCAATCCAAGACTTACCTAAAGAAGCATATCCCTTGCCCAGTCTTAATTAAAGTTTTGGTCCAGTCATCAAACCTAAATGTCTGAAGGCAAAGCAGCAGGAAATTAAAACACTGCAGGTGACATTACTAATGGTTTCTGTCCCCCTTTTTTTTTAAGAACTCAAGGGTTTTTCTATCTCAGCCCCTTGGACCCGTATTAAATGCCTGACTCTTCTTGAGGCAGGACTCCACGGGCAGAACCAGATTCAGAAGGTGGCAGTACACATGAAGGAGAATGACTTTGGGTATCTGGCAAGCAGTGAGCACCAGGTGCTTGGGAAGAAGCCATTTCGGCTGATGGCTGGAGGCTGGTCAGTGAGGGAATACTCATATTCTACACTCAGAGGTCAGAGACATATAAATAAAAGACTTTTCAAGGCAAGACTTGTTTGGTTGAAAGTGGGAGGTACCTAAAGATTCCTGTCAGGATTTAGACTGGGGGTAGATAAAATTAGGGTGGCCTGGAGCCTGTCACCCAAAATATCCATGCTCTATAAATATGGTATGGATGGATGCTGCTTCTTAGGCAAGAGGAAAGAGCCTGAAAATAAAAGAAACAAGCACAAATGAATTTCCCCAAAAGCAAGTAGAATAGGTGTTATGTACACAATGCTTCTGTTTTGTTCTCTAGGCTTCTTATAGCATTTCAGTGAAAGAAATGGTTAGCTCTGAGCTACTATGAATGGGTGCAGCCATTGTGGTAGCAGACTAGAGACACGCTGGCAGAGCCCCTTCAAGAGAGATGTAAGGGACTGGGGTGTAGCTCAATTGGTTGAGTGCTTGCCTAGCATGCATAATGCCCTGGGTTCAGTCCCCCAGCACTGCATAAACTGGGTGTGGTGGTGCATGCCTATATCCTAGCACTCAGGAGTAGAGATAGGAAGCTCAAGAGTTCAAGACTAACCTTGGCTATGTAGTGAGTTCAAGGCCAGCCTAAGATACAAGAGACCCTGTCTCGAAATTTTTAAAAAGTGAGATGCATGGCTGAACAGCAGCAGGCAGCTCTTCCTTTCTCAGACTTAGCCTCAGCACTGGAGCCAGTGGTACCCTCTTCACAAGGTCCTTACCAGTGGCTAGGCAAAATGATGTACGATGACCTAGCATGTTCCACCCAAAGCAAAACTCCCTATTGGAGAAGTTTTGCTAAGAGAGCCCTGCTAAGTGACAAAGACTCTGTCAGGTGCTCAAGGGAAGGAATTCTACTGTGTAAAATCAGGGCCTAGGTGGAAAAAAATAATATGTAAATATGTTATTATATACACATGTGTATATGATTCATTATACATAGTTATATATATTCTACATGTATATGTAAAATTATATATATTTGTAATCATAGTCATATCCCACATAAGAATATTTCAGTAAACAGTGGTCAGATAAGATTACATCACCATGTTAAGCTGGACACATCTTAGTTTGTGAATGAACCCTATGGCATCTGTACAGCTACAAAATTGCCAACGATTTAGTCTTAGAAAGTATCACCACCATTAAGTAGGGAGACATATCTAGTGGGTAGATGGTCACAAAGATGTGATTTCTCAAAGCTTCTGGGCCTTCAGATACGTCCTACTCTACCCCATTAAGAGCTAAAATTTCTCCCTGTACATGAAGACAACAGGGAATAATTTTACCCACAAGACAACAGCTACTCTGGTTAAGAGCTGTTCCTCCCTTCACTCCTTACAGCCAGGTCTAGAACCAATGTCAAGTTGTGGTATAACCCAGCCAGAGGATATGCTGACCCCCCAAAGGAACTGCAAGCTCTACCTAGCACACTGGTGTGGGATGGGCTGGGTAGTATCCAAGGAACTGGGTTCTGAGGGTGCCCAGTCAAGGAGGCTGAGTCTTGGCATAGAACCAAGGAGAGTCATTGACTTACAGATAATGGTTTTAACCCTAGGTCAAGAACCCCAGGGGAGGCACAGATTCACTCCTTGGGCAGTTCCTAGAAGTTTTGAAGAAAGTGACCGTCCACATCAAGTGAGATTGAAATGCCCAAATTACTATGGTGGATGGATCGAAAGGCTCAGGGAAGTTGGCATGCTGCGATAGATGCCTCTGAAATTGGCTACACCTATCACTCATGCAGGAAGTACCTGCAGCACTAGAAAGCTCAACGTGGCTCTCTTCTATAGGCCAGAGCTATCCAGGCACTGATCACAGAGCTAACCAGGCACTGATCACAGAGCTGGGCTCTCAGGTAGTCATGGAGATAATGAGTCTCTGAGGCAGCAGAGGCCAGGTGACAGTGCCCTACTGCCTGAAGCTCAAAGGGAAGAAGGAGTCATAGTTTTCAGAGTGAGAGCCAAGGGGATCTGATCTGCAGAGTCTGGAAAGGGCCAACAAAGGCATGCTTACTTTGTACAATTTGAAAACTAGAATGGTTAAGCAAAGGCTGAGAAGAGTTCTCTAATAAGTCATAATTCCCTGGCTAGACTTTGGTGGTGAAGGCCTGTAATCCCAGTGACTCAAGAGGCTAAGATAGGAGGATCACAAGTTCAAGGTCAATCTGGGCAACCTAGTGAGATACTTTCTCAAAAAGTAAAATGAGGGCTGGAGATGCAGCTCAGTGGTAAAGTAGTTGCCTAGGATGCATGAGGCCCTGGGTTCAATTCCTAGTACCACCGAAAAGAAACAGTCCCAATATCTCCTGAACGTGGTTTCAAGTCTAGACTCTGAGGACTGAAAAGTCAAGTGGTCCTCAACAGGAAGGATTCTGTGACAACAGTAAGTACAGACTTTGGTGATTGTCCCTGTCGATCCTCATAGACTATAGACTGGGGAAAGAGGATACCTGAACATAATGATTGTTAGGCAAAGGGCTTGAGTCAACACTGATAGCCAAAGAGCCTGTTAGGATGGGAATATGCAGGGCCCAGACATGAAAAGAAATCCTGGCAACGTTCAGTTTACAACGGTCTACAGGCCCATGTGGATGGCATTTTCCCAGTCTGAATATATAAATGGGCTTGATGTGCTTGGTAGCATGAGTCATCACAGTCAGGAAGGTGAGTGGAAACTTCTGAAGCTGCTCCCAACCCTCACACAAGAGTATTTCATCCTGGGCAGGAGGAGGATTGGATTGTTGGAGGGCTGCTCAAGATTGCTGTCACTCTTGAGGGAGACGGCTGGTGGAGTCTATCCTGTTTCCACATGACTGGGCAGGACGGGTGCTGGAGGCTGGCTGTGAGCTACTGCAGGCTCTTCCAACTAGCAGCTCCAGTCAGAGCTGCTATGTTAATAAGGTGTCTTTTCTAGAATCAACCAATGTAGCTTCAGGTGCATAATGGGCATTCACTTGGAAATGCCAAACAAATGCAGAATCAGGAAGAGGATCAGCCATAGAGTCCATCATATGGAACAGAGAGCAATAGATATTTATAGTTCTTTCTTATTTTATGGGCATGAGTATATTGCTTGCATGTGTGTAAGTGCACCAGTGTCACCAATGCCCACAGAGGTCAGAAGAGGGCCTTGGGGATCCCCTGGAACTGGACTTATGGATGGTTGTTAGCTGCCATATGGATGCTGGGAATGAAACCTGAGTCCTCTGCAAGGGCAACCAGTGCTCTTAACCACTGAGCCATCTCTCCAGCCCCAGCAATAAACATTTATACTTTTATCTCAAGGCTATGAGAAGTCACCCACCATTATGGTTTGAGTATGTTTTGTTACCATCAAAGCTCATGTTGAAACTAAGTTTCTCAAAGCAGCAGTATTGAGAGGTGGGTGATTACTGTCTTGTGAGTTCATTACAAGGTCATTACAAGAACAGGTTGTTGTAAGGTGTCTGGCCTTCTTTGTCCTTCCTCTCTCTCACACTGGCTTGCATTCCTTTTCACCCGCATGAGACTCCACAAAAGTTGAGAAGATGCCAGCAGCTTGCTCTTAGATTTGCCAAACTGTGACCCCAAATAAACCTCTTTTCTTTACAAATTACCATCGCTAACATTCTGTTATAACAACAGAAAATAGACTAAGACACTCACCTTCCTTCATAATATAATACCAAGTGTTCTGAACTATCTGGGTCTCCCAGTAGTATATCACCTTGATTCATTACACAGTTAGAAAACTTCAAAAGCCTGGGCATGATGATCTAGAGATGGTCAGGCTAGACATCTTGGTCCCATGTGTTCCAGAAGGTAGAAGATAAACCCTTCAGACTCAAGGCTGCTCCTTCAATAAAAATTTCAGAACCCAGTGGCCGGGAGCACCTCCTCTAATGTGAGAGACAGATGAGTTTATCTCATAGTTATTAAAGATTCTTCTTTGTTTATTTCTTTGTGCTCTGAAGGGCACACATGCCAAATGTGGGGAGATTGTTCTGACCCAGGTGAAGTGGAACTCAGCCAGAACTGAGTTGGTCTAAGAGCATGATCGAATTCTGCAAACACTCTAGGCTACAATGCAAGAAGATGCATCATCTGACCCTTTCATGTTGGAGATGTCAGTGGTAGAAAAAGATGAAATGTGTAGTTCATAGCCAACCTCAACAGTTGAAATACAATGGCCTCTGAAATTCTGTTGCAAGATCATACCATGGACAACAAAGAGACATATCTTTTGAAAACCAGCTACTGGCATGTGACTGGGGCCTCTGATGGAACGTTTGATCAAAAGACAAATGGCCACATGTTATTTCTTTTTATGATCTGGGACTTATTGAATCCAAGTCCAAAAGACACTGGCAATCCGTCATAGATGCAAATGAAATCCAGAGACTGGTCATGAACAAGCTGCCTACCCTAGGTAGTTCACGCTCTGTCACCTGCTCCAGTTGCACCAACATTTCTGCCCTGGCCCCAGATCCCAAATCCCATATTCCAGATCCCAGATCTGGCCAATAGAAGAAAGGGCTGAAAAAGGAAGAAAAGGTAGAGCTGGTATGGGTTGGGGGCTTGTGCAAGCCTAAAGAGCTGGTGGCTGAAGGACAGCCCCACATTCATGTCTTGTTTGGCTTTTGGGAATTCTTGTGAGAATACGGTAATTTTGACAATGATAAGGAAACATCTTCCCAATGTGTACAACTTGGGCGTGTCATGTACTCTGTGTCAAAGGGGAAGTGTTCTGAGGAGACAGTTGGTACAAACTCAAAGGCAGTGGTGAACTATGTTGCCAGCTGGACAAGGGGTTGGAAAGTTCAAAACCCAGTGATAAAGAGGCCTGGAGTTCAGGTGTGCGATAAGCAGATGGGAATGGACAGGAGGTGAGAAGTTCTTTGTGTCCGACACAGACACCCACAAAAGCACCCACTACAGAGGGACTCAGCAGCAAAACGACATAGCCAGCTGATGAGAAGCAGCCTTTGTCAGTGTTAGTATAATGTCACATTTATAAAGTGGCCATAGCCACAGAGATGGAGGAAGAAGGGTCATAGAACATGAGTTACCATTTAGTGAGGCTCTCCTAGTGACTCAGATCTCTGAATATTCAACCTTGGAATAACGGATCACAGCTGAACCCCCAACATACCACCACTCCTCAGGGAGATCCACACTGGACACATCCTGAAGAGCCAACAATTCCTCTCCACAAAGATTAAAGCTCTGGCTTAAATATATGTTTTAGTTTGGATACAAAATATCCTCCAAAAAGGCTCATGTGTTCCAGGAGTGGCCCTGACACAAGCTGTTCAAGGTAGGGCTTCTGGGAAGCAGCTAGGTCCGAGGACCGTGACTTAATGGGTTGATCCAAAGACAGATTCTAATATTTAACAAACTATTGGGAATTGAAGGAACTGTGAAGTGGGGCTTGACTGGAGGAAGCATGTCACTGGGGGTGTGTCATTGACAGGTACACCTGGTCCAGGCCCATCCTATTTTCTGTTCCCTGGCTGCATGAGGTGAGCAGCATCTGCTGCATGCTCCTCTCACCATGATATTCTGCCTTGTCCTCTGGCCCAGAGCCATGAATCTAGTCTCTGAACCCAGCCATGGGCTGAAATCTCTAAAATTACTTCTGATGAAAAGTCAGCCTAATACCTGTGAGCATGCTTTTCTTGCCCAGAGGCTTGGGCCAGCACTGCTTGGAGAAGGGCAGACCCAGAGGCAGGGAATTTCGTGCAAAGCAACATCTGACTGGGAAACCCATTTCATAGAAAGGGGGCTGAGCATGTGGGCTCGTGACAGTGAATATGCTGATCGGATCACAAGCAGGATGGCTGAGATGATGCCAGCCCAGATGAGAGTTGAAGTAAACTGCCCAAGAAGGGGGCATAGCACCACCTTGGCTATAACGTCACGCAAGGATGAGGTGCAGTGATGGACTGATGGACAGTTATCTAGCCGTAAAGACAAATAAAATTGTGTCATTTGTAGGAAAATGGCAAGATTTGGAGTCAGTGTCTTAAGCAAAATAAGCCAGGCACTGAAAGACCAATATCACATTTTCTCTCATATGCAGAAGTTATACTGCAATACACACACACACACACACACACACACACACACACACACACCAGAAAGGGAGCTATTTGGGGGGGGGAATAAGGGAATCAGTGAGAGGTGGGGAGGAGTGACGGGGGAGGTAGTGGGAGGGGTAATTATGAGCAAGGGTCAGTGATAATATGTATATAAAAATGTCATATGAAGCCTATTATATGTTAACTTAAAATTTCCCCAAACCCCCAAAGATGAAGCATTTTCTTCTAGAATATGCTCTCCACAGTGAGAAAGATGCCTTTATGAGACGCCCATGGATCCAGGATGAGGAGGAGCCCCACTTGCCATTTCTTCTAATAATCACTCTATGCCTTGTGATTAAACGAGTGGTTCCCACCAGGGCAATGTTGGAAGGTGGTGGAAATTCTGGGAGGTAGGGCCCAGCTGGAGTCACTTAAGTCACTGAGGGGATGAGGCGGCTTTTGTATGAGTCCCTTGGTAGTTCTTTTGAGAGAGTTCTTACAAACAGAGCAGTCTGGGGAGGTGGCTCACTGGATAAGAGTGCTTGCTATATAGGCATGAAAATTGCTATCACCCACATGAAAGCATGTTCCTGTGGTCCCCAGTGTGGGGGAGGCAGAAACAAGAGGATCATTGAGGTTTGCTGGCAAGCCAGCCAAACCAAACCCCAGAAAATCCAATGTTTCATGAGAGAACTTCCCTTAAGGGAACAAAGAGAATAAATGATGATACATAGGGTCCCCCTCAGTCTCTGCATGAGCACATCCCCAAAACATACACACATACACACCACTGCCTTCCCATTACAAAAGTAATTTTTTTTAAAGGAGTAAGTCTGATGCCATTCATCCCTGAGAGATTCCTGTTCAAGATGTGACTGCTTGTTTGTAGACATGTGCCTGGTGTGATGTGCCGCCATCATTGCCCACACCAGCCAAACCAATAGAGCTGTCTGATCTTAAGCTTCAAACTTCTGTGAGGTAAAAAAGAAACCCCTTCTATTCACCCTAAGTAGCCTATGTCTGACATTTTGTTATAATGAAAAGCCAAGGTGGAAGAGAAAGCGGAAGAGCAATGCTTCCCAACACCCTCATTTCTGAGCTGTGTAGTTTGAAGTCCCGGCTCCCTAGGAGGGTCCACTCTGACCAAGGACCACGGCAGGAGTAGCACAGGACCTAGAGCTGTGATACTGCCTCAGCACTCCAGGCTCCTCGTGCCAAAACTAGCAGGCAAGATGAGCTATCATCTTGTTAGGCCCCAGAGGGAAGAGTAGAGCTGTGCTTAACACAGTGGGTTCGATGACAGTGTGTTCAAGTGACTCATATGGGTACCTCACCTCATGGTGCTTAATTATGAATGTGATGGACAAGTGTAGCCACCCAACTGAGTGGCATATGATTTGGTAGGGGTTTCCATATATTTGTGAATTTAGGTCTGGACGAAATCACCAAGGTGATGAGCTGAGAAGCTACAATGGATGGGAGATTATGGGGAGCGGTTACAGTCCTGGAATCAACTGCAGTGACAGGGTAGCTACAGCTACCCCTCTTTCCAGTTCCTCCCAGAACAGAGGCCCATCGGAGCCCCAGAGGACTTTCTCCCAAGCATGGAGGTAGAATTGGAGCTGTGCTTGCTCTGGGTGGACTGTGGAGGACATGGGGGCATGGGCTTCTCAGGTCCACCTTCAATGATTCCTAGCTGCATGAGAAGCACATGGTGAGCAGACAGCTTCCAATAGTTGGTCCTTCAGAACCTACACCAGGGTTCAGACTGAGGTCTTGTTCTTGCATCACCAACTGAGAGAAGGCTGGAGCCATTTCCGTTCAAGGCAGGACTCACCTAGCAGACGTATTTGCTCTGCGACATCCCATTGGACTCCCCTTTGGCTGATCTGCAGCATCATCTGCGGCTTCTCCCATTCTGTCCTGTGGCTCCTTTGTTCTTTCCCAGGCACTATCCCCGTAGACCGGTCCCAGCCACTGTACCTCACCTCCTGCTTCCCAGAAAGCGGAACCTGTGACATTGGTGCCTTGGATCACAAATAAGCCCTATACAGGTATTTTTATAATGAACTCGTTCCTACCATGAATCTACTGACTGATGATGTCCACCCTCCCCCTTATATAGCTTATTTAAGTGATTACATCTAAGGCTAAACATACATTATCCTTAGAAAAAAATGTTACCTCGAAGAAGAGGACATGGAGAAAATATAAATGGGCTCTTGAGGATTTCTACAAAGACTGCAAAACCAAAAATAATATTCCCAGAGGTTCTCACATCTAAAAGTACACCTTTTATTGCTTTCCAAGATCCTCATTCCTGGTCCTTGGGTTAACTTCCATAAGACAAGATGATACGTACATATGTATGTATCTATGTATGTATGCATTTATCTGTATTTGTGGTGTGTGTTCCGGTACCTAAGTGGATGTGTGGAGGTCAGAAGACACCTTTGTAAGGACAGTTTTCTCCTTCCACCTTTATTTATATGGGTCCCAGGGAGTGAATTCAGGTCGACAGGCTTGCCCAGCAAGCACTTTTACATACATGCTGAGCCATGGTGTGACCCAGCTTTTCATCCTTAGAAGCAGATTTTTAAAGCCTGAGGTAGCATTTCTAAATTTTTCCACTTATTGGCAGATCATGGTGCTAATATTTAATTGCACCATGCAATGTTGAGTTTAAATGGTAAAATTAATGATTTAGGGTTTTTTTTTTTTTCTTTTTTTTGAGACAGGGTCTCCCTATAGCCCCAGCTGGCCTGGAACTCACTCTGTAGACCAGGCTGGCCTTGAACTCACAGAGATCTGTGTCTGCCTCTTGAGTCCAGGTTTAAAGGTGTGTGCTACTACACCTGGCTTAAAGACGGTTCTTGGCCACCATGTGAGTGCTGGGAATCAAACCCAGGTCCTCTGCAAGAGTAGTTGGCACTCTTAACCGCTGAGCCATTTCTCTAGCCCCTAGAGTTTTCTTTTTAAAGACCTAATTTTTTCCCTGAAGTTGCATTTTTGTCCTGATCCTACTTGTTCTATAGTCTGGGCATGGCCTAATGGTAACATAAGAAATATCTATTGGATCTTTGAAAATTACAGTGAGTGATGCTTATTAGTGTTGCTCTAGAAGGGCTCAGTAACAAAAGATGTTTATATCTGAATTTCAGATAAAACCAATTGAAATACCTCTAACTAAAGACTTTATTTCTTATTACTATTTTGTGATGTTGGAATGGAACCCAGGGCCTCAGACAAGCAAGGAAAAAGCTTGACCACTGAGCCATCACCCTAGTGCCAGCCAAGGAGTTTAGAATAGCCAGTCTTGAGTAGATTTGCAGAACTATTAAAAAGTGCACAACTGGCTTTATTCTAATGTGCTTACTAGAACATTAAGAATAAAGTACTGTTTTTGTAATGGAGGGGCTCAGGCACATGACATACCCCACCTCCTGAGGAGCACTGCACAGTTCCTCTACAAGACTCTTCACTGGTAGGAAAGAGGTAGCTCTGACTAAAGCTTATTACAGATAATAGGCACAGGGGTTTTAGGGCAAGCAGTCCACTTTTCAGGGGCACTCAGCTGAGACAGTGCTTACCAATTGTTCAACATAAATAATGTTCCTCTGTGGTAAAGATGAAACCTCATGAGTGATTAAAAATCACAGGTTTTAGAGGCATGATGGCTCACTGGCAGATGGCATCTGTGGTTCCCTGTTATGGCTAACCTTGTCAACTTGATTTGGTTGAGAAACATCAAGATTAGTAAAGCACACCTCTGGGTGTGCCTGTGAGGGTGTTTCCAGAGACACAGTCCACAGTTGGATCCAATGATAGACTCACAATCTGAGTAGACAATTGAGAGTTTGTTCGAACTATGGAAAGTGGGGTGTGGTTGCAGAAGTGTGGCACTGGGCTGTGCCTCTGAAGGGCACATCTTGCTCTGAGCCTTTCCTACTTCTCCATCTGAGCCCATGCCATTCTACCTCATCTTAGACCTATGGCTGACAGAGCCAACTGGACTGAAGTCTCTGAAAGTGGAAGTCAAATCAACCCTTCTTCCCTTAGGTGTCCTGTCACAGGAACACAAAATGTGAGTAATAACATTCAGAAAAATCTGCCATGTTCAATCCATGTGTCCAGGTCCACAAAGCTTGACTGGGAATAAGTGATCTTGTTTGTGGGAACCCACAGTATCAAGTCCAGTATCAATGAAATTATTTACTACACAGGGATGTGTCAAATAATTAAATCAGGAAACATGGTCTACAGGTGCATCCAAATATGTAAAAGAACATGACTGACAATGCAGTAAACTGAAAATAAAGAGACAGGGAGGAAGAGAAACTTATGTCAGTTAAAAAGGTGCTGGACTAGACACAGTTAATACATAAAGGAATACTTAACATTGTATAAAAAAGGACAATCCCCTATGAACTGTTACAAAGAGGTCTCCTAAAGACACATCTTAAAGAAAAAAAATCAAGGTTTATGACAGTATGTAATCTGCTGCTTTTGCTGTATAAGAGAAATGAATATATATTCTAATTGGCTATTATTCACGTAAACTCTGGGAGGACACATAAGCAATGGACAGAAAATGGAGCAGAGCTATTTTAACAGCACCTTCAATATCCACCTTCATTATACTGCTGGAATTTTGAACTATGTGAAATTTACCTGTTTAAACATTAAGTTTAAATATTTTAAAGACTTATTTTGGTAATAAAATATGAAATTTAGAGCAAGCAAAATTTGAACTCAACTAAGAATTTCACATCATTCTTACTGTATTTTCCGAGCTGACGTTTGCCCTCAAATGTGCTCATTTCACAAAGCATTTTCCTCTTAATTCCTTGTTGTCTGCCTTTCAAACCAGGCCTATTTAGTTAATACCTTAACTGTATTACTTGGAGTAACTAAAAAGCACCCGAGGATGAAGAGATTGTCAGAGACTGTGCAAAATTCAAATTGCATTGTGTTTTGGCAGACCTAGATCTTGTAGGTCATAACAGATAACCTGGCTCCTCTATTTTGTAAGCAATATTTATATTCTTCACAAAGCTCCTTCTTGAATATTAGGAACAATAGCATTGACAGCTTCATCCTCTCCCTCTAACAAAACCTTTGATAAAGGCTCCAGTGGGCTGTAAACACCTTTTTCCTTTCCTCTATAAATGCCAATTTTAAGTTCACTTGGAACACTGGGTGTTCTAACACAAATCTGAGCTGGAACTGAGTGGCCTGGCTCACCCTTGGCTCACTATTCAAACCAAAAATGACTTTAGGTTAAAAACCAAATTATCAGTCTTCTTACATCATATTACCAGTTCATTTACTTTTGTCAACCACATCTGTTGTCACAAGTATCTGATACAGTGGTTCAGAGTCACAGGGATCTCAGCAGATCGGTACCAACTGCATCTTCACAATTCTCAAGTTGACGGGAGGACAGAGGTGGCTGGGTCCAGCACTACCAGCCACACCAGTGATTCTGGTACAGAGCCGAACAATTTAGCAAAAGGACGCTGAAGATGGCCTCACTTGAGTGCTCTAGTGTGTGGTGTAAGGGCTGAGAGCAGGGTATGTGGGAGGGTAAACTTCAGCTTTAGGCACTATCGTATAGCTGTTATGTGCACAGATACTGGAGTCAAATGTCATTTACCAACTGTGTGACTTCTACCAAGTTATGTAAGCTATCTGTGCATCAACTTCTCTCATTAAGAAAAAACCAGGCATGGCAGCACCAGCCTCACAGTCATCGTAAAGACTGAGGGGGACTGTCTTCTCCAGAGGAGCTGGAAAGAGAAGTGTGGCTTCAGAGGTCAACATGTAGCTCCAGTAACTAGAGAAAGCCATTGGGTTCAGTCAAATAGTTGCTGGCCATCTAGATAGGTTTCTTTTAAGTACTCACAGAAGCCCCAAACCAAAGAGCAACTAAGTAAAATTTAACACAAAAGTTGAAGTTATCATTCTTTGAAATCTGAATCAGCAGCATAAGCCATCTTAAACTTAATGGGTTATAAGCTCATGTGCTTCTGAAGCAAAGAAATTCATGTATGCTGTCTTTTTAGTACAGAAATAATATACAGTCCTTAGTCCTTAATTCTCAGTTCCTTACAGCTTACCAAGAAATTAGAGATAACCAGGCAAGGTTCAAATGCCCCAACTCCAATACTTCTAGAAAATAATCTTTTGAAGGAAGATTGTGGCCCCTTGAAGAAAACTGGTAAATTTGTAATTTACCAAAATGAGAATTTTCTTTAAAAAGATGGTGTCAACTACCCCCAAAAATATCCTCAGAAGATAAAAAAGGCACTGTAGAAAGCATGTTAGAAGTCTAATATTTTGCTAACATAAAAGCAGTATCATGTTTTTTATAAACCTTTAGACTGCAATTTCCAACTTCAGCAAAATTCCAATTAAGTTTGGTTAGATGGTCAGATTCTTACTAACTTAAGTCAACCCCTGAAGAACTCAACCACAGAGCCAATGTCCATTTCTAGTTGTATAAAGATAACCATGTATTTTTGCCCCAACACTCCAGAAAAAAGAAATCAGAACACAGGGAGTAAATGGACTTGGATTTTTAATTTTTAAAGATTATCTCTCTATATATTAATAAAAAGTGCAAAGAATAGACCTTCATGTTTAAATTATATTCTAAAATAAAATATATATATTTCCATTAACTGCAGGAGACAACTGGCAGGTAAGGAGCTGGAGAGACCAGTCCCTCCCTGTCACTGCGATGGACACACATTTTAAGTCCAGTTTCTCTCCGTCACTACAATGGACACACATTTAAAGGAAGCACCTATGGAAAACAGTATAAAGTTCACAACACATCTGAGCACAGAGAGCTTCTGGGTATTCTTGAAAGCAGTTTGTATGCATTTCAAGCTAACATGAAATGAAGAGAAAAACCAAATTCATAAACAGAAATGACATTGCGTTGAACTATCCTGCATCTGGAGTCCTGTTCTCCAGGTTGTGGGACCCAGCATTGCAGTGCAGTGAGCCGCACTTGTGTGTTAGGAAAAGCTACAGGCACACGCCCGGGATGGCAATCAGCATGCTCAACAATGTCTTCTGCTCCCAGCACTGCGGGGGCAGCAACACGGCTGAAGAACCTACTTAGAACTGCATTCGCTTCTTTCCCTTTGTTTAAGCAGCTCTTTTCCCCCTTGTGGTTGTAGCATTACAGCATTCGGCCCCGTTACACACAGGTAAAAAGCTTAGATTTCACCAAAGGGTTGTAAAAAAACATGAAGCTGATAATCTGCCACTTTCTTATGTTTTCACAGCAATAGGTTGCAGGAATGCACAAATCTGGACCTTTATAAAGTAATCTAGGCTCTTTCAACAACTCAAATTTAAAAAAACAACAACTGCAGCTGTAGCTTCGCAGCTACCCCACATGAAGAAGGATCCCTTGGCTTCGATTTGGCTTTCTTACATTACTCCTTTCCTTTGCCATAACTGAAAAGAAGTTCAGTTTTAGAAAGGTGTGTTCTATACACTGTGCCCGAAGGAGCATCTCTGTAATACTGGTGAGGACAGCATTCTGCCTCCTGTCAACAATATGTTCCCATGGAATCTGATGAAGTCAATAGTAAAATACAGACAAGCTACAGACAAACATGGATAACATGCAGACTCAAAGGTCCATGGTCTCTTCTCTCTTCTTTCTGGGTCTGTTACAAAAATAATTTTGGTTACAAATGGCTACACAGCACCGATTTTAATTTCAAAACCAACCTCTTTCCTTACTCAGTCACTCGGATTACTATGTAAAGATACATGCTCAAACAGCTTCTCTGTAATTCTAAAAGGCCAGGAACTGGATTAGAGTTTCTCTTAATTGGAAATTATTTAGCAATAATTAAAACCAACAATTACAATGCCCTAAAAATACCCACGTCAGCTGAACTGAATGAGAAGTTCCCTTTACATGCAACTGTATAATAAAAGAATCAGGCCTGCAGTTGATAAACACTGTGTTCTGTAATAACAGAAGAAACAGGTCTCTAATAGTAAAAAACAGTTCATAAAACTTTGTCTTATATAAAATATCTTATTGTGACCATTCCACTTATGATCAAAGCATAAGTGTTCACTCTGCCTTCTGCTGTGGGGCTATCAGGGGTCCAACAAGTTCAAAAAATAAGAGTGCATCTGTTTCCCAGGCTGACAAAAGCAATGGTCTTGATCACACTGTTTCTCTCACAAACTCCTCTGCACTCACACACACATACACAAAGCACCCACAGTTTTCATCTTCGTGACACTGTTGCCACATTTTCTCTTATTTAAAAATAAAAAAAAATCTGTCAGGAAATGTGATTGCAAAATAACTGTCCTTGTCTACCCCCAGCCTGGATCTCCATTGCTCATTTTTATGATTCTGAGAGATAAAGTCTGCAGCAGCAGGAGAAGAGGCCTCATTCGTCTTTCTCAAACCCTTTGGTTTCCACCTTTAGTGTTACAGTGAATAAAGATTTGCCTCAGTAGACCTGAGTCAAAGGCTTTATAGATCCTGAACCTGAAGTGCATCAAGAGAACAAACACCTGCCACATGGCATAGGAAGATTTAAAAGATATTGGAAAGAAATACAACTTCCCATACATAAAGAATTCACAAAAGTCATCTGAAAATTTCTTAATAGGAAATTAAGCTTGTAGGAGGGGTAGAATCAATAACAAAGTGAAAGGGTCAAATACAACCAGGTAACAGTTACATTCTTTGAAAAACTTTACTGTCAAAAAAAAAGAAAAACTTTACTGTCTCCCACCTATAAACATGGTAGACCAAGAAATCTATATGCCAAAGAAAGCATTTCCATCTGATTAACAAAGAACTAAAGGCCAAAGACAAGACTTTGGAGTAGCTAAGAGATGAGTTTTAAAGGAAAAATACTTTAAATATACTTTCACTGGAACTTTACTCATAGATTAGGCAGAATCGCTCTTCTGCAGGGGAAACAAAACCAAATGCTCAGTTATGACTTCATAAAATCTGAAGGAGGAAAGTCCCCTTTGTTTAAGAGTGCTCACTTTGAATGAAAGTGTAAGAAGGGCTTCAGATGGACCACAGGGCAGGAAGTCAGCAAGCTCACTCACTTCCTTCACTTCCTTCACTTCCTTTCCTCCCTCTTCCTCCACTTCCTTCTGTCACACACCTCAGACACCTGATTCTCTGCTATCCAGTGCACACCCAGAATGCCTCTGGATTTTTCTAAAGTCAGGCCTCTATTTCTAATTGCTCATGAAACAAACACTGGGAGGAAATACATTCAATAAGCGAAAACAAGAGTTCTGCAGCCTGACGTAGTTTACCTAATGGGCGGTCACGGCTGATAGAACACACAGGGGCTTTAATGCTGACAGAGTCACGTATGATGAGATTAGACTCTGTTCTGCCCATGCTTCCAGAATAACAGCAAGTTTTCCTGGAGTTTTAATCCTCTATCTATTCTTTAAGATCCTAAGAGATTTAAAAGTTGTTAGTGAGTACCTGAGATCAGAATCAGGTTGAAAAACAAAACAAAACACTTAAAACACTGAAATTATTTTTAAAAAAGGAGGAATGAGGGGAGAAAAAAAAATCAAAGTTGAGGGGAAAAAAACAAGTTAATTGTGAACAGAATGTAACTATCAGGTAAGAATGTTCTGATATCAGCCATACTGAAAACAGAACCCAAAGGGAGGGAAAGGAAGGGAAAGGAAGAACGGAAGGAGACAAGTGCAGGCCCTTTCTGTGAAGATTCCGCCTGCTGATTTGAATGCTGCCCACTGCCCTTCTGAAAGGCTGCACTGTCCCTGCTGTCTTCACAGGACACCCAGTGGTGACAATAATTAGGTAGCTGACAAACCCCGGCGAACACAGTAATAAGTCAGTGATTTCTTGATCGTCTTTTGAGAGAGAGGGCATACAGACTGGAGACACAGCCAAGTCTACTGGCTGAGCTGAAGAAATCTGCAATAGAAAATACCCCAAACAACCCCTACCCATTCTAGGAGAAAATATACAAAACTCCTCCAAAAAGCTAACAAAAGAAAACAAAACAAAACAAAACAAAACAAAAAGAACCTTCTCCCTCCTAAAGAAAAACCACATTGGAAACAAACGCCCTGCAAGAAGTCCACAAATGTGTTTTTACAAGGCTGGTGGAGGTTATTTTGTTTTGGATTCCACAAAAATTTTATCTCCATCTCTAATGCCAAACGAGTGCAGTGCCCGGGAGCTGTACTTCATTTCTTCTGGGCCAAAGGGGGCTTCGTGGTCCAAGTAGTAGAGCAGCATGCTGCTCGTGGGCAGCTGCACGAGGGCCTTGAGCTGCTTCTTCAGTTCTGCTACTGTTTGGTCCAGACGGATGCTCATCTCTTCCACCTGATCATTAAAGTGTATTTCCACTTTCGCACTGCTCTGGGGTCTTAGGTCCACTTCTGCCAAAGGCTCCAGTTTCCCATATTTTGTAATCAGTTCATGATACCTAGAAGGATAAAAAGCACAGTGTTAGCTTAAACTACAGACTCCTGAAGAGAAGAGCTGCCTCCCGCCCAGGCACAGGAAAGCCGCGCTGCCACTCTCTGCGTCCTTGGGATCTTATCCTCCCACTGCCCCTCTCCTCCTGCACATGTGTAGCTACTGGACGGCAACTGTGGATTCTATGGCAGCACATGGCTCTCTACCTAAGCCACAGTAAAACCTCACGCTTGTGGCTAGAAGAAGCATTCCTCCTGAAGATGGTCTCCATGCTCCTGCTCAGAAGGGCTGGAGAGGTAGCTAATGTTTGCCAAACGTACATGAAGACCTGGGGTCAATGCCCAGGACTGCTAAACAGACGTGGACTGCTAAACAGACGTGGTTGTGCAAGGTTGCAATGCAGCTCTTTGGAGGCAGAAGCAGGAGGACTAAAAGCTCATGGTTATTGTCAGTTGTACAATGAGGTCAAGGCTGTGGGGACCTGTCTCAAAACAAACCAAACAATAATCATAAGAACAGGCTTAGAAAGGGAACAACCTAGCTGGGCGTGGTGGCGCATGCCTTTAATCCTTAATCAGTGGGCTTAGCAAGAGCAGTTGGCGCTCTTAACGCTAGGCCATCTCTCCAGCCCCCGAGATACTGGTATGCTAAAGCAGATTACAGAATCATCCCCTAGTGCATGAGCCCAAAGTAGTATTTTTAAAGAGATTAAAACAAACAAGTAAGCAAGCAAATAAAAACAAACAATACCATCAGCAGCAACATCAGAATTGGGGGGATAAATGTATTGTCCTAACTTTTTATCTTTTTTTTTTTTTTGAGACAGGGTCTCCCTGTAGCTCTGGCTGTCCTGGAACTCACTCTGTAGACCAGGCTGGCCTCAAACTCACAGAGATCCGCGTGCCTCTGCCTCCCAAGTGCTAGGATTAAAGGCATGCGCCACCACGCCCAGCATTTATTTATTTCCGTATGTGTATCAGTGTATTGTCTGCATGCAAGTCTATGCACCCATGTCGTGCAATGCCGCGGAGGTCAGAAGAGGGTCTCGGATTCCCCTGGAACTGGAGTTCTCCTGGAATTGGAGTTTCAGACGGCTCTCGGCCGCCATGTGGGTGCTGGGGATCGAACTCGGGTCCTCTGTAAGAGCGGTCGGCACTCTTAACCGCTAGGCCATCTCTCCAGCCCCCTGTCCTAACCTTTTAAATAGAGCCAAATGCTCTGTAGTGAGCAGTAACCAAGGACATCATCCGAGCACCGAAATCACTACAGAGAAAGAGACCAGATCCTCCTAATTTAAAGAAAAGTAGACCATGGGACTAAGGAGCCAGGAAGGTTAAGGAGAAACCAGGATTGAGAAAAGCCCTAGGATCAGGGTTTCAACAAAGGCAAGCCAAACAAAGTACACAGTAAGAAGAAAGCACAGATGGATAAAACTACCAGCAGTTGATACTCGGGATGCTCCAAACTAGAATCTCTTCCTGCCATCTCCTGTAACATGCCTTCACACAAATTGAAGAGGATTATGATGATATCAGGAAATCTCAGAAATGCCAGAAAAACCCATTGGTCAAATGAGTTGACTCAAACTTCAGAGATGCTTCCCCTCCAGACTATAGGAAAGTTGGCAGAATAACAGTGCCCAGCCCTTAAACTTTGCCTAAAAGGCACAAAAGAAGCAATAACAGAGGGTCAGGGAGAGTCAGCACATTCTATGCCAGCAAACAGTCTGAGTGCCCACTTAACACATAAACCACCACATAAGCCACCGGAATGGGGAACACACGAAAAAGAATGCAGGAGAACATAGAAGAAAGTCAGAGACCAGACACAATCTGAAAGCAAGCAGACTGGGAAAAAAATCGACCACAAACACCCCATGGTCTAGAAATCAGCGAGTGTTAAGAATAAAAAACCTGAGACTCAGCTTGAAGAGAAATTTGAACTACAGGATGGGGTGGAAAGAGGAGAACAAGTGGAGTGCCCCACACACACCAGGCAAGTGAACAGCAGAGACAAATCAAACAGAATCCAGTCCCGTTCTGTTCGGTAATAGATTTAGCAAGGAGATAGTCTGAAACAAGAAAGACTTAGTGAATAGAGACCCTGTGAAGCAATTTCAACAATGAGACTATATCACAACAATGGGGTTAACAAGCCTTGAGTCTACTTAAATATAAAACTAACACTTAACAATAATAATTGTAAAATTTCTGGACTCACTTGACACTGGAGACAAATTAATCTCAAGCACAAACTACTTATAATTAAAATTGTACCCAAGTGCTACAAATGAATAAGCATATTTCACAAATTAAATAATCTGCAAATTGAGATGCTGGAAAGTCCTATAGTCTTCTCAGAGTCAACATATACAAAAACAATATATGGCCACTCTCAACTGTCTTCTCTTCCAATCTTTCACATTGTAGTAAACAATACTGAGAACTACCCAATTATCTTTGCTAAAAACTAGGTGGTCAATCTGACTTCTTCTGCCCTATCTCACCCTTCCTCTGTCTCATTCAATCAATCAAAAAGTTTTCATTCACTCTCCTCTTACACATTTTATTAGTCTGTGTCTCTCTTGCCTTGTAACTTCAAAACACTCTCATTATGATCTTAACTGACATAGTTTTGGCTGAATAAAGCAGATGACCTTCCTCAACATTCATTCCATTCTCTTCCTGGTGGGCCTTTCTATACTGTAGAATTCAGACAGTTGAATGTCATTTCCTGCATTTCCTTGCAGATGAGATTCAGCTTCTACCAGTATGACTCAGCTCTTAAGTTTTTAACAGGGTTAGTACATTGAGCAGATACAATGTAGGAACAATTTGGTAGCAGCTACCAAATCACAGGCTAAAACTTGAAGCACTCAATGTTTCTGGAGGAATAGCCCTATCAGCACCTTACTGATCTCCAGATGCCAGCTAAGGTGAGGGACCAGCACCAAGAACAGCCATCTGCAGGTCCCCCCACCCTCCCACCATGCCCGCAGGTCCCTCCACCCTCCCGCCATGCCCACAGGTCCCCCCACCCTCCCGCCATGCCTGCAGGTCCCTCCACCCTCCCACCATGTCTGCAGGTCCCCCCACCCTCCCACCATGTCTGCAGGTCCCTCCGCCCTCCCACCATGCCTGCAGGTCCCTCCACCCTCCCACCATGTCTGCAGATCCCCCCACCCTCCCACCATGTCTGCAGGTCCCTCCGCCCTCCCACCATGCCTGCAGGTCCCTCCACCCTCCCACCATGCCTGCAGGTCTCTCCACCTTCCCACTACCCACCACCCATTACTGCAGAGGAAACTGTCCTTGGAGGGTTCTGGAATATTATTTTAGAGGCCTAGGGAGGCAGTTTAAATCTACTCTTTCAGCTCTTCCAAAGACTCTGTTAAGACTACTCACTGCAGGAAGTCCCTTTCTTCTTAAAGTAACTAGCTAATGACGGTCCATGAGTTCGGGGTAGCTCCAAAACAATCCTTGCCTATATCACTCTCACTGATTATGAGGAAACACAAATGTGAACATCTCGGTCTTTTACTTAAAACACATTGTCCATCAGAACAAAACCTCAATTCTGTGGTAACATGACTGTGGTAGGTAGAATTTTGGCCACCATATCTGGATAGGCTGAATCCAAAAAGAAACAAGTTTTTCCTGCAAGTAGAAGAAACAAAACAAACCCAGGGATTCTCCTACAAGTAGTATAGGAAAGACTTGACACACGATTATTACATAAAGATGGAGGCCATGTGGAATGCCTGAGAATTCTTGGAGACTGCGGAGTGGTTCGCCAGGGCCCCAGCCAGATCGACAGCCCTGCTGACCTCTTCACTGCTGCCTTGAGAGACCTTGAGAAAACCCAGCTGAGCCACACTGCCCAGACCCCGCCATCCTCAGACACAGTGACACAGGGGGAACTGTTTAAGCCACTAACGAGGTGTGCCGTCACCTGGATCACTCTCCATGGCCACCTTTCTACTTGTTTATGACTTCGAACCCACATTATTAGCAGATCTGCTGGTAAGGCTGGGCAACTGTCACATACAGGCTGGATTTTGGATGAGGGCTATAAAAAAAAGAAATGTCTACTCCTAGAGAAAACAAAAAGACTGATGCTGTGGACTAACTTTTATACACTGAATATGTTCCCGGATAAGTTACATGAGCTCAGGATCATGATGTTAAGATGAGTTGTTCTTCCTTTGTAACTTCCCTTTAACAGGAAAGTCAGTAAATGTATGAAGTCTTAATTTTATGAAATGTCAAGTAAATTTTAGAAACATGTTTCTTGTTAGTCTTATAGTCTGGATATTTTATTCATTAGTTGAAAGTCCATCCAAACTGAAATATAGCAGCATGCTTTGGAATGCCTGAGCTTCAGTCTTCCCAAAGCTATCATCTCAAAAGAGGTAAATGGTTTCTGAAGACTATTCTTCAAAACCAATGGCCTCGACTTATATATATATTTTTTTAATTTTAATTTTTTTAATTTTTTTAATTTTTTTTATTTATTTTTTTTTTTTGACAAATACGTCTCTCTTTATTTTGAAGACATAGTTGAAATTAAGCATTCTATTACATATAAGCACACACACACAGACACATGCAGACACACACATGTGAAGTGATGCACAATAGTAAAAAGAGCTTGCTTTGGGGAGTCCAGGAAACATATTGAAAATTCTTTTCAAAATAACATTTGTAATATTAACCATTTGCAGAGCAGAATCTCTTTTGTCTAATGCCATAAATATAAAAATGGCTTGTATGTCCTATTTAGGAACATAGCCTTTTAATGTATATTTTAATTGACTTTTTGTGCATTTCATATAATATATCTTTTTTTTTAATTTAATTTTTGTTGATGCTTTGTGCATTTCATACACTTATATTTTATGAATCAACACCTTCATTTGGCTATTATCAAGTATTTAATATTGCACTTCTGAAGGGTGCAAAATTTTATAGCCTGATTTTGGAAGATAGTATTGATAAGAATATACTGCAATCACTGAGCATGGGGCTTGGTGGGGCATGCCTTTAATCCCAGCACTTGGGAGGCAGAGGGAGGCAGATCTCTGTGAGTTCAAGGCCAGCCTGGTCTACATAGTGAGTTCCAGGCCAGCTAGGGCTAAAGGGAGTCCCTGTCTCAAAAAGACCCCTCCAAAATGTACTATGTACTACACTTCATGTCTGGATGTTCTCCAATCATCCCACCAAGACCTTCTAACATCAAATGACCAGGCCCAGGCAAAACAAAAATGTCTACAGTCACAGGAAAGGCACGAGCAAGCGGGCGGCTGGGAGTGAGGACTGGAAACGGCGTGTGGCCGAGCCTTGTGAAGGTGCCACCAGCAGGTGAACTGGGGCTGGCTTCCCCTTCCTACTAACAGTGACGGAAGGAGGGGACCACAGAGTGACACCATTCTTTGTAGAGCTGGGCTAGCTATGTTCCCAGAGTGAACAAGCTCTGTGCACACAAGGGGCTTCTGGTTCATGGCATGCTTGCCTCATATAGTACAGGGCTGGGAGATCTGTGCCTCTCAGCTGGCTGCCTATCTCGGGAGCATTTCCTCAGCCACGTTCAGCTGTAGGACCCTGACCAACACAGCTGAAGACATGGTGCACTGCTTGCAACAGGACTGCAGGGTTCTGCCATAAATCCTAATCTGAGGGCACATTTATGACAAAACCTAAATAAAACCCCCAAATGGACAGAGATAGGGCTTAAGTCAGTCTACATTCTTAGCTGCATTATAAACCATCTCAATTAAATACTGCAAACAGTATATACTTCACTTTTTTTTTTTTTTTTGAAGCTGAAGCACTAAGGTATGGCAGAGCCAAGGGCTTCTGGGAGGTGGAAGGCTTGCACATCTGGATGCCATGTCTCACATCATCAGGGCATCCTAGAGGAAGTGATTCCCATTTCCTGGAGGAAGTGATTCCCATTTCCTGGAGGTGCCTACACCACAGTGGGAGCCCAAGTGCTCGAGGTGCTCTTGGTCCTCTACAACTGCCCGCAGGTGTGCCTGCAGGTGTGCTCACGGTGGCTTTGGCTGGGTAGTGTTAAGGTAATGACTCCATTAGTTTACCATTCCTTAAATGCAGGTCTATGCTCCAAATACCTTCTGAAGGCCCCATGGACTCTGTTGCTGTGGTACTCCTCTCACTTTGAGACCATTCCACATCCACATCACAGAAAGCTCCTAACGCTCTATAGCAGATCATACATTCTACTAAGGTCACCAGTTCTACTTACTAAAACATAAACATATTTTGGAAGTGGATACAAACTTATAGATGATCTGTTTCATACTTTATAGATGTGTAATGAGAGCCTGTTCATTAACCTGAAGCTTTGGAGCTAAGGAAAAGCAGAATTAGAATTCAAGCTTTGTTCTAGGCTGGCATTTCTCTTATTTCTCTAAGTTCATGTCATCTTAGTGGATCTCTGTAATAATGAACACTATTCTAGAAACTTCTCCCTCCTACATTTCTTTTTTAAATGTTTTTTTTTTAATTAAAAAAAAATTTTTTTTATGTGTATGAATGTATTGTCTGCATGCAGGTCTGCGCACCCGTGTCGTGCGATGCCGCAGAGGTCAGAAGAGGGTCTCAGATTCCCCTGGAACTGGAGTTCTCCTAGAACCGGAGTCACAGACGGTTCTCAGCCGCCATGTGGGTGGCTGGGGATCGAACCCGGGTCCTCTGCAAGAGCGGTCAGCGCTCTTAACCGCTAGGCCATCCCTCCAGCCCCCTCCCTCCTACATTTCAAATGATCACTTTTTATCTTTTCTCAAGGGCTCCTTTTTCCCTGTTTTGGGGACAGGGTCTCAGAGTACAGCCAGGTGGCTCTGAGCTTGCAAATCCTCCTGCCTCAGCTTCAGCCTCTGTGGTCACAGATTCCAGATGCCAGAAGTGGACTCCATTCCTCTCTTGACTCTATACTTGGGTGGTCCTAAAACTCACTGTCTTCTTGTGACCTTCTGTTGCAGAGCTCATTCTCCCAATCAGCTCAGGCCACAGAGTTTCCCACCTGTCCTCCTCCAGGGTCTCCAGTCCCCATTCTTCAAGACTATTCTCACCTTTCACACACGGCAAAGCTTCTAAGTAGTCTTTCTTTCTTTTTCTTTCTTTCTTTCTTTCTTTCTTTCTTTCTTTCTTTCTTTCTTTCTTTCTTTCTTTCTTTCTTTCTTTCCTTTCTTTCTTCCTTCCTTCCTTCCTTCCTTCTTTCCTTCCTTCTTTCTTTCTCTTTCTTTCTTTCTCTTAAAACAAACAAACGGAAACTAAGCAGGGTCTGACTATGGAACCTAGGCTGGCTTTGAACTCACAGTCTTCCCACTTCTGCCTCCAGAGTTCTTGGGATCAGAGCTCAAACAGCTTCACTATTTCTTAAATCCAAGTTTTGTCAGAATTATCAGTGAATGGATAAAATGTGCCATATTATGGCAACTACCCTACAGCAGTTAAAATTATTTTAATCTACACACATTCACCAACTCAATGACTTTGATCAAAATGACCTTGTAAGCTCACAGTTCTACCTCAAATTCAAAGAAACACTACTATATGCAAAAAGATGAAGCCAAGCTCTATACAACTCAGGCTGAAAATGTTATTTCCACAGTTCAAACATGAAGCCAAAATAATTCTAATTGTGAATGTATCAAGGTGGGAGAGATGGCTCAGCGGTTAAGAGCACTGACTGCTCTTGCAGAAGACCCGGGTTTGATTCCCAGCACCCACATGGCACCTAACAACTGTCCTTAACTCCAGTTCCAAGGGCTTCAACACCCTCTTCCAACCTCCACAGGCACTGCATGACATGGGTGCACTAACACACAATGCAGACAATACACTCACACACATAAAATAAAAATGTAAATTAAAAATTATAAAATTTATCTAAAAAGTGTATCTAAAAAGAATACACATGGTTCAGAAATGAAGAAAAATCTGACTGAACAAAAGTAAGCACTGGCATTTTACCGCTCTGGGAATTTTTACAAAACTTGGGAATTTAAGAACAGCAAAGCTCAGTGAGCTCTAAACCAAGGGCGCCAGGCAGAGGTGGATAGAGAAGGCAACACTCCGCTCAGTAGTTACAAAAGATACCTTGAAGCAGCTGCTATGATTTAAATAGCACTAAAAACGTGACCTGACATTACAAATACCGTCCAATAACATCTTTTTCTAGTGTATAGGAAACAAGACAGACCACATTCTAAGCCAAAGCTTACCTCAACCATACCTACTAAATAGCTTTCTCCTCCTGCATACATGTGTAACAAATTCACATGCATGTGTATGTGCAATTACAGAGGACAGTTTTGGGTGGCAAGGTCTTTCACTGATTGACCTGGCGCTCACCGATTGGGCTACACTGGCTGGCCAGTGAGTCCCAGGATCCTCCAGTCTCAGCTTCCCCAGAGCTGGGATTACCAGTGTGCACCACCATGCCTGGCAGCTTCATGTGGGTTCTGAGATAGAACTAGGCTCCTCATGCTCGCAAGACAAGCACCTACCCAATTAAGCCACTTCCCCAGACCCACAATAGGATTCAAAAATTGGAAATACTACAACATTGATTCCTTTACTATAGTAAAATTAAACTAGAAACCATGGACAAATGCATAACTAGAAAAATCCCCAAATATTTTGGAAATGAACAATATACTTGTTAGTTACCCAAGCTACAAGAAAATATTATGAGTCTAACAAAAATAATAATACAATGTATTTAAAATTGCAAAACACAGATATGGCAGTAAAAGGAATTTTATTTTATTTTATTTTCTAATTAAATTAGTTTTTATTGATGCTTTGTGCATTTCATACATTTTTTCCAATTCAGTTCAGGCTTATTTCCCTTTCCCTCCCCCCCCTAACCCCACCCCATCCCAGATCATGCATTCTGCCATAACTGTCCTGTATCTTTCTCTCATTTTTTTTTTTTTCATTTTTAGCTATAAGTGATAATCCATGAGTACAAGCATCCTTCATGCAAAACCTATCTGCAGGCTGTTGTGCCCAAACACCTACAGCCCCACCATCCAGTGGGGGGTGACAGGTTGTTTGTTCAATCAAGTTGATCAAATGAGTGTCCAGACTACATTGCTGTAGTTTCACCATTCACCCCAATCGCAGCCCTTACATTCTACCACGCCCCCTCTTCCGCAGGTTGTTCCCTAGGCTTAGAAAAGGGGCACAGGTGGATGAGAGGTAAAACAGTCCACTCTCTCTGGAGCTGTTGACTTGGACTCTGGTCAATTCTGGCTGTTTCCTTTCATGGGCTGACAGTTTGTCCAGGAATAACCTTTCGATCCTGGCCTGGCACGTTATGGCGTCTCCAGTAAAAGGAATTTTAAAGATGTGAATGTTTAGAATAAAAAAGAACTGTTTCAAACTGATGACCTAAGCTTATGAAACTAGAATATGTACAAATTAAGCTGCAAGCAAGAAAAAAAAATAAATGAGAGGAAACAATAAAAAAGAATGCAGAGAAAAATTAGAGAAAATCTGTTAACCCTGCAGTGGATTCTTTTTAAAGAACAGTAAGTCTGGGAAGTGTCTAGCCAGAGTGGAAGGAAAAAGAAGCCCAATATTGGGACTAAAAGAGGGGACATCATCACAGGACCTAAAGACATCAAAATTTTATAATAAATGAACATTATAAACAATTTTATGTCTACAAGTCCAACAAGTAGGATGAAATCATCAGACTACTTCAAACACACAAACTACCGAAGCTCACTCCAGAAGAAATAAAAGGGGCTGCTGAGATGGCTCTGTGGGTGGTAGGGGCTTGCCCCCAAGCCTGATGATCCAAGTTCAACCCCAAGGGAGCCATACAGTGGGAACTGACTCCTGGAAGTTGTCCTTTGACCTCCACATGTGCAGGGAATCTCAGTCTGTTTCTGTCTCTCTGTCTCTGTTCTCTCATCTCTCTCTCTCTGTCTCTCATCTCTCTCATATCTCTCTGTCTCTGTCTGTCTCTTATCTCTCTGTCTCTCTCTCTCATTTCTGTCTGTCTCTCATCTCTGTCTCTCATCTCTCTCATCTCTCTGTCTCTCTCATCTCTCTCATCTGTCTCTCTCATCTCTCTGTCTCTCATCTCTCTCTGTCTCTCTCATCTCTCTGTCTCTGTCTCTCTCATCTCTCTGTCTCTGTCTCTCATCTCTGTCTCTCTCTCATCTCTCTGTCTCTCTGTCTCTCTCTCATCTCTCTGTCTCTCTGTCTCTCTCTCATCTCTCTCTGTCTCTCTCTCATCTCTCTCTGTCTCTGCCTCTCTCATCTCTCTGTCTCTCTCTGATCTGTCTCTCTCTCATCTCTCTGTCTCTCTCTCATCTCTCTCTCATCTCTCTCTGTCTCTGTCTCTGATCTCTCTCTGTCTCTCTCTCTCTCATCTCTCTCTGTCTCTGTCATCTCTATCATTCAATTATTTATTTATTTATGCCTATCAAGTCAAATTTGTATCCCAAATGCCCTTAGTGTAAGTCCATCCACTGGAGCCTGGTTAACCTTTATGGTGTCACACCCTGAAAGAAAATCAATTCTCTCTCCCAACAGTTATCTATTGTCAATAGTTCCTCAGCTAAGGTTGGGGCTTCTCACCTCCTTCCCCACTTCTATGCTGGGATTTTGTGTGGCTTGAGCTTGCATGGGTCTTGAGCATGTTGTCACCATTGCTGTAAGTTCCTATGAGTAACTTCCCAGCCGTCTGGAAAACTTTCCTTGTGGTCATCTACCACCTTTGGTTCTTATAATCTTTCAACCCCGTCTCCTGCAATGTCCCCTGAGCCTTGGGTGGCAGATGTTTGCTCTAGCTGTCCTATGAGGGATAAGCACTCTGACGTCTCTTAGTCTCTGCACTCTGACCAGTTGTGGCTTTCTGAGTTCACCATCATTTGCTACATGAGGAAGCTTCCTGGTGAGAGCTGACAGATGCATTACTACTATTCTCTCTGTCCCTGTTCTGCTATGTTCCCTGGGGCTCAGGTACAGAGGCTGCATTGTGGATGTGCCCCTTACAGCTGGGCACCTCACAGATTCTTATTCTATTTGACCAGTTGTAGAACTCTGTAACAGTTTCAGGTAGATGGATGGAACTAGACACTATTATACTATGTGAAGTAACAGACTCAGAAAAACAAGTGAAAAAAATTAAATTATAGTTCATATGACACAAGCAGGATTTATCTAGGAATTCAAGGCTAGGTAAACATTAAAAATTTATTCAATATAATTCATGGCCACTGACAAATTAAATTAGCAAATGGTATAAACTTCACAAGAGATAAAGAAAAATCTTCAACTAAATTCATCAACTATCCATAATTTATATATAATAGGTATGCAAATACCCAGGAATTTCCTTAATTTAATAAGGCCCTGAACAAATGACTTTAAAGTTAATAATATATTTAATGGTGAAAAGTCAAAGGTCTATACATAATCTCAAAGAAAGCCAGAAAAATTCCAAAAAAAGAATAATGTGAGCCGGGCGTGGTGGTGCATGCCTTTAATCCCAGTACTCGGGAGGCAGAGGCAGAGGCAGGCAGACAGATCTCTGAGTTCAAGGCCAGCCTGGTCTACAGAGTGAGCTCCAGGCCACCTGGGACTAAAGGGAGACGCTGTCTCAAAAAGACCAAAAAAAAAAAAAAAATACTGTTGGAGAACTTGGATTCACTGACTTCAAAACATTCAAAGCCACATAATGAAAAGAGTGCAAATACCATAAACACAGACACATGGGTCAAAGAAGCAGGACGGTCTAGAGATGAATAGCAGCCTGGACAAGGACGCCAAGAACATGCAAATGACACAGGGAAAACTGTGTATACAAATGCCAAAGAAAGAAGGTGGACCCTCACCTGTCACCAAATGCTAAAACTCACTCAAAATGAACCACAGTTCTAAATATAAAACCCAACTAAACACTCTATATTACCAAACAACTCAGCAGTTACATCCCCAAACATTTGTCCAGAACGACGAACAGTTGGGTTCATATAAACACCTATACATCAGTGTTCCAGATGAACTTGTTTGTAAAAGTCAAAATCTGGAATAAGGGGCTGGGAAGATGGCTCAGTCAGGGCCATGCTTGGCATGCACACACGAAGACCTGTGTTTGGATCCCCAGCACCTATGCAGAGGCCAGCCGTGGAAGCATGTGCCAATCATGCCAATGCTGGGATGGAAGCAAGCAGATCCCCAGAGCTGGGGTTCTCATCACAGCTGAGTCTGTGAGCTCTAGGCTCAAAGAGACCAGTCTCAAAAAATAAAAAGGAGATGAGCTGAGGAAGACATCTTGTGTTGACCTGTGGCTTCCACATGCATGTGCATACATGAAAACATACCCATGTATACATATAAACATATAAACACACATATACACAAACACAAAACTGGGGCAAATTCAGACACTCTTCAAAATGCCTTAAAGATGGTTAAGGAAAATGTGGTTAAATGTGTGGAGCTACAACACACAGGCACATACAAGTGAGAAAAATCCATTATCTCCAACGTTAAGATCCTGGCTGTGATATACTACACTGGTAGTGATACTGCACTATAGTTCTGTGAAATGCTGTCACTACAGGTACCGGGTGGTACATGGGATATTTTTTTTACAACTGCATTTGAAGCTACATTAATCCTAATGAAAATTCTAAGTTTTTTTTAAATTTATTATTTATGTGTATGAATGTACTGTCTGCATGTAGGTTTGTGCACCCATGTTGTGCAATGCCGCGGAGGTCAGAAGAGAGAGTCGGATTCCCCTGGAACTGGAGTTCTCCTGGAATTGGAGTTACAGACGGTTCTCAACCGCCATGTGGGTGCTGGGGATTGAACCTGGGTCCTCTGCAAGAGCGGTCGGTGCTCTTAACCGCTAGGCCAAATTTCAAGTTTTTTACGTATGTGAGTATATCAGCCTGCATGTATGTAAGTGTACTTGGGTCATGCAATGCCTGTGAAAGTCAAAAGAGGGCATTAGATCCCCTGGAACTGGAGTTACAGACAGTTGTTAGCTGCCATCTAGGTGGTAGGAATCGAACATGGGTCCTCTGAAAGAGAAATCAGTGCCCTTACCTGCTGAGCCATCTCTTTAGTCCCTGAAATTTTTTTTTTAATTTAATTTTATTGATGGTTTGTGCATTTCATACATCATTTTCCAATTCAGATCAGGCATATTTCCCTTTCCCTCCCCCACCCCCCACCCCATCCCAGATCATGTATTCTGCCATAACTGTCCTGCATCTTTCAGGTTTTTTTTTTTCATTTTTTAGCTATAACTGATAATCCATGAGTATAAGCATCCTTCGTGCAAAACCAATCTACAGATTGTTGTGCCCAAACCCCCACAGTCCCACCATTCAGTGGGGGGTGACAGGTTGTTTGTTTAATCAAGTTGATCAAATGAGTGTCCAGACTACATATAGTCTGGACACTCATTTGATCAACTTGATAGTCCCTGAAATTTTTAATTAAAAAGGGATGTATATTAAACAGATTCCAGCAATATGCTATTCTAGAAAAGCTAGCACTACAGGCATAGAACACATCCATGGTTGCCAGTGGGTAGGAGTCAGGGAAATAGTTGAGGAACATGAGGTATTTTGGGATGATGGAAATTTTATATTCCTGTTTTGATGGAGGTTACATAATGGCACTATTTGTCAAAATTTAGAAGTGTAAATTTAAAAAGGTAAAATGTAGCCTGTGTTGGTTACATCTCAATAAACCTGACTTTGAAAAAGGACACCATGGAGCTGGAAAGATGGCTCAGTAGGTAAGAGCACTTACTGCACAAACACTAAGACCTGAGTTCAGATTCCAGCACCCACGTGAAAAGCTGGGTATGGTCACAGCCAGGCTTCATAACTCCAGAGCTTGGGGTAGGGGTCAGAGACAGGAGAACTGCAGGGGCTAGCTGGCCACCAGCCCACCTTAGACCAGAGGGAGACCCTGTCTCAAAAGGAATAAGGCAGAAAGTATCCCAGTATCCTCTTGGTTTCTACATGTGTACCAGTGAGCAAACCCACACACATCATATATTACATATATACATACATACATACATACATACATACAATACACCCAATATTTCATAAAACTTAAAAGGCAACTGCTAAAAGATAACCATTTAGTAGGACCCATCAAGATAAAAGGGAAAGGCAGAAATCAACATTATAAGCAACACAAAGATGAATATTGGTATAATATAGTTTTCAAATGATAAGAATCTCTCAGTAAAGAGCAGGATTAAGGATCTCCAAGGAAGAAAAGATAAACTATTCTACATGCCACTAAGAATGCTGGGTGAATGATCAGCATGCAGATCCCGAGCAGTCCTATAAACCACCAACTACAAACAGTCAGAAACCATTAAAAACAACAACAACAAAGGATAAACCTAGAAAGAAATTTAATAAAGTTGTACAATACATCTGTGAGAAAAATCGGAAAACATTTGTGAAGGGCATACAAATGCCCTGAATTCAACTGAAGATATTCTGTCTCTAGAGGGAGCACATAGCAACCAGCATAATGCTTATGCTCCCCAACAGGTTGATAAACTCACCGTGTTTGGAATCCAGTTACAGCAGGACTATTGTGAAACTTAGAATTCTAAAATTCACATGGGACAGAAATGGACCTACAGTAACTAAAATGACTAGAAAACAATAGTAGGGGAGGGGGCTTGCCTTGCCAGGAATTAAGACAGTGTAATTTAGCAATGTTGAATAAGGATGCTGTACAAGGATGGATGAAAATACCAATAGACCAGAACACAGCCCTGAAATCAAACCATGCCTAAAAAACAGAGGACAGAGGCATCTATAGATAGTCAGATGCAGACCAATATAACAAGGAAGGGGGAACTGCACAACTCATGTGAAATAACACCACCGTTCATTCCACATGAGTGAAAGCCATAAAAGTGACACACCTTCCAAACACAAAACTTAGGAGAGTATCTTAAATCATCTTTGGTTAGGAAACAATTACACTAAAAATACAGTAATATTCTGGGTGTGGTGGCACATGCCTTTAATTCTAGCACTTGGGAGGCAGAGGCAGGCAGATGTCAGTGAGTTCAAAGCCCCCCTGGTGTACATATCGAGTTCCAGGTCAGCTGGGGCTACAGGGAAACCCTGTCTCAAAAAGACCAAAAAAAAGAAGAAAAAAAAAAAACCCACAGTAATATAGCCTTCAGCTATATGCACTCACACACACACACACACACACACACACACATATATTTTTTAGGCTTTTGAACTAATACATTTTCTTCTGTTTTTTCACACATCTAAGCTTTATTTACCTGTCACCTGTCTTCCCTGAATAACCTTCCTTATCCCCTCCCCAGTTAAAGCCCCCCCATTTTCTCCGTTTCCCCCTTGATGATATCAGTCTCCTACTCTCCCCCTCTCTCAACCTCCATCTTCTCCTTTACGCCCATGGTTTCTTCATTTTCCTGGCTCCTTGGTTACATCAGGATATATACTCGCATCTACGGATTTGGAACTAAGATCCACAAAGAACAGAGAATGTACATCACCTTTTTTTTTTCCTGAGTCTGTTTTACTTAGTCTAACACTTTCTAGCTCCATCCATTTATCTTCAAATTTCATTATTCTTTACCACGGAGTAGAATGCCATTGTGAAAACAACCACATTTTCATTATCCATCCATTGGTTGAGGAATATTTAGTTTTCCACTTCGCTATTATGAAAAGAGCAGCAACAAGCATGGGTGACCAAGTATCTCCGCAGTGGCGTGTCGAGTCCTTTGGGTATATGCCAAGGACAGATCATGTGGTAGATTTATTTTTTTTTAAGTTTGCCACACTGATTTCATAGTATTTGTACCAGTTTTCAATCCCACCAGCAGTGAATGAGAACTCGCCTTTTTCTGCATTCTCACCAGCATCTGGGGTCATCTGCTTACTTGATCTTAGCCATTTTGACTGAAGTAAGATGTAACAGAAACCACAGTGCCACACCAGGGAAACCTGCTTTCCACTTGTTGGTCAGGGCAGTCTAAGAGACTCCCAAAACAACACAGGCTGTTGTCACAGCCCTTGATTGCCTCCCAGAACCTGAAGGTAAAACCTATTGCTGAAGACATGACACACTTGGGATATAGGACTTGGAGCAATGGAGCTGAAAGCTAACAACTGTCTCTAACTCCGGTTGCAGGGGATCTGACGCCCTCTTCTGATCTCCGCTGGCAATGTACAACATGGTACATTTACATACATGCAGTGAATGGCCACAAGGAAACAAGAGTTTCCCAGAGAACTGGGAAGTTACTCATGGGAACTCACAGCAGTGGTAACGGCATGCACAAGACACACAAGCTCAGGCCAGACAAACCAGCACAGCAGTGGGGATAAGAAGCCCGGCCTTAGCAACCACGAGTAACCGGGGGAGGGAGAGTTGGTTTTCTTTAAAGGTGTGACGCTATACCCAGGCTAACCAGGCTCCAGTGGATGGATGCACACCAAAGGACATTTGGAGACACTAACTTGGCTTGACAGGTCCTAACATATAACACAGAATACACAAAGTGCAGTGGGGGTGTAGTATGGGTGCAGATAGGGGAGGAGCTCTAAATATGATCAAAACATGTCGTATAAAATTCACAGAGATTTAATTTTAAAAAGTAAATAAAAATGTAGTAAAAGCCAGGCACTTGAAGCCTTTAGCCCCAGCCCTTTCGAGGCAGAGCTAAGTGGAGCTCTGTGAGCCTGAGGCCAGCCTGATCTACACAGTCAGTTCCAGGGCAGCCAGGATTATGGAGTAGGAATAAGAGGAGACTGTGGTTGCATAGACAAGATCAAGCCAGTCAAGACCCCAGAATGGAGGGGGAAGGGACTCACAAAACCTCACCAGCAGCTGAGGCTCTGTAGGCAACTGAAGGCTCCTAGGGGAGGGAACATGGGGTCTTCAAGCTGTGGGCTCTGGGCAGTGCCATGCTCCAGGGGCTGTGGGCTCTGGGCAGTGCCATGCTCCAGGGGCTGTGGGCTCTGGGTAGGGTGCCATGTTCCAGGGGCTGTGGGCTCTGGGCAGGGTGCGATGCTCCAGGGCCTGTGGGCTCTGGGCAGGGTGCCATGCTCCAGGGGCTGTGGGCTCTGGGTAGGGTGCCATGCTCCAGGGGCTGTGGGCTCTGGGTAGGGTGCCATGCTCCAGGGGCTGTGGGCTCTGGGTAGGGTGCCATGCTCCAGGGGCTGTGGGCTCTGGGTAGGGTGCCATGCTCCAGGGGCTGTGGGCTCTGGGTAGGGTGCCATGCTCCAGGGGCTGTGGGCTCTGGGTAGGGTGCCATGCTCCAGGGGCTGTGGGCTCTGGGTAGGGTGCCATGCTCCAGGGGCTGTGGGCTCTGGGTAGGGTGCCATGCTCCAGGGGCTGTGGGCTCTGGGTAGGGTGCCATGCTCCAGGGGCTGTGGGCTCTGGGTAGGGTGCCATGCTCCAGGGGCTGTGGGCTCTGGGTAGGGTGCCATGCTCCAGGGGCTGTGGGCTCTGGGTAGGGTGCCATGCTCCAGGGGCTGTGGGCTCTGGGTAGGGTGCCATGCTCCAGGGGCTGTGGGCTCTGGGTAGGGTGCCATGCTCCAGGGGCTGTGGGCTCTGGGTAGGGTGCCATGCTCCAGGGGCTGTGGGCTCTGGGTAGGGTGCCATGCTCCAGGGGCTGTGGGCTCTGGGTAGGGTGCCATGCTCCAGGGGCTGTGGGCTCTGGGTAGGGTGCCATGCTCCAGGGGCTGTGGGCTCTGGGTAGGGTGCCATGCTCCAGGGGCTGTGGGCTCTGGGTAGGGTGCCATGCTCCAGGGGCTGTGGGCTCTGGGTAGGGTGCCATGCTCCAGGGGCTGTGGGCTCTGGGTAGGGTGCCATGCTCCAGGGGCTGTGGGCTCTGGGTAGGGTGCCATGCTCCAGGGGCTGTGGGCTCTGGGTAGGGTGCCATGCTCCAGGGGGTGTGGGCTCTGGGTAGGGTGCCATGTTCCAGGGGGTGTGGGCTCTGGGTAGGGTGCCATGCTCCAGGGGCTGTGGGCTCTGGGTAGGGTGCCATGCTCCAGGGGCTGTGGGCTCTGGGTAGGGTGCCATGCTCCAGGGGGTGTGGGCTCTGGGTAGGGTGCCATGTTCCAGGGGGTGTGGGCTCTGGGTAGGGTGCCATGCTCCAGGGGCTGTGGGCTCTGGGTAGGGTGCCATGTTCCAGGGGGTGTGGGCTCTGGGTAGGGTGCCATGCTCCAGGGGCTGTGGGCTCTGGGTAGGGTGCCCATGTTCCAGGGGCTGTGGGCTCTGGGTAGGGTGCCCATGTTCCAGGGGCTGTGGGCTCTGGGTAGGGTGCCATGCTCCAGGGGGTGTGGGCTCTGGGTAGGGTGGCATGATCCAGGGGGTGTGGGCTCTGGGTAGGGTGCCCATGCTCCAAGGGGTGTAGGCTCTGGGTAGGGTGCCATGCTCCAGGGACTGTGGGCTCTGGGTAGGGTGCTCATGTTCCAGGGGCTGTGGGCTCTGGGTAGGTTGCCATGTTCCAGGGGCTGTGGGCTCTGGGTAGGATGCCCAAGCTACAGGGGCTGTGGGCTCTAGGTAGGGTGCCCATGCTCTAGTGGGTGATGCCAGGCTCCATGCAGAAACTGACAGCACCAATGCACTCAGTGAGTTAATAAAGAGTACATGAAGTTTGGATGAATTTCTGATTGGGAGAATCTGGAAACGTTAGAGGGGAGAGAGTGGGTGTACATGTGTGAACTCTCAAAAATAAAAATATTTTTAAAGAAGAACAATCCATAGAATAAAAGATTGATAAATTTGGTATCATAAAGTTAGTAATTTTCAACCAAATACAAAGTGAAAAGACCAGGTTGAAATGCTACAGATGATGGGAAGACACTGACGACCTAAAGTATAAAACCCTACTTAATATTCTGATAGAGGTCTAGAAAGGACACCAAAGCCTACACATCCAATTCTTGCTGTGAATGGCTGGAGAGATGGCTCAGTGGTTAGGAGTGCTTATTGCTCTTGCAGAGGATCCAGGTTCAGTTCCCAATAACCACATCAGGCAGCTCCCAACCACCTGGAACTCCACCTCCAGGACCGAAACTACTTCTGGCCTCTGTGGACATCCACACTAACACGCACACCACCCCCCACACACATATAACTAAAAATAAAATAAATCTTAAAACAACTTTTGCAATGGCTACTTTCTGGAGTAGGGACTAATATAGGCAGGGAAGGGAGAGGCACTTCAATTGTATCTATAGTATTCTTCCTTTTTAATTAAAAATAAACTTGAAATAGTAACTCTCTTCAGTTCTGAACATTGTGGAATTGAATGTGTTACAATTCTTTCCAAAATGATTTTCATTGTAAAAGGCAGACAAAAACAAAAAGATAAACCTGGCTACTTGTCCTGGCCAAAGCTAAAGTTCAGACAGCAAAGACAATGAATGTCCCCCAGAACCAGGAGACTCGGGAGGCCTGGTCCCCATTCTCTCTCTCTCCCTTGCAGATACTGAAATACTCATCTAAAGTCCAATCAAGATTAAGGCAGCTATCTCCTGCTGGGCTGGGAAAGTGGCAAGAAGTCAAAACCAAGTCCTAGGGAATTGCAATGACAAAGCCTGCAAGCCACAGGGAAAGCTAATGTTTCAGAGGGTCTCCCAGGAGCTAGAAGAAGAAAGCTCCCTTTGTCTCTCTTTAGACTCCTGGCTGAATGCGAGGAGTGCTGTGTCACAGCCCCTGTCAGAGGATGATGGAGCCTGGCAGGGAAGAGAACCCCAGGAGGCCCGTGTCCAGCAGAGGAATGCTCCTCACAACAGCAGGCCGTCTGTGTGGAAGGAATTTGAGGTAAGGCACACAGCACACTAGGATTTCTCCAGCATCCCAGACAAAATGGGCCTTCATCAGGGTGGGGTTCCAATACAGACCACTGTCCTGTCTGCTCTCACAATCACAGGAGATACAATCAGCTAAGAAAAGCCATTAGCCTCAAGTGCACGGGGGCGGGGGGGGGGGGCACAGGACCTGGGGGGGACCTCCATACTTTCAAAAGCATAGCAGTACATAAACACTTCAAGAACTGGCAGTTCAATCCTGACATTGCAACGGACTTTCCAGGACAGTTTAAGGACTCCTCAGTACAGCAAAGTGAGGCACCAGCTTTATGAGGAGTAAGAGCAAAGCATAGCCTTGAAGGAAGTTGTTTCTGGCTTGGCTACCTGGTCTCTGACAACAGCATGTCTTCTGTCCACTGGTTAACTGTTTGCTGGGGCCTTGGCTCTTGATGAAGTGTGAAATTTTAAAGACTGAAAGAGGAAACACCCCACATTGATTGACTTGCTTTCCCCCTACTGCACTCAAAAGAAAAAAACAAAAAGAACTAGTAGTACTCCCAAAGATACATGACATGTTGATGTCTAAAAGAGAAGTTGCATCTTTTTGTTCTTTTCTCTCTTTAAACAGAGGACTACATATTACTTCAGTACTAAAGAAGCAATTTAAATTCAATCTCTCAGAGGAAATGGATAAAGCAAACACAAAGGGAAAGCTGATAAACAGAGACAATGTAGACAGACATCTGATAAAGGGCAAGGTAAAAATAATAAGCATGTACTGGGGCCCTAAGCGTGCAGGTGTCTGCCTCCCTACACCATGTTTACACCCTGAAAACAAGTAGAACGGGCAATATGTTTTCTGAGGACTAACTTCTGTAGTAAAATTCTGCCTAACAAGGGATCTTCTAAAAAGACCTCCAACCTCCAACACACGTCCTTTCATTGGTTTCCAGGTCTGTAAGCCTTTCCTTGGAAGCACGAACCCCAATCCATCCTTTTAACTCACCTGCCTGCCCACCCACACAAACTTTCCGTGATTTCTTGGCCTGTCCTGACTCCGCCTTCCTCCTCAGGGCAGCTGCCCAGACTGACTTCCCACTTGGGCTTTTCACAAGTCATTTGACACTGATGTCCAGAACAGTTTCCCTCTCTACTCTCTCTAGACAAAACTGAGTCTGTCTAGTCAGTCATCCTGACCAGTGCTACATGCCATGTTCTAGCCCATGGGGACACAGCAAGGCACTAACCAGAAAAAGCTCCTACTTCTGCACAGTAGACAGTACCATGTGGGGGAGAGATGGTAGGAGGGACAGAGAGTAAAGACAATGTAAGGTAAATCAGGTGTTAGTAACAGAAAAGAAAAATCCAAGTGGTTTAATTACAGGAGACAGGGGTATGCTTTTTTAGCTGAGGTAGGTAAAGAAGGAATCTGGAAAGGTGTCAGTGAGGAGAAGGCCACAGGTAACCTGCTTGGAGCAGCCAAACAAGGTCAGCCTGACCAACAGCCAGGAAGGCTTTTGTTTCTGCTTTGCTTTAATGTACATAAATGAGCGCTTATCAAGAGGCTGCTGGGTAGAGAACAGGCTCTAGGAAGCAAGATGGGCTGGCAGACTGGTTACCAGGGACACAGGTGAGAGACGAGGAAGGTTTGGACTCAAGAACATGGTGAAAAGGTCCCAATTCTATGAATATTTTCACAAACAAATAACAATAAAAACCACAGATGGCGGAGATAAAGGCTAAGGAGAAAGACGGGAAGATGATACCACAGCTCTTTCCCTGAGCAGCTGGAAGAATGGAAGTGAGGAGGCTTGCAGAGGTGCCAGTGCGACAGGAGGACTGGGCATGAGCATTAGTTACTTCTGTTGTTCTTACAAAGCATCATAGCCAAGGTAATTTGCCTGACAGTTCTAGGGGAATAGGTGTTGTCATGGCAGGGAGGCATGCAGGAGGCTGCTGGGCAAAAAGCTGAGTGCTCACATCTTTACCCAGGAAAAGGAAATGGAGAGAAGGAAACTGGAAATGGGGCAAGGCTAGAAACTCAAAGCCCGCCCCTGCCCTCCATGGACATGCTTCCTCAGGCAGGCTGAACCTCCTAAACCTCCAAAAACAGTGTGACCAACAGGGGACAAAGTGCTCGAAGCCTATGTGGGGCCACAGCTGTGGTAGCATATGCCTTTAATGCCAGCATTCAAAAGGTAGAGGCAAGTGGATCTCTGTGAGATTGAGGCCAGCCTGGTCTACACAGCAAGTTCCAGGGGAGACCCATCTCAAAAAACCAAGAAAGAAAGAAAGCCTATGGGAACAATCCCCATTCAAACAAGCACAGTATCGGAAGGTACACAATCAAACTTGACTTCAGACATACTAGGTTGTAAACACAACATCCAGGTAGTGATATCAAATAGATAATTGGAAATACTAGTCCAGAATTTAGAGGCAGATCAGGGTGGTACATGTGGCAGTTACTGGAACACAGAGGCATTTAGTACTGCAGGACTGGCTCAAAGTATGAGTGGGATGGGTGCAAGAAAGAGGCTGACTGTGGAAGGCCTGGGAAAACTCAGCCTTTGGAGGTCAGGACCCAGCCAAGGAGTGCCCCCAGGTCAGCCCAGACGACAAGCTTCTCAAGAGCTTGTTTATCCCTGAATCTCCAGTTTCTGGCCCAGGACTGCTTGGTTTATAATAAATATGCAGTAATAGCTTACACTATACCCTAAAACCCACTCAAGTCTAGTCATTTCCTGGAAGTTCTCCTGGTGAGGCACCAGAGTCCAATAACTGAAACATGACCATCCGGTGAGGACATCCTTCCAGGCACCTGTGGGACACACTGGGCTTACTGTGAAACAGCACACCACTGCTTCATGAGCAAGGCACAGAGGAAGGCTCTAAAAGAAAGGGGCTATTGACCAGCAAAGCAAACACTGGGATGCTCTATGGCCAAGAATCAAAGAACAGGGGCTTTTCACCTTTGGTTGTTCCAGAGTAAACGCACATGAAGCATATGGCTGATCACTGTTTGTGTTAGCTGACTATTTGTCATAAGCAGCCGCAGTAAGGAGGGTCCAGCTCCACCTATCAGAAGGCAATGGGAGGAGAACTGAGCACCTGCAAGCAATTACTAAACTCTCACACTTAGAAGACACACTCAGAACACTGAGGTATGACTCCCTTCAGTGCCCTCAACATTTTATTCTGGGATAGGAAAACAATATGTAAATCTCTGGATTATCCTTAATGACTTCCATTGGTAAAATGACTAATCAATGGAAACAGATGTGAATAAACCAACTGACTCGCAAACTCACTCTGCTACCCTACAGGACCCTGGGCTCATCATAATGACCCTGTATATATCACTCAGAGACAGAGTAAATTTCCTTACTGATGTCTACATTAGTAAAGCTGTTTCATGTCTAACAAGAGACAGAAAAACAGAAGAGTAGAAAAAGCTCAGGGAACCAAGCTAAGGGAAAATTGTTCTGAAAGTTAGAATTTACAGTAGAATCAAGTTAAGCAAACGACACCAACAAAAATCCAAGGTCAAATGAAGTGTTTTTTTTACAAAACAAATGGACCCACCTTTTCAGGAAACTGAAGGTCAAATGTGATTCGGTATAAACACTGAATTATCTAAGTAGTCAAGCTTTCACATTTAGTTAACAGGGCTCTGGGCTATTCATGTTTCATCATGTATATAATAGAGAAGACAAAGTACCAGTGAGCACAGCACGAATACCCTGCTCATATATCACTGTTCTCATTTAATACGAGTTTCTGTGTTCTTGTCACTTCCTCTTGCTGTCAACAAGAATCTCATATTACAGTTCATTTTTAAACATTTTTTTAAAATATCTATTTATTTTGTAGGTGTGGTGCCTTGACACATGAGAAGGTCGGAGGACAACTTTCAGGAGTTGTTTTTCTCCTTCCACCATGTGGGTCCCAGGGATGGAACTCATCTTGTCAGGCTTGGTGACAAGTGCCTCACCAACTCCTGCAGTTACTTTTTGAATGCCCAACATGGTTCTGGGACTTCATAAAGGCTCAAAAAATATTTGCTAAGTAGAAAATTCTACAGGAGACCTATATGAAGACTTCTAAAGAACAGGCAGTGTAGTAGAGCTCTGAAGTCAATTTTGGCTGTTTAATGTCTGAATAAACTTCTGATTAAGAGCTTGAAGGAGATGACCCAAAACACATGAGCTACAAGAAGCTGAAAGAAGTTCCAAAACGGAAGAGGAGATAGCCTGTCAGGTCTGCAAACTAAACAGAGAAAAGAACATAAACCTGCCATTTAAAATCTCAAGTACTGAGGCAAATACACAGATCTCACAGGGGTTAACAGCAGATGTAGAGTCAAGAATTCAAGGGCATTGGCAGTGATGGTGAGCAGCCTGCCTGAGGCCTGTCCAACCATCACTGTCAGAAGCATGTTGAAAGACATGGAAATCCTGGCTGGACCTCACTTCCTATTCATCCTGCCCAACCTTAATTCTCTAATCTTCTTGTCAATTCTGTGAGCCACTCAGCATTCATTATTCTGCTACTAAATTCCTACTTGAGTTAACTTAGCCAGAGTTGATTTTGTTGTTTCTGCTAAGAAATTAGTAGCAGAGAATGGATGAATTACAAGCAATAGACCCTCAGGTAATTAACAGCAAATTGTGGTTGGTTTCTGGCCCAGAAAAGGCCAATGAGTACCACATCAGTGTTCATGGAAGACATTCTTTAAGTCTGTAACAGGGAGAAGTGAAAGAACTAATTATCACCTTTGGTCAAACAGAAGGCTCTGGGTGACTGAGAGCATGCTGCCCAGGGCGAAGGGCTTGTGAATTCAAGGCCACAGAGCACAGCACCTGCTATTCTATAAGTAGAAGAAAGCTTAAACGAAAAGGTCATTAGGGGCAAATTTCTATAAACTATACCAGAGGCGTATACTGAAACATAAGTACTACTAAAAACTATCCTGGCACTGATGAAGTGAAGGAAGGAGGATCAAGAGTTTGAGGCTATGAGCTGGACAGATTGCTCAGTGGTTACAGCACTTCCTGCTTTTCCAGAGCACTTGAGCTTGGTTCCTAGCACCCACACAGGAAGGAGCACAACCCTCTGCAACTCTAGCTCCAGAGAACCCAGAAAGCTCTTCTGGGTTTGGAGGGCACCCACACATAAACACATAATTAAAAATAAATTTAAAGATACAAATATAAATAAAGAGTTCAAGGATAACCTTGATCCTCAGAAAACAAATATGGAAAGTGTGTTTTTCTCTTGTAACATAAAAGCTGAGGCAGCCATAAAAACTGCACAGACTGGATGTTCCAGGTTGCTAAATTACAGTCAGTACAGTCTGTAATAAAGAGACCATTACATGAAGTTGAAGCTCTGATTAGAAGAAACAGACAGAGGGATGGAGAGATGGCTCAGCAGAAAAGAACAGATATTGCTCTTGCAGAGAACCTGAGTTTGGTTCCTAGGACCCACTACAGGTGGTTTACAACGCCTACTAAGTATAGCTCCAGGGAGACCTGGCACCTCTGACCTCCCCCGGCACTGTGTTCATATGTGCACATGCCTACACACAGACACACACATACACATAATTAAAAAGAAAATAAATTAAAATTTTACTTATTTATTTATTTAAGAAAGAAAGACAGAGGACTGGAATGGAGCTCTGTGGAAAGACTGGGAAGCACTGGAGCCCTTGCTAACAGGGTAGCCCATCTCCCCTGCTCCTCTCTAGCTTGAAAAGCAGTAAAAGTCCCCCTGCCTGAAGGAATTCTCCTGCAGGAGTAAACTAATCCATTTATTCTGCCCTTCCACAGGGCCCCACTAACATCAGATCAGAGTATACTCAACAAACAAAACACTTACAAGACTTCGGTCATTTACTCAAACACACTGGAAATAAGATCTTGAGTGGTGCAGACCATGAAGGAAAAGCAATTTTAGTTTTAGCTGATTTTGTTGGTGTAGGAACTTGCCAGAAAATCTGAACATTACCTTCAGCAGTCAAAAGCAGTTGTAATATGTGTTCAGTGGGCAGACTAGACAATGAATGCAAGCATGGCTTCGGCTACAGGAAGCTGAGATGCCACGTGTTCTCTGGGATAATGTGGAAGCATTCAAACCTTCAAGGACACAGAATAATGGGAGAATCATATCGTCCATATCACCCCTTAACCTAAGTCCGTGAACCTTAGAGGATATTCCTACTCTAAGGCTCTGAAAACACAAGAGCAGCTCCCATGTGTCTGAAAGACTTCATTGGCCAGGGATGCAGGAACAAGATCCTTAGCACCAACGTAAAAAGTCAGGGGCAGCAACAACTTTAATCCCCAGAGAGGTGGAGACACGAGGAGCCTGGGGCTTGCAGTAAGCTGGTCTAGTTGAGTCATCGAGTCCTAGGTTCAATGAGAGATCCAGTGGCAAAAGATACAGTGGAGAGGAACCTCGGAAAATGCTGGATGTCAACTTCCGACCTCTACATGCATATGCACCTACACGCACACACGCGCACACACACACACACACACACACACACACACATACGCATGGATACATATACATACCCACACCTAAATAAATAAGCACATTAAATTGAACAGGCTGTGGTTTTTCTACTGTGTACTTCAGGCTAACTGGCCCATTCCACTGTCTCTATCTCCCATCTCTCCACAGAGGTGCTAGGATTACAGACTCTGGCACTACACAATCAGCCTTTATGTAGGTTCTGGGGATTTGAACTCAGGTCCTCATGCCTGCGTGGCAAGCACTTTTGCCCATGGAGCCATCTCCCCAGCCTAGCTTTTTCTTAAATAAGGAAAGTAGGTAACTTTTTTGAGAACCAATTCTACTTGTCAATTTCTAGAAACCTGTCTTTAGAGGTATTTTTTCCTTGTGTATTTGGCAGAATACACCTGCTGCCTTCCTTTTATGTGTAGAGTATTACAGGCAGTTCTTCACACTGCCTACTAAACTGTTATAAATGTACAGATACGTCTTAGCCCCCAGCATGTCTCTTCTTACTCAACCACCCTAATTTATTCCTTGAAAAGCCCATTTTCCAGCCCCTTCTGCACTGTATGAACCTGCGGCTCATCTGCTGAGCCTGGCAAGCTGCAGAAGCTGCAGTGTTGAAAAGCTGACACAAGAGAATGAAGGAACTAGTTTGAATGGTAGGTGAAAATGAGCCCAAGAGAAGAGGACCAAAAACGGAACTGATATTGTGAAGTGTGGCACAGGAACTTCAGGGATCAGCCAAACACTTACCCAGTTATCCACAAAAGACTAGGGGAAATATGCTGTAGAAAATTGATCAAAATAGGTTTGCTTTTGTGTTTTTCCTTTTCTTTTTAAAACCTACTGTCAATCCTCTACGAATGATCTAATACCAAATGATTAGACTTTGTCCTTAAAGAAATAGTCCTTAAACTGCCTTGATACTAAACAGTGCTTTGCTGTGCTACCAAGAGATCTCTTTACCTGAATGGCACTTCTTCCTGTGGAACATCCACATAGTAACGAATAAAAAACCTCTCAGAGTCTTCTCGTTCACCATCGGTAACAACACTGCCATTGAGTTTAGAAACAGATGGCAATCTGCAAGTTAAAACCAAACCAAAGACATTTTAAGATGCTAAAAATTCTTAGTTTCAGAAGTAAAACAACTGGGTTAAGGCCCAGCCTCCTTATTTATTTATTTATTTATTTATTTATTTATTTATTTATTTGGTCTTTTCGAGACAGGGTCTCCCTGTAAGCCGCAGATGTCTGGGAACTCACTACATAGACAGAGATCTGCCTGCCTAAAATTTTATTTATTTAAAAAAAAAAATCTGCCTGCCTCTGCCTCCCAAGTGCTAGGATTAAAGGTGTGTACCACCACACCTGGTGTCCAGCCTCCTCTTTTAAAAGGACACTTTTGCTACAGTTTGCTCATTTATGAACACTGACACAAAATGAAGTTGTATAACAGGAAGGAATAAATTAGATTTCATTTTTGGATGTGACACTGATCTTATTTTTTAACTTCATCTTGCAAAATACAGTTCTAGATCACACTATCCAAACTAAGTAGACAGATGCAAGCCAAATTATGTGATTCAAATTATCTAGTGGCCCCATTAAAACAACTGTTATGTGTATGGGTGGGTCTGTGTGCTCAGGTATGTGGCTGCCTGAAAAGACCAGAGGAGGGTACTGGATCCCCTAGAGATGGAATTACAGGTGGCTGTGAACTGCTCAACCCGGGTGCTGGGAAGTGAACTTAGATCCTCTACAAGTGCGGCAAACATTCTTAACTGCTGAACCATCTCTCCAGTCCCATTTTAAAAAGCCAAACAGGTATGATTTTAACAATATATTTTATTTAATCCAATATAACCAGAATAAAATCATTCCCATGTGTAATCAATACAAAACAGTAAGTAATGAGCTCTTTTGTATTCTTTTACTCGTATAAATTATTGGAAATCCAGTGTCTGTTTTACATTTCAAATCAGACAAGGTATATTTCCAATGCTCATAGCTACACTTGGCTAGCGGCTACCATATTAAATAGCACAAGTTCAAAGAATAGTTAGTGGTTATATAATTCATGAATCGCTTTATACTTGTAAAAAAAAAAAGTGGGTAAAGGAAATAAACCCTAAAGCCTACTGTAAGACTCACACATCCTGGTAAAAGCTGTTCTATCTGTCTTTGGTGAGAAATAACGTGTCTGTGAACAACGGCAAGGAAGCAGAGATCTGCCAGGCATTAGCCGGTCAGAAAGATCAATACTGTGTTTAAAGAAGCACTCTTCTTTAGGAACCTTAAAGCCTACTGCTTGTCTTTCAAAAGCTCATGTAGAGTGCACAGAGAGAACAAAGCAAGGCTCCAGGGCCTTATTCATTTTAGCCCAAATCTCATTTCTGCTAAAGGTTCATATAAAAATCCACACTCCTGGGAAGCTGCAGTCGTGTGAGAAGGCAGCGTCTGGCACATGAAAGGCAGTGAGAACACAGAGACCACAACAGTGGTCAAACCTACATCAAGGGAGATGTAAGCAGAAAACACTGATGCTGTAAAAATGGCCCAGTTGCAAGGAGAGGAAACAAGGACGCCTGCACCAAAGGATTCCCGATGACACAGACTCTACTTCACCCAAAGAAAGAAAATGCCAGGAATGGTGACACATGCCTTTAATCCCAGCAATCAGGAGGCAGAGAGGCAGAGGCAGTCAGATCTCTGGGAGATGGAAGCCAGGTCCACATAGCAAACTCCAGGACAGCTGGGACTACAGGGAAACCCTCTCTCAAAAATATTTTAAAAATGAAACATTCATGGGGAGTTTGTTGTTTTTTTTTTTCCAGTGGTCTTCATAGGACAGCTACATTTCATACCATGGTCACTGATTACATTCCTTTTATCCAAGAGAGAGTGCTGCAGAAGCAGCAAGGGGTAGAGGTAAATTCCCATCATACTGCCCCAAACAGTACACGTCCCTCTCATGGTACAATAGAGCCTTGAGAGAAAGCAGCAGAAAGTGGACCACAGACCTGGCCACTACCAGTTTCCTTCGCTCCTCCGTGGTATATGGCTGTAGAAGAGGAATTCCTAACAGTCTCACTTCTTCAAGTTTAGGGAATGAATTCAATTTGTCAATGTCTTCCCAGGACTGCAAACCTGATCAGAGAAAGATATTATTTAAATAAACCCAAAAATGTATAAAAAGAAGATAAACACGGCCAAGTACCCAGCCATCAATTTCTGAAATGTTAAAGTGATAATAAAGTAGATAGGCTGACACTGTTCCCTATCCTAAAAGAAAGCAGTATAATGTTTAATTCTGAAAGAACTCCCCCAGAAAACAACAGGCACAGTAGTGCACACCTATCACTTCATCTGCCTGAGAAGCTAAAGCAGAGGGATTTGGAGTTCAAGGCTAGCTTGGGCAAGACAGTGAGACCTTGTCTCAAAAACAAAACAAAACAAAACAAAACAAACCACAGGCTGGAGAGTCGGCTCAGCGGTTAAGAGCACTGAATGCTCTTGCAGAGGACCTGGGTTCAGTTTCCAGCACATACATGGCAGCCGACAACCAACCATGACTCCAAATCCAGGGGATCCGATGCCCTCTTCCAACCTCCATGGTCACTGCATGACACGGGTGTGTACTTACACACATGTAGGCAATATACTCATACACATTAAATTTTTTAAATAATAAATAAAATACTTTTTAAACATAAAACATGGCTGGAAAGATGGCTTAGTAGTTAAGAACACTGGTTGCTCTTGCAGAGAGCAAGAGAGTTCAAATCTCAGCACCCATATGGGGGGCTAACAATCATTTGCAACTTTAATTTCAGGGACTTGAAGCCCTCTTCTGTCCACTGTGGGCAGTGTATGAGATGGGTGCACTTATACGCATGCAAGCATAACATTTATACATATTAAAAAAAAAAAAAAACAGACAAGAGTGGCCATACACATCTTTAATCCCACCACTCAAGAAGCAGAGGCACGCAGATCTCTGTGATATCAAAACTAGCCTGGTCTATTTAGCAAGTTCTAGACCAAATAGGACTACAAGGAGACCCTGTCTCAAAAACAAAACAAGGGGCTGGAGAGATGGCCTAGCGGTTAAGAGTGCTGACTGCTCTTATAGAGGACACGGGTTCGATCCCCAGCACCCACATGGCGGCCAAGAACCGTCTGAAACTCCAATTCCAGGAGAACTCCAGTTCCAGGGGAATCCGACACCCTCTTCTGACCTCCACGGCATTGCCCGACACGAGTGCACACACTTGCATGCAGACAGTACATTCATACACATACAGAAATAAATAAAAAATTAAAAATAAATAAAACCACCACAAAACCCCCAAAACAACAAAAAATCCCCAAATTCGGTTTTCCATAGTCTCTCTCAGCACTGTGAGCTCAGTGGTAAAGACAAAAAGGAAGAGCCTGGTTCCCCAACATCGTCTCACCTCCCTGTTCTACACGATGGCTTGTCAGCAAGGTCTATGCCATGACTGCAACGCACTCTTTAAACAGCGATCTGAGCAATTCACTTTAATCAAATAGAGACTTGGGGACTGCAGCTATCGGTCAGAGGTGATGTGGCATATTGAAATTTCCCTCCACAGGTTTAGAATGGGACAAAGGCAAGAGAACACACAATGTCACCACTTATTACACTGCCCTCATGTTGGAGACAGGGTGAACAGGCTCAAGGTCACTGTTAAAACAACCTAACAAAACAATAATCCTAAACCTTTAGAAATGGAGAAGATGCACCAAGTTAAGATCCTTAGTCCTAAAGTGAAACTCTGTCCACAAGCCAACTCTTGCACTTACAGGTCAGGCAGGCCCGAAAAAATTCCTGAATGGTTAAGCTGATCAATTTTACAACATGGGAGCTCCACTTCAGAGAACAGCATAACCCTTCACATTTCTACTGGCATTTAGCAAGGGTGAAGTCAGAGGGGCAGCTTACGGGGACTTGGGACACAAAGTGCCCCAAGCCACAACCACCCTCACTCCTTCAGTGGGCACTTCTACCTAGGTGCAACAGAGTTAGGTCAAGGGGTATCAAACTGAAAAAAACAGCTTCCTTGGGCAAAATACTGGCTTTTAAAACATATTTCCTACTTTAAACCTCTACTGTGAATTAAACTGTTATCTTTTCTGGGTTTGAGGTACAGTTATTTTGAATTATGTAGGTCTTTTAAGAAATAAGATGAAGGGCTGGAGAGATGGCCTAGCGGTTAAGAGCGCTGACCGCTCTTGCAGAGGACCCTGGTTCGATCCCCAGCACCCACATGGCAGCCGAGAACCGTCTGAAACTCCAATTCCAGGAGAACTCCAGTTCCAGGGGAATCCGATACCCTCTTCTGACCTCTGCGGCATTGCACGAAACGGGTGCACAGACCTGCATGTAAACAGTACATTCATACACATACAGATATAAATAAAATTAATAAAAAAAAAATTAAAAAAAAAAAAGAAAGAAGATGAAAAACTATGCCAATGAGAGTAAAAGTCAGATTGGAAGAAAATTTTCTACAAAAGTCACATTTAGTAAAGACCTATAGATGAAAACACATAAAGAACTCCTAGAACTCAACAATAAGCTGGGCCTGCTGGTACAGGCCTGCTAGTGCAGCTACTCAGAAAACTGGAGCAGGAAGGTAACAAGCTAGACCATGCTAGGCAACCGAGACCCTGCCTCAAGGCAGGAAGTAAAAAGGAGGTTAGGGATATAGCTCACTGCTAGAGTGACTGGCTAACATCACAGGCCCTAGACTCAATCTTCAACACTGAAAAGTGAAAGAAGAAACAACCCAACTAATAACCCAACTACAAACCAAGTAAAATGCACAAAATGCTTGAATAGACAGCTTTTCAAGGGGATGTACATATGGAAAGTAGGCATGTGGAAAGATGTCGATTCCTATTTCTCATCAGGGAACTTCAAACTAAAACAACAATCAGGTTATCAAGACATACATACTACAAGTCAAAGTACACACTGCTAACAGCACTGCATGGTAACAAGCATGTGAACAGAAGTCTCACTCATTGTTGGTGAAAATGAAAAATGGTACAGGCTACTTTCTGAAAGAGAGTTTGGTGGGGTCTTTTTATTTATTTATTTATTGTATTTTTGAGACAGGGTCTCCCTGTAGCTCCAGCTAGCCTGGAACTTGTTTTGCAGGCTGGCCTTTAACTCACAGAGATCTGTCTGCCTCTGCCTCCAGAGTGCTGGGATTAAAGGTATGCGCCACCATGCCTGGCCATTATTATTTTTTTTTTTTTTGGTATGGTGGTTTCTTACAAATACTCTTACTGTATGATTCAGCCATTATGCCCTTGGTATTTGCCTGAAGAAACTAAAACCTTATGTCCACTGAACAATCTGCACACTGATATTTATACTAGCTTTATTCATAATTGCAAAACCCTGCAAGTAACCAAAAGTACTTCAGGAGGTGATGGATAAACTGTGGCACATCTAGAAAAATGGAGGGATTAAAAAGAAATGAACTACAAAGTCACAAAAAAGACATGAGGGACTTAAATGTTTATTACCAAGTGAAAGAAACCAATCTAAACAGGCTCCACACTGTGATTCCAAACAAAAGATATTCTAGGAAAAAAACAAAACTGCAGAGACAAGAAAAGTATCAGCAGTCACCACAGTGAGGGGGATAAAGAAGTGGCTACAGGGCGTCACCAGAGCACCGGCTGCTCTGTGCACCACCCAATGGTGGATACCTGTCACTGTACAGTTGTCAAAGCCCATGGAATGTATGAGAGGAACAGAGGCCAAAGGAAACTATGGACTCTGACTCACCAAGAATGCCAGCCCCAGTTCACTGACCAGTGTTACAAGTGTACTGACTGGGGTGGGATGCAGAGTGGTAGAGGCTGTACATACATATATGGGAGCAGAGGACACATGGGAACTATCTGCACTTTAAGTTTGCTGTGAACCTAAAACTGCTCCAAAAGAAATATAATTTGTTAAAACATATTCATTTCTTTAATACACAGGATCCTGTGGAAATAAGATGATGATCAATTATGTACAGATACCAGAAAATCAGCATTTGTAAAGGCTACAGACTGCGATTCCTTACTCTACATCCAGATGAAATGATCTAGTTTATAATTCTATTTCTTCTCTTTATTTTTTAATAACTAATTCATCAATTTCATTTCACTTTTCATAGCATGACAGCTTTAATGCATAAACCAGAAATTACTAGTATAATTCTATGCTTAGTATTTATTATGGTGCTTACGAAAATAAATGTCATAAATGTAGTCGATCAGCAGGCATCTGCATGCCATATTGAGAACTTGCCTTACAGAAAGGCACAGCTAGGACTGAAATCCATTTTTACTTCCATTTACTTCATTTTAGATCAGTCTGACACAGAATGAGAGTGAGCTTGGGCCTCACCTGACTTGTGGAGGCTGATGGATCGCAGATTAGGGAACAACCTGGCCAGGGAGTCAGCAGGCTCCTCGATAGCATTCAAATGGTTGTTTGCCAGGACCAGGGTATCCAGCGAGGGAAACATAACTCCCAGCTTTCGGATTTCAGTCCAGTCTTGGAGGTTATTGTCTGTTATATGTAGGAGCTTAAGAGAATGACAGCAAACAGAGGGACAAGACACTGTTTCGTAGTCATTAAGGCACAGGAAGAGCTCCTCCAAACTGCAGGGAGAAAAGGAAACAACTGTTTAAAGCGGTTTAGACAAATCTCCACAAGATTTTCATGCATTCAATAAATAAATGAGACATGTGTCTATAATACCAGGAGGCTGAAGCAGGAAGAGCCCAAGTTCAAGGCTAGCCTGAACTATACAGTGATACCCTAAATAAATCGATAAATACCAACTATACATGAGACTCTGGTATGCATTACAGACAAAATATGAAGAGTCTTCCTGAAGCTCAAAATTTTCTAGCTGGAAAAATAAAAATCTAATGTGAAAGTACAGAGAATGATATAAGCTACTACTAAATTAATCTTGAGCTTAAACAGTTAATGTTCAATCAGAAGTACTGACTCAAAGTGTTTCAAGGAGAAACACACCGGAAGCTGTAGGCAGAACACAAGACAAGGATATATACATTCACAGAGGAGTGGGCAAACTGAGAGGAGATGGAAGACATTCCAGAAACAACACAAACAAATGTTTATTAAAAAATACTACTAAATCCCCACCCTGTGCAAAGAGTATTAGTTAATCATGTCCACTTCATAGACAAGGAAACTGAGCTCAAAGACATTAAGCAGCTTATCAAAGGTTGCAAGTAAACATGCAAAATTTAGATTTAAAAGTTAATTCAACTGACAGATCTGATGGTGCATGCTAAAAATCTAGCATTTGGGAGGCAGAGGCAGGAGAATGAAGAGTTAGTTCAAGGTTAGCCTCAGCTACAGAGTGGGGTTGAGGCCAACCTGTGCTTCACAAGATCCTGGTCAAACCAACTAACCAACCAACCATTAATTCGATGTCATGTTGGAAGCTGTATGTAGTGAGGAAGCCAAGCTCATTTGAGAAAGAGTGAGAAATGAAGATGAAGTAAGTGGTGTGAGGTGAGATGCTGAAGCACTTGGATAACTTCTATATTTAGCACCCAAGAAACTACAGCCTCGTGTGTTTCTTTAAAACTATTTCCTCTGCAGAGTTATGTGTATAAACATGGACACAAAACAGAACCCACCAAAATATCCCTAAGTTGACAAGCAAAGTACACTTTATTTCTTAAACTACAGACAAGCATGCCAGGGTCACTTTTGTATCAGAGCGGAGAGGTACTCAATCATCTTCATGGTTGAGATAATATCATGTTTTTTCTTCCAAAGAAAAGGGCTAAGCAAAATTCTTAAATCAAGTAATCAGAAGATTAAAATGGAGAAATGGTGGGCTGGAGAGATGGCCTAGCAGTTGGGAGCACCGACTGCTCTTGCACAGGACCCAGGTTCGATCCCCAGCACCCACATGGCAGCTGAGAACCGTCTTTAACTCCAGTTCCAGGAGAATCCGACACCCTCTTCTGACTTCCGAGGCACTGCCTGACACAGGTGCACAAACCTACATGCAGACAGTACATTCATACACATAAAAATAAAATAAAATAAAATAAAAATAAATAAATAAATAAATAAAATGGAGAAGAGCTGAGCTGATGAGGAAACATAAATGCTTCTGGGGTATTTTCTAGGGCAGGATGCTATGTCCCACACCTTGGAGGCCCGCTCCCGGGAAGGTGACCAGGTACCTCTGACACCTTCACTCTTATGACTTCATTTCTAACCTCTTTCTCAACTCAAACTGCAGTTCTAGAGTTTCTGAGCTGGGAAACCAGCAGTAATTCTAAGTACAGACACAATGGCAACAAGCTCCCTCTCCACCACGCTCACTGGGCTTACTCTGGTAACTCCTGCAGTATCGTGTGGACTGTTTCCCATGAAGCTTTGCTGTTGTTGAGGACAAGTTTGCGAACCCCAGAGAAGGACCCAGCACATGTTCTTTCTAAAACCGACAAATTCAGAGGATTGGAACTCAGATTTAGGAACTCCAACTGGGGAACATTTGACACAATTTTACTGACCTGGAGAGAAAAAAAAAAGTTTATCAGGCAGTAATTGGAGCTTTTAAACAGCAATCATGCTCACAAGGCCTGAGTGAGTCCCCAGGTGAAGGGCCTCTTACCTCAGGGAGTCCTACTTAGTAAAGTACCCACAGAGCAGCAGAGTGACTTCAACAAACTGTGGCAAATAATTTAAATCCATGTTTAAGAAATAGTAGCATAACCGAGAATTAGTGGCACAAAAGAAAGATTCCCTGTGTGACCATTAGCAGGGTTTGGTTCTGCTCTATATGATGCATTCTTGGATAAATAAGGATAAAAGGATAATTTAGATGTCATTCTGAGTGCTACATTTTTAAAGAGCTAAGATTAGATCATGCAATTGTCTTTGAATATCTTTTTCTTCTCATTCTCAACACCACATTAAGTCTAAGCAAAGGTTTCTTCCACACCCCTGGTAACAATTTGTATGGTCAAAATTGAGTCATAATCAGTCAGGAAAGCTTCAGTTTGGGTCTAAGACAAATCAAACTTTAAAACACATTCATGCAAAAGCCAAAAGCATCCATAACTATATAGTGAAAGAGAAAGCACAATAAGCATTTTGAGTTAGCGACTTAACACAAAAGGGCAGGGGAGCTGCTGAAGAAACTATGTGCTGTGCACAGTACCAGTTGCCTTGATATAGCTCATGTTATTAATTCTCAAAACAACTTGCCAGATATGACCCTCATCGTAATAAATGAGGAACTGAACCTTGAAGATGTTAAATAATTTGACCAAAGTCCCATAGTCACAAATGACAAATCTGGAATTTAGAAATCAGGGTTGCTGTTCTTCCTAACATACTTAAAGAAAACAAACAGGCTATTGTTAGCACAATTAATCATAGCTAACATAAGCAAGGATGAAGTAAATGCCCAGCAGATCATCAAAGAGCCAGGCAATGTGGCAACTGAAAGTTATAAAAAAGAGGATCAGTACAGACAAGCATACCGTACACCACTCATCAAAGAAGCTTCTCACTGCAACAGATGAAGGGTACTGCAGAATCCCACAACTGGTCAAACCCAGAAAATACACACACATCTGAGAGATGCCCAGGCCTGGGAGACACATCTACAGTTGAACATCGATACCTAGGACTCATGGGACATAGCGAAATACACACACATCTGAGAGATGCCCAAGCCTGGGAGACACATCTACAGTTGAACCTCTATACCTAGGACTCATGGGACATAGCAAAATACACACATCTGAGAGATGCCCAAGCCTGGGAGACACATCTACAGTTGAACCTCTACACCTAGGACTCATGGGACATAGTGAAATACACACACATCTGAGAGATGCCCAAGCCTGGGAGACACATCTACAGTTGAACCTCTACACCTAGGACTCATGGGACATAGCGAAATACACACACGTCTGAGAGATGCCCAGGCCTGGGAGACACATATACAGTTGAACCTCTATACCTAGGACTCATGGAACATATTGAAATGAGGGGCCAAGAGAGAATGAGCGCGTCCCTCAATTCTCACCAAAGAAGCTTCCTTACACAATAAAGTGCAATGCACACAGCTACAACTGACCAAGTGTCAAAGAATCAGAGCCTCCAGAGTGTGTCTCTGGATATGACTCCTGTATTAAAGCTCACACACACACCCCCAGGCCAGCTCAGGGATCGTTTCAGAAGAGGAGGCTGAAAGACTGTGAGAGCCAGGGCTGGTTCACAAACACAGAGAAGCAGAGGCTATCAGACTACTGGAAGCTTGCATATATGAACTTGCGGCAATGATGGTATCAGGCACAGGACCAATGTCAACTCAGACAAGGTCCCAGAGTGGAACAAGAGAAATGGGTGGTAGGCCAGCCCTGGACTGAGAACTTGTGGAGAATGATTACTGCTGGGCGAAGGAGTATGCCATGATTAAGATTTCTAGATCGGCTGACCAGACTCCAGTGGATGAATTTGCACAGAGGGACATTTGGGTTCAAAAGCTTGAATGGATGGAACTTAGCATGGATAGTGTAATGCATGAGTTCTTTTGAAGGGTTGGTGGCATGGAGGGGGAGGGCCCTAAATTTGAATGGACTCCCTTGTATGAAATGTACAAATGCGGGGCTGGAGAGATGGCCTAGCGGTTAAGAGCGCCGACCGCTCTTGCAGAGGACCCGGGTTCGATCCCCAGCACCCACATGGCGGCCGAGAACCATCTGAAACTCCAATTCCAGGAGAACTCCAGTTCCAGGGGAATCCGATACCTTCTTCTGACCTCCGCGGCATTGCACGACACGGGTGCACAAACTTGCACGCAGACAGTACATTCACACATACAGAAATAAAGTTAAAAAAAAAAAAAAAGAAATGTACAAATGCACAATAAAAATATTTAGTAAAAAAAGGGGATCATAAAGGAGAAGCTAGAATTAATTTCAGAGTTGGAAAACATGAGTTCAAATCAGTTTCCAACCATTACTAGTTGAGTGGTTTCCTCATAAGAGGAAAATCTCAGTTTCCTCATAAGAGAATCAGGGAAAGCACCCCTATGTCACAGGAGTGTTGGTGGGACTGGGTGAGATGCACATGGAATGCACTCAGCACAGCACCTCACGTGTGTTTTTGAAGTCTCTTACCTTCCCCTAACTGTCCATAAACTATGAAAACAGGAGCAGTGAGGCACTATCAAATTTGCAAAGTTGTTCAATAGTTATAACTGCAATTAGCATAAGAAGGCAGCATCTTACCCCTGGCTTTCCATCAGAGACACTGGTAGAGCTTTCAGAATAAATGTACTGATTCCTAGCACTGCCCCCCAACCATCTAGTCAGATGTTGCCCACGGGGATAAGCTTCAGGGCTGGGAACTGATAGCAGTTTCTTTTCAGAGCTCTGAAAGTGATGCTGAGAGGACAGCCACAGTGGAAGTAAATGGGGTGATCTGCAGTGGGAATCTACTCAGTTGAGGAGCTCTAAAACCAGTGAGAAGGTCAACTCCAAGGAGTGTGTCAGAGGGCAAGGCCCTCACATCCACTACTTCATTCGTTCTACACACTAACCATGCCAACAGGCACCACTTATTCTCATTTTATAAATGAGGTAATGAGCCGACTTACAGAAAAGATACACCATGCTTCTGCTTACAGAGGAAGGAATTTCGAGTCTGCACACATTTGCTCATAGTCAACTGAACCTTTATGCAATACATAGCTAGAATCTGGAGTTCCATCTGTCATTACAAGACAGCTTACTAGCTCATGCACAGGCCAATGATGTATTGCATCCTGTGTCCTCAGTACTAATGAGAAAGACTTTCACAGAGATGAAGGCCAACTGCACTTGGCCTCTTTGAAGGGGTAAACTGGAATTTTGCTCAAAACTGTTAATTACACTGTAATTCCAGTTAGATAGGAATGAAACATAAACCCTTTGCCTCCACCCTGTTAAAATAGAGAGGAGAATGCTAAAAAAATGAGTAGCTCAAGGGTTTTGAAGCAAATTCTGCTGGCTGTCCCACCCCTAACAGCTATGTGACAATCTTTATTTTTGGCATCTGCTCCAGTGTCCAGTGATAACACTGAATGACAATGACTTGTATATCATAAATCATAAAGTTGGACACAACCTAAGCAATTGGGCAGGAAAAATGATATGCCTTAGAAATAAGTATTTTCTTTTTAAAGGATTAAAATCCAAAAGGTTTCCTGGGCAACCTCAAATTGACAATAAGTTTCAGGAAAACAGTATTTGTTACACTGATAAAATCACTTATGAGGGAAAAGTTTCCCAACAGCAAAGGTGACAACCGTTCCATTAAGTTTCTAAGGTAGAATACTGATTTTTGCATTTTTAGATGCATTTTAGATGCAAAATACAAAAAAGACTCTTCCAGCTGGAATGCATTGATTTTGCTCATGTGCAAAAGCATGTAGATGAGCTTAGATCACCTCTAAGGCCTCTAGCAGCTCCATAACTTAATGAGGGGGGGGTCCTCAATCCTAGCTTTTATAATGGAAGAAAGTAAAGATTTAAGGAAAATGGGAAAGGGTTTTAAGATAACGATCCGTAACTTACACCCAGGCTTTTCTCTGCCTCACTTGACCGGCCAATTCCTGTCCCCCACCCCACCACCTGGTTTAATTTCTTTTGTAAAATGGTTTCAATAAGAAACAGGGAAAGAAGAGATATGCTGGGAAAGGTTGGACACAATTGTACCCAGCCCAAAATTCAAGTCAATAGCTTAAATACAATTGTTTTATATATAGGTGCACAATTTAGAAAGGGAGACAGACACAAATTTTTACCTTCCCCAAAGTATTACATCTCTGTCATGTATATTCTAGCTTTGGGATATATAGCAGCCGAGAGTTTAAAATAAAACAAAAAAGTTACCTACAGCTCAAAATATTAGTGACCACTCAGAAAACTGAAAGACCCACGACATTATTTTGTTCCACAATGCTATGTCAATACTGGGTAGCAGTCAACTTAGTTAATGCCTAGGGACAAATAATCTTTTTTGTAATCAGACATATGGGGTGTGCTGGGATTAAAGTGTAACATCTTAAAACCAGTGACGTATGAAGGTCACTTGGCAAAGAGTTCAATCAAAATGAAGAATCAATATTCTTTTGCCATCAAGTATTTCTTCCATCTCTCAATACTCTGATATACGCTCTTAAGAAACTGGGATCAACTACGGTTAAGGAGGATTATAAAGGAAGGGTGAAAACAAATATAAACTAGGAAAGAGAACCTACAGCAGCAGCAAAAAATTCCTCACCGAATCCACACAAGGACACTTGGGTCAACAACACTCGACCCTCTGGCTGTATGTCAGTGTGGCCTCAGAAATATCTAACATATACCTTTGCTAGAGCAGAGAAAAAGCTCAGTCACCCAGTGTAAGCTCTGTGTACTGGTCCGTCCTATGGACATCTCCCTACTAAAGTGGTAATTATATCATTACTCAACTGCTCCCACCAGTGTATATGTCAAAGCATAGGTCAAAACATAGAGTACAGAGCCTGTGTGAAATTTTATTCCCACAAAGCAACAAACTTATAGGATTCAGTATTGGAGCACAGCAGTGGATGGGGCCAGGAGAGGATCTAGTCTGACTCATCCCTCAGGCAGAACACAAATATCCCCATCCTGGGGAGCCAGAGCTTTAGCAGCAGGACTGAGAGTCATGGAAGGAAAGGAGGGTTAACAAGGTAATTTCTTTTGCATCTGGGAAGTGTGAACCGAGCATGCCTGGCCACTGGGTATCTCAGAAGACCAAGAAACCACAGACTATAATCTGTGGAACAGGGAGATACAATACTTTACATAGTAAATAGGTAAATGTATGAATAGAAATTATTTCTTAGAACAGCCCCAAACTCTACAGTTTACTTAGAAATCAAGTGACATGAGCCTCCAAGACTTTTGATAAAGACCCTTATCAAGACAGGAACTGTGGCCATGAACAAGGTTCCCAGATTAAACAAGACAACAAAACCGATACACAGAAGGAAAGCTGATCAAATGCACTGCTGGATTTTTCTTCAACAAGAAAGCTGCCTTAGGATTCATATAGCATTTGATGTATTCCAATCATTAATTATCAAGAAGCCTATTTTTAAATGAGCAAAAAGAAGCACTAAAGGACCAGGTGAATTCTAGAAGATCACAGAAAGAGTTGCAGCAAATAGTCTTGACCAATCCTTAAAATATAATCATTTATCTGTTAACATGTTGAATAAGCATTTGGGTCTCTAGTATGCTGGATGCTGGTGATCTAAAAGAGACAAAAATCACCAGTGGAAATAAGATGACAGTTTCTAGAAAAACTGTGGTATAGGGAAGAAACTATGCCACACTGTGATGGGTCGTTTTGCAGGGGTCTGGCACAGATGCTCTGGGGCAATGTGACTGTACCCGAGTGGAGAGCTAGGGAAAATCTGACAGAGGAATGACAACCTGGGGCAGTTTTAACTGAAAAACAGGAGTGGCCAGCAGATGACAGGAAAGAGAGCAGTGGATTCTGCATGAGCAGAAGAAAGGAAGCCTTCCGGGCCATGCACTTAGTATGTGCTGCACGGGACAATGAAGGGCGAAAGATAGACATGAAGTTCTAGAAACAGCAGAGCCCTGTGCTAAGGGGTTGTTCCTCAGAAATGCAGACCTCAGTTCCTAGACATGAAGAGTCAACGAAGGACTTCATGCAGGAAGGTCCTGGCATGGTTGATTTACTAAAGGAAATTGCAGTGACACTGTGGAAGAACAGAGAAAGCAGGGTGTAAGCAGAGCAGGCAAAACCATGAAGCAAACTTCTCCAGTCAAAGCAAAACCTAGGAGCCTAAAGCAAGGCAAGAGACCGAACCAAGCAGGAAGAACTATTTCTCCTGAAAATTCATGGTACCGTCTATCAGGAAATGTTTAATCAGGCAGGTAATGTTATCTTCAGTAGCAAAACAGAATATTATAATGTTATCTGTGTACTTACTTTAGAGTTACTCTGAGGTCAAAAGATATTAGTTATTTTAAACCACCAGATACTTGATTAATGTAAGAAAAATATGGGGCTGGAGAGATGGCTGAATGGTTAAGAGCACTGGCTGCTCTTGCAGAGGACCCAAGCTTGGTTCCCAAAACTCACATGGAAGGTAACAACTGTCCATAACTCCAGATCCAAATGATCTGATGCCCTCTTCTGACCACTGCAAGCATTGCATGACATGAGTGCACTTACATGGAAGGCTTTACACTCACACATATAAACTGAAAATAAAGAAAAATTCTAAGGGATTTGAAAAAAATTTCAATAACTATTTCTATAATCGTGGTTTCAGCCTGACCAATTGTATGTCAATTTGTAGTAACTAATACTGAAGCAAAAGCAGAGCAAGAACACAGGATGTATAAGTAGAAGAACTGAGGATTAATACACTGTTAGCAATTTAAACTGCTGTAGACTCATTAAGCTCTTGGTGCCTGGAATAAAATGTGTCAATGCTACTCACATCAGTAAAAAAATAAGGTAGCATAATACATGTAACTGGAACTTTACCAGAGGTCATTGATGCTGTGCTATTATCTTGAGGCACACAGATAACAAAGACTCTCAGGTGCAAATCAGAGTTCAACAGAATGTAAAATAACATAAACAAGAATGCAACAATTACTACCTCCTTTCACCAAATACAGCAATATCCACACTTTACCTCATGCCAGTCTTCGAGTTTGTTGTCAGAAAGATCCAGTTCTGACACATGAGCGCAGAAGGCAGCAATTTCTCTTTCATCTCCTGCACAGGTAATTCCACAGCTGTTCAACACGAGTACACTGGGGAGGTTGAGGCGATCTGAATCACAGGGGACACAGACACTTGGTGCATTCAGCCCACTGCTTGCCCATATATACTTAGCCCCCAGGAATTGTCAAGAAATGAAACTCAAATTGTATGAAATCACACGAGGATGTAGAAAACATAATGGGCTCCTGGGGCCCGGAATCCTAAAGGGACATAGCTGGACATGGGTCAGGAAGAAGTACTGAACGAGCACCAATCAAAAGTCCTCTAGGCTTTAAGTCTCAGAAGGATACTTCATCAGTTACCAACAGCATCCACACTGCCACCTCATCACACAAACATCAGACCTAAGTAAGTCAGGTCTTACACTGCCACTTTCTTACTGATCTGGACTCCATCATTCTAAATGCTCTTTTCTCTCCAATGTGTATCTTTATCTTTTGTTCTTTCTGAAAATTATCTCAAACCACGTGATGATCTATCTGCTAAGTTACCTTTATCTACATTTGTATGTACAAAACATCTTCCTCACCCAGGCAGAGCCATTTAAAACTTTGCATCTGTTTCTTTCATTCTTGCCTATCAATTATTTCCATTTTCCATTCCATTAATGGAATTTTTTTCCTTATTAAAATTAGCCTTGCTTTAAAAATGAAATCCTAATGGGAGAAAGGGTTTCAGAATCTGAAATATGAAAAGAATATGGTCAAATAACAACTCTGGCAACTACGTGGTTCTATACAATAGTGTGTCAATAAAACCACTCTTACTGCCTCTACTAAAGGGACAAGCATGAGAACTCAACCATTTGTTCTCCCATTTGGTATAAAACAAGGACTCATGAAGGTCATGATTTATAGAGGTCTTAAATTACATGGTTTTTCTAAGTATATTTTAACATCAAATTTCACAGTGTTAGAATACAGCCTGGGAAAAAGGTTACCAACTAGGAAGTCTACTTCTCTCACCATTCCAAGTCGCAGGGAGTAGAAAGCTAACTATATTGAGACGTAACTGTCAGTAAACTCTGAACACAGGCCTAAAGCGATGATTCCCCATTAATCCAACTTTATTATAAGGAAATCCTTCTAAGATCTGTTAAGCACCACGTGAAGATAAAAAGGCTAGCAAAAACCATCCTGCACACTCTTCAAGCTTGGTTCACACCCAATACCTCTCCTAGACGCCTCTGTCTTCTATGTAGCCACAGTCTACATTCCCCTAGGGCTAATTAACCCTTGAACCCTTTCCTGATCACGTTATCTCCTGAATTTCATTCCTAATCACTGTGGCATTGACTTGGCTCAACATAAGCCACATTGTGTCCTATCTCTGTAAATGTGAATGTCTTGTAATAGAATCCAAGAACCTTCCCTGTCCTCAAGGGCACAGGCCAGCCTTGCACTATTTTATACCCTCCAGGTTCCTTGAAAAATATGCACTTGAAGTATTATCACTCAAGTACTATTCTTCTGCCATAAGTATAATTAAAGTGCTGCTTGGCCAATCTGGAAGAAAACAATTCTGAAATCGTAATACAGAGCATAAAGCATTCGACTCACAATTCAAACTAAAGAAATTCATTCACAAACAAGGCAATACCATGATCTAAGTTCCTAAGACAGCTCCAATAAACAAATGTTTCATGTTCCTGCTTTCTTACCTTTCATAGGAGAGCCCTGAGGTGTGGCTGGGACATGGACCCCCATCCCAGGGCCACGGCGGTAAGGGAAGTTTTCAGGACTGTACTTCTCACACAATACTTGCATAAAACTTCTTCCACTAGGTTGGTCCATCTTCCTTTCCAAAACTTCTGTAAGAAACCCACAAAGTCATTAAAATTATTTCTTTACTCGTGTAAGAACTATTTCTTGAAAACAAAGTCTTTCTCAGCAAGGGGATGAACATTACAGACATAGAACATGGTTACTACCCCTAGGTACTTCCACTGTGGTCAGAGTGATTGCTTTAGGGAAGCTACGTGAGCAGACAAATGACAGCCACAGCAGCCCACCATGGTATGTGAGGAGGCTCATCACTTCTGACCAGGGACAACAGGGCCATGAGCTGTGCATATGGTTCGGGTGGTAACTGGAAAAAGGCTGAAAGGGAAGGTTAGATAGAATATCAAGCTAAACAGTTTGTATGACTCCTTTGATCTATCCCTTACAATTTGTTTTCTTCTTCCAGAGTAACTCACACACACACACACACACACACACGCATACAAACACACACACACACACACACACACACACACTTCAGATATGCTAAACTATAACTGAACAAATGGAAATAGCTGTGGTAACTTCTAGAAATCTTTAAGACAGCAAAGTTCTCCATCCCACCCTCCTCTTGTCTTCCTCCATTCTATCGCTGCAATGCAGATGCTGCCATGTTCGATCACTGAGTCCAAGAAGTAAACCTAATGAAAGTGGAACAGAGCAAAAGGTGCCCAGGAAGCCAAGGGCAGCATGGAACTAAGCTCTCATCCCAGTCTACATCTTTGGAAACATCAGTGGTAGATAAACAGCCTACTCTTCTTCTCTACTCTCTCATCACCTATAACTGACCTAAGACTATTTCTTTTGGTTCTGAGTTTGGGGGGAAGTCTCTTCTATTCGACCTCATCTAAGGGTGCAGATATTCAGTAACTCCAAGATTTTCTCAGTGCTCATTAAAGAACTATTAAACATGCTAACTTCTGACAACCTGATAACCCATTATCAGACAACTAAAATTAATCTCCAACTATCAAGTATCATACTACTTTTCCAAATTAAAAAGACTATGTAAAAAAGAAGAAAATTATATGCAAAGAACAAAAGGCGTTATGTGAAATGGTACGGCGGTAAGGACACGTAATGGATCTGAGTAGCCAGAAGAGCTCTGGTGCTGCCACAGCAGCGAGACCATAGGAGACATCAGAGATGTCGTGGAGAGCAAGCGAATAGCACCTCAGAGGACATCCTGAATTAGACAGCAGTGTGCTGTGCACTATCCTAGAACAAGGGTTAAGAAACTAAAAGCTAAAAGTTTCTGAGAAAGGGAACACTTTGTTAGCTCACCTTGGTGTGTCAGTACTTAACAGATACAACAGAATCAGGACTGAAGGAGAAGAGTTAGGAAGATGCTGATACACAGAAGCAATGACAAAGGCCTGAACTAACACAGCAAGGAATGGATTTGTGAGCAGCACCACACTCAAGATTGCTTTAGAAAGCAAGGTTTTCAAGGATTACAGGAGTGGAGGGAGAGGTGGAGTTTAAGGCTAACCCTCCAGTTTCCAGCACAGGTGACCAATCAACTAGTGTCATTGACTAGTCAAGGAAATATGATCATAGCTAGTTTTAAGGGGGAGGAATGATGACTACTACGCCACCTGGGACAATATGATGTGCTTGGGGGGTATTCCTGGAAACAGTGTCAAGTTGGGTGAGAAATGCTAGCTGAGGAGGGAGATACAGAGGTCACCATGTCACTGTGAATACAGAAGTATTATGAAGACCACAGACAGGAGAGCCAGGGGGGTTCCTAGTGTCTAAGGCACAGGCAAGGGGCAGCAGAGTCATGAAGAAAAGGAACAGGAACCAGAGCAGAGCACACAGCCAACATCCGAAAGCTCTGATGAGAAGTGGAGAAGCAAGACAGGAAGACGAGCTCAGTGGGAGCCAGAGCAGGAAATCGGAAGCAACGGAGATTTCTTCTCTTAAACTAGCAGAGACTTGAATGTGAGTAGAAGGCTGGCAAGAAGGCGTGAACAGAGAGCGCATGGGGCTCCTGGGGCTGGGAGGCACCATCCAGGTAGCACTTCCAGTGGTTTGCCTGAGGGTGACGCTCTTCATCAGAGCTCCACTTTGCTCTTGCTTATGGTTAGACGCACCAAAGGCTGGGCCTTGATCTCAGGTGACTACATGAACTCTATCATTGAGTTATACAGAGAGCAGAGTCTATTTCTTCCAGCATATATTCACAGCATCACACATAGCATACTGTGTATGGTAAGGGCTTCATAAACATGGCTGAGTATAAAAATCACTAGCCTCTGGGGTGCTGAGTTGAAAAAGCTGAGAATTCAGGGCAAGGAGTAGATTAAGCCCCACTCAATTTTTGCCACTTAATAGCTTTGTGCCCGTCAGAGAAGATGCTTCATATTCTGTAGTATCAAAAACTTCAGCCAATATTTCTTTATGTAAATATAAGCACATCTATCTAATTAGTATGAAAATTTATTTTTGCTACTAGACCACATATATTTGACTTTTATGAAATCAGATCACAGATGTTCACCAAGCATATGTCTATCCATTGAGCAAAAGTTTTATATGTATAATTTATCAAAGTTAGACTGTGGCATACAATTCATAATGAGTATATCACAAGTCACCTTGGAAACACAGGGCTGACTTCTCTTTAGTATCTTTGTTTGTAAGTTCACCACCAGTACCTGTTTCAGTGTTATTTGTATGATAGTTCGCTCCACTTATTACACAGAATGGGAAATGCCTGAATAGGGCTGCGCTGGATTGTGTTCATCTCAGGCTTTGGGAATCTTCAGGTTGAAAGTTCCTCCACTGATGTAAACTTACCACCATGGTGCTCTGCCGCTAGCTCTTACCACAGGCTGATCTTAAGCAGAAAGCCAATAGGATGTTTAGAAATGTTTAATAAAAACATCAGAGAAGTTACACTGTCATCTTCCATACAACTGGCAGTTCAAAAAAATAAAAAGTATGTCCAGAAGGTGAGCTGTCACTTGAAATAATGGTCACCGTGTTCAAGTATCAGCTTTTATCTGGAGGCTTCAGAACTTCTTAAACTTATACAATTTAAGGGCAATGAACTTGGACACAATTGAAATGTGGACTAGATGAAGAAACGCAAAATTAAACACTCATTCAAATGAAAATAAGTCCTAGTAAATAAGCAGGCATGGGAACTTGGAAGTTTTCTCTTATGCCCCCAAGCTTGAAAACAATTCTTCCAAAGCAAGGCCTGGTGGTGCATCATCTACTACAGAGGCTGAGGCAGGAGTATTTAAGGAGAAAGGGCAGCTTGGACTACAGATGAATTCAAAGCCAGCCTGGGTCACTTAATGAGACTCCCCCCAAAATTTTTAAGTGGGATAGGGGTACAATTGAGGGACAGTGCACTTGTCTAACATGTACAAGAGTAGGAGCTTCAATCCCCAAGACCTCAAAAACAAAACAAAAACATCTTTCAAGTATTCTGGATATCAAAATTACATATTATTATTATTATTATTTTTTGAGACTGCAAAGTGACCCTAGGTACCTTCACTGGTCATTTTCCAGCATACTTTACCAGTGAGCTTTCCAGGAATGCAGGCCCTGCACACAAGAATACATGGGTTTTTAATTAGAACTTAAGATTGCAAAATGGATTGGTAATATAAGTCTGCTCAGAATCTGCTATGGCAGTTTGAGGAGAAACAGTAGGTGAGAAAGGAGGGCCGAAAACCAAGAAGATTGAAAAATGAGGAAATGTAGAGTGGAAAAAGATCTTTAACTGAAGCTTTTTAAAAGGCTTTGGAGGGCTGGTGGGTAATCTATGACTTTCTGGAAATAGCAGGAGTCAAATTACAACCATCTACCTCTACAGCTGACAGAGTTCTGAGGCATTTGCAAAACCATTCTGAATTGGTGCTTGAAGCCAGGGAGCCTGGAATCTTGGGCCATGCTTCTTGGTTCCATTACATGTGGTAGAATATGCCTGTGAAAATCTCAAATCCTTTGTGCCCCCAGATCCTGACTATAATATCTTGTAAAGTGCTTGGAAAAAAAGTCACAATAAAGCATGAGTTAGAAGATAAGGTGCTCAGAGCACTTTTGCCAGGTAGATTAGAATCAGAATAGAACATCCAGTCACCTAAGTACCCTCACTCACTATCAAACAATCTATACATTATGCTCCCCTCCTCCAAAAGGGTCATATTTAAATTAGTATGAAACACAACACAACTGAAAACAGAAAATGGGTCAAGTCTGACCTCTGATGCTCAAGATAGCCAAAATAGAACCTTATGCTGGTATGCAACATCAATATTTATTTCCGAAAGAAACAATGTGGAATAGTGTATCATAAAGCATAAAAACTACCAGACTCGCTCACAACTTCCAAGAGACAGAAATACGATCTCAAAGTGCTGAAATATAAAATTGAAATCTTATAAAAATAGATTTATTGGCTTGTATATGCACAGACTATCTCTGGGAAGAAAAAAAAGAGAAATGAGTTAAAAGTAGAACCAACAGCTGATGCCAGAGGTAAGAAAAGAGGGCAGAAGAGACCGCCACTCACTAGTTCTTGAAGCCACGTGAACTCAGCAGATCCGGACATCGTCTTTTCAAAGTATATGCTTCAATGCAACATATCTAGGAATGGCCTAAACATTTGTAGATTAAATTTTTTTTCTCATTATTACAAAGTTCCTATGACAAACAAAATTCAAATTGTAGATTTTTTGGGGGGATATATGGAATATATAAAAATTTTTAAAGGAATTGGGGAGGACTATAAGACAAATAAAATGGTTGATTAAACAAAAACAGGCAATTTTGCAAAAGGCAGTCAGAAAGCTAAAAAAGTAGAGACAGCACACCCCTGGGCCTGGGAAGTGACCCTCGTGGGACAAGGAGAAGGGTGCCAAGGACAAGGGCAAAGGTGGCAGCTCTCTGACAAGGGCAAAGGCAAAGTTTGACTGTGGGCCATACAGCGGGGCTGGAAGAGGACCCCAGCCTGCCTTTGTCAGCCAAGTTCAGCTACCCAGCCTCATCTGGAAGCAGTGATGATGACTTAGGGACCCGAGGAACTTCAGGCCACCAGGTCACCACTGACTGTGGAGACCAATAACGGCTTCTGAGGCAGAAACATTCCAACTAGCCTCAAGTTACTGGAAGAGTCACTGCTTGGGGACCCAGTAATTCAAACTGTGCGATAATTTAGGATGAGGCCAAATCTTCAAGAGGAGTTTTCATAAACGGAAGACGCATAATTTAAAATTACTTTCATTCACGTTACTTGGATCTACTTATATACAATAAATGAATCTTATCTATTTCTCAGAGAAAGCCAGGAACTACACTCCAAAAGCTACCTGACAATACTCTGCTAATACCATTTGAAAATAAAACTGGTCAAATATTTTGGCCAAAGTCTCCACCACTTCACCACCATGGTCAGATGGTGTCTGGAGCCTGTGAATTTTCTTTCCTCTTAGATGTGTTTCCCTCACCAGACAACCTGACAATAATAAGAATCTCTTAACAACTGTTTAGTAAAAATGATGCCAATAAATTCATTTTTGTTCTCTATTTCTTTTATTAGGACTCTCTGCCTGTTCATTTCTGTATTAAGTAGATACTCTCTCACAGAGACAAATTTCATTTAGTGTGGTTCAACAGGTACCAGAGGCTGAATCTGAGCTGAGCACTACAGAAAACAAACAAAATTCAAACTGTCTTCAGGACTTCTGTCACCTAGAAGGAAATACACGAGGTAGCAAATATGTATAAGAGAATTGAAACCCACATAAAGGAAAATTGAAACACTGGAAGTGGTTGACTTCTGGAACATAATGAAGTAGCTGAATCCCGGCCACCTGGAGAAGGGCATTCCAGGTATGAGACAAGGGAACATGAAAGGCAAAAGAGGCCTGAATCACTGCCAATGATGTTAACCCAGAGATAGTGGAGATGGAGGGAGCAGGAGACCAGGCAGCACGACATTCTAATCATGACTGACCTTGTCCAGGCCGGATGTTATCCTGTAGAGATAAAAGACAGACAAACTTTGACAGAACACTGTGGACTGAGTACAAAAGTGGGAGTTCCTGTCTTTACAGGCAGAATGCACAGAAGTCACAACGATGGGACTTTAAAATTGTTAAAGGACTGAGAGGTTATGAATCTGATCACCAAGGGAAAGTATAAACAGTTTCAGTTCTAGACAGGGACGTAGAAGCCATACTGCAGGGAGCTGGGGGACAAAGCATAAGCAGAAATGAAGGCTGTGAAGGGCAGCTCCCAGGGGAGTGGGTGCAAGTGGAAGAGAGAGCAGCTGAGGAAGAAAATTTAGAATTTAAGACCTGCTTCATTTGGATTTTAAGGACAAGAGAAATGCGCAGCTCGGCCATGATTAATGTATCGAAGCCTACAGAAGAGACCCTCCTGGGTACATTCAACAAACTTGTAGGAATACACACTTTCTTATGTTTACAAGTTTTCTTTAAAAAAAAAAAAAGTTTACTTAACTTTCACTAAGTATGGATTCCTCTTTTAACCTCATTCCCCAAAAGCTTCCAGCTTTTGAATGATTCTCCACTGAACCCAAACCTTGCCAAATTCCTGAACATTTTATTCTAGGAAGCTGCAATTTCTTGCTGGCTTCATTTTCTAAGCATTTCTGATCTGTAGCACAAGTGCCTCACCTATAAAACAGAATCACTCAAGAAAGTGTGCGTGTGTGCGTGTGTGTGTGTGTGTGTGTGTGTGCACTGTAGATATTTTTCCCCAAGGAAAGATTTTAACACTCAAAGATGTGAGTCTGTTAATTGCTTTACTGATTTTAAAAATCCGATATTCACTCTGTATTTTTTTTTTTTAATTTTCCATTTGAGCCAGGCATGGTGGCACACGCCTTTAATCCTAGCACTCGGGAGGCAGAGACAGGTGGATCTCTGTGAGTTCAAGGCCAGCCTGGTCTACAGAGTGAGCTCCAGGCCAGCTGTGACTTAAAGGGAGACCCTGTCTTGAAAATACCAAAATAATAATAATAAATAAATAAATAAATAAAATAAAATTTTCCATTTGAAAATAAGCAAATAGGGGCTGGAGAGATGGCTCAGCAGTTAAGAGCGCCGACTGCTCTTGCAGAGGACCCAGGCTCGATCCCCAGCACCAACATGGAGGCTAAGAACCATCTTTAACTCCAGTTCCAGGGGAATCTGAGGCCCTCTTCTGACATCTGTGGCATTGCACGACATGGGTGCACCAACTACATGCAGACAGTACACTCATATACATAAAAAATAATAAATAATTTTTAAAAAAGAAAATAAGCAAATAACAGCCACCCAATCACCATGTAGCATCCTTTCATGAGCTAAGTGAGCTGTGGTGATGGAAACACAAGCTTTTTCCAGCTGCAGCAAGCTCAGAGCCAGAGCCACAGCAGACCTCAGTGACAGATTAGCAAGCGGCCTCAGGCTAGCAATGCACTGTACAGTGTTTAGTATCCAAACCGAATTTTCCAGGCTATGAAGATATCTATTTTCTACTCAAAGATTAAGTGGCTTTTAGACTTACAGTTTTACAACCTCTTTCTGCTGCAAAGCTCATGAGAAACTTGGTGTCCCTAAGTCATTACACACCTACATAATCCTTGTTAAGGTTTTCAATCCACTAATAAGAGGTTAAGGCTGAAGTCATATATAGCAGTCACCTCTCCATAGAACACCTGGAGGACACAGTCCAAGTAAGTATAATTAGTCTGGAGTCTCATTCCCTGACATTCCCAATTTGATCTATCCTAAGATTCTCTCTCTCTCTCTCTCTCTCTCTCTCTCTCTCTCTCTCTCTCTCTCTCAGTTATTGCCTCTGGGCATATGTAATGTATGTATTGAACTAGGCGCCCTCTTGAATGAAAAGAAATTACATACATTCTAAGAAACTTTTTTTTTAACTTTGGGTCTATCAGGCTGGGGGTTCAATCCCCATCTCGGTGGGGCCTCCAAGATGTTAGGGTTCCCGGCTGAGAGGAGGCTGAGTCAATCCAAATTAACAGGGGGACAGGCTTTATTAGGGAAATAAGAGGAAATGCACGCTTGGGCAAAAACCCAACAGCTTGGTGGGGGGGGGAATAAAGAGTGAAGGAAGTGAAAGAGCATGCAGAGTGAAAGTTGAAGAGGGCATGAAAGGCAGAGAGAGAGAGAGAGAGAGAGAGAGAGAGAGAGAGAGAGAAGTGAAGGGGCAAGGGAGAGAGAGGTTTGCACCCATTCTAAGAAACTTTTTTTTTTTTTTGTCTTTTCGATACAGGGTCTCCCTATAGCCCCAGCTGTCCTGGAACTCACTCTGTAGACCAGGCTGGCCTTGAACTCACAAAGATCGCCTGCCTCTGCCTCCAAAGTGCTAGGATTAAAGGCATGCACCACCACGCCTGGCCATTCTAAGAAACTTTTACAAGTGTTCTGCAGAGTTATGATTAGCCAATTTGTTAACTCTTAGCTTTCCAAGGGCAAAACAAGTCTAGCTGATAACTCGTTATCGCCACCCACCACGCCACCATGATTTCGCCTCTCCTAAGAACCACCCTCTTTCTCAAAGCTTCTTTCTCAAAGCATGCTATATATACCACCTCCAAGTGTATGTGTACTACACCAACTTTTCTTGGTAAAAAGATGAAAAACAGCAACAAGGCTGGCAGATGAACTGTGAAATCCTTGAATCGCCCATTCCCTCAGCTCTGCCGCCTTCCTCCCTCGCCACGGCACCGCAAGGCTCCTGAGAAGTACCACAGACGGTACACTGCTGAATTTAAATCCGTTTCCCTACTAGAGATACATTGAAGACTTCTAAAACTGTGGCTGTGTGCTATCAGGGGAATCCTCCATGCTTCCTGCTCACAGACCATACTGCATCCAAGGCATACTTCATGTTGGACAATGAGACAGTTTTCTCAGGTACACACCAACAAATATAACTGACCCCCACACTTAGAGTGCACCATAAATAATAAGCACAGTACTTCAAATGTCTGATCCAAACATACTGCCCCAAGATTTTTATGGTTTTCATAAGAAATTTGAGGAGGGAAAAAAGTAATGAAGTACTTTTTTGTGTGAAACTATTTTTAAACTACTAATTTCTAAATACTTCCTATTTTTCCTATTTTTTTCAATGACTAAAAATGTTGTCTTAGGCCAACTGTCTATATTTCTGAGGCATAAAAGAAAAACACTTCCCAGTCATTGGGCAGTCACAACAAAAGGAGGTTTAACATTTACTATTACCCTTTAAGTCACCACGTTCCAAGGAGACGCTGACCTTCAGTCCCCCGGCCCACACCCAACTGAGTCGCAAATTAACACCTACCCCTACCTTTCTATTAGGCTGGGATCCGATCTGGGAAAATTCCAAGGCTTTATCTTGCACTTACTCAGAGCAGGATTACACATTTACTCCTGAACTGATGTTCCCAAACCAAGTATCTCCACACCAAGATTAGCAATCACTATAAAGCCTAGTAATTTTCCACAGCCACTCTCTGAGAGAGAGAGAAACTAACACTTATCTCCATTTACAGCCTAGGAAACTGAGGGGATTTGCTCAGGTTTCTGTGGCCTGCCCAGCACGCTAAGTCATCTGTTCTGTATCCCTAATCTGCTGAGCCATGTTGACTTCATTAAACACAGAATATTTCATGTCAACAGTATACAACACCACATACAAACCCTAGAAATAGAACTTATTAAAATGTATGAAAAAGACTGCAGCCAAAATACTTATTGTAACTACGTCAAAGTAACTGAACCAAAACACAAAGCAGCAGCACTGGCTGGTGTGGCCACCAAAGGCCAAATAATTTTCACTTCTCTCTCCTTCCAGCAGCAATGAATACTTTTCCTCCCCTTCAATGGATCAAGTTTCACCAGAAGAAAATTGCTTATGCACATTTTCTTTCAGCTGTGAACATATAAGCTTAAGGTCCTTACCTGGCCATCTACAGATTACCTCATCTCTGCTCTCCACAAACAGCAACAGAAGCCACCATGTGAAGGCAAAGTTTCATTAGGAAGAGACAACTAGCGCATCACTCAAGACTCAAAGCACACTAATAACCAGGGTTTGCCAGAGGTTAAAACCCAAGCCAGATAGAGGCTGCGAGAGTTTACACATTAAGAGTCACTAGCCTCCTTCTACCTTTAGTGCTATAGTACTGCTGCCCACTGTAGGAAGTGCCGATTCTGGATCTAAACTGCTTGAAGCTAGGCTAGAGAGATGGCTCGGCAATTGAGAGCACCAGCTGCTCTTGCAGAGGACCTGGGTTCGACTCCCAGCACCCATATGGCAGCTAACAACCATTTGTAACTCTAATTGCAGGGGAGTATGATGCTCTCTCTGACCTCCATGGGCACTGCACAACATGAGGGTAACTACATACATGCAGGCAATACATATAAAATAAAAGTAGGTATTTTTAAAAAATAAACTGCTCAGAACTAACAATGACTGACTCGACTACCATGTATGGCTGTGGACAAATTGCTGAAATTCTCCAGGCCTTCATTTGTTCATTCATTAGGAGTACCCCTAATTCTTAACTCACAGGATTGCTGAAGGGGCAATGGAGATGACAGTAGTAAAAACGTTCAGCACAAGAAACACCTACCGGGTCCTAGCTTGCTTCACTCTGACTGCCCCGACTATTCTCTCCATCACCAATAGGTGAACCTGAGAATTGAGTACAGGGCTTGAATTTTTCTTAAATCCACTTGATCTAACTTCTTAGAACCCACAACTATGCTGATTAATGCCAATTCACGAGACAGCACAGTAAAAATGCCTGACATTTACAATGCTATTCCTCTCTACTGGAAGAGCTTCCCTCACCTTTCCACGTAAGTGAGGGATAAAATAGCTAAGTCTTAAAACATTTAGGGGATACTGGATTTGGGAAGTATACAATCATCATTTATATGTTTCTTGTAATCCTTTATCAATTTTTTTCTTTTTTGTCTTTTCGAGACAGGGTCTCCCTGTAGCCCCAGTTGTCCTGGAATTCGCTCTGTAGACCAGGCTGGCCTTGAACTCACAAAGATCCGCCTGCCTCTGCCTCCCAACCTTTATCAATTTTTATGAGGAGAAATGTTGCTAAACAAATGAAAGGCTATCTTTTCATAAAGGGTACTTGCCTTTAAATTATTAACACTGCCCATGGGGGAAAAAAAGTCTTCATGAGTCCCAATAAAAGTTTAATAATTGAGACTTTTTAACATAGTAAGAATGGCAATTCTTTCCTAAATAATTTGCTTCACACATTCATCTATGGACTAGGCAAAATATTGCAGAGGTGTTTAGGTAGGGTCAAAGGAAGAACTGGAACTAAAACTTGCTGCTGCAGAACTGTCTCTCCCAGTATTTAACAGATAAAGCCTCGTTCTGCACAGACACCATGTTTACAAATCCATCTATTTGCTAAAATTGATTTGTAACTCCAAAATTAGTACATTTCACCCGCAGGGGGGTGAAAGTAAGCCACCCCATAGGTACCCACAGCTGAGGCAGAACAGGAAGGGGCTCTGCCTTCTGGCTCTCACAGTGTAAAGCAGTTCCCATTTGGGGATCGATTCAGTGCCACGTTTTTCATGGGTTTTGTGCTTCTAAAGGTGATTTCACTGTTTAGATGTCTCCCAAGAATCATGCTGAAATGGTGTGTGATGCTCCTAAAACATGTGCCTCATGAAGAAAACACATCATTCAGACATAAACTGCAATGCACTGAATTCAATGTAATCAAAATCAATAAATACAGTTTCTTTAAAAACAAATACATAAAAAGCAAGATTATGTACTATTCCATTTGACAAAAAAATGCTCTCAGGGCACTGCCTAACAATGGTGCAAATAGTAAGAATCAACTATATTTTGTTAAGGTCTGCCTCTGGGAAAAGAAAAATAGAACAGAAAACAGGTCTATATAAATAAGGCCTGACGGGGCAGAGATCAGCTGGGAAAACGAAAGCTGTCAGTCACTGATCCTGGGACAGGGTATATAAACCCAACCAAAAAAAGAAAAAAGGAAAAAGAAAACAAAGAAACTGAATATCAACTTCATACACGGCACAGGAAAACAACCAACTTCAGATAAAATGCAAAAGCAAACTCTTCCCTTGAGAAACTGTTATTCCTCCTAATGGAAGAATTTTATGATTTTGATTTAGTGAGATACCACAGACATTTAAAAATTCCAGAAAGGGTAAGTCAGTAAAATTTGAAGCCTTTGATCAACAAAAGACATTAAAATGTAAAAAGACATAGCGGAAACTAGAAAAAAAAGATGTTTATAACATACATAAAATATAAAAAAATCAGCCAGGCGTGGTGGCACATGCCTTTAATCCTAGCACTCAGGAGGCAGAGGCAGGAGGATCTCTATGAGTTCAAGGCCAGCCTGGTCTACAGAGTGAGCTCCAGGCCAGCTGGGACTAAAGGGAGACCCTGTCTCAAAAAATACCCCCTCCAAAAAAAATATACATATATATATATTATATATATAATATACATATATATATATAAATCTTGAAAAAAAAGGTTAAAAAAACTCCAATAGGACAATGTGTAAGACATGAACAAGAACTTAATAGAAGATAACACACAACTATCTACAACTCAGTGTAAAAGATGCTCATCCTCAATAACAAGAGACAAAATTAAAATCTCAACAAAATGCCATCTTACATAGACTCTGAGACTGATAGTGGAAGTCTAATAGTCTGGAGAAATCTTACATTGTTAGAGTGTGCATGTCCCGGGGCAAATATCTTAGAACACAGTATATCTCTGGCTAGAGAAGCTGAAGAAGCGCACACCACTTTTTGCTTGTGTGATTTGAGACAGGGTCTCACTATGTATCCCAGGCTAGCCTGGAGTTCAGGCTAGCCTGGAGTTCACGATCTCTCAGCCTCTACTTTGCCAGTGCTTGGAATACAGATATGCACCACCAGGTCCCACCTGTATAAACAACTTGACCTATAAATCCCATCTTGCAAAGAAAGCTCTATAGGAAGGTGTACAGGTGCACCAAGAGCCCGGGGCAAGGATACCCATGAACAGAACCAGGAAGATGCAGAACTCCTGGAGCAAGTGGGCACAACGTACAAAGAAAATGAAACATCATAGAGCAATGGGGATTAAAAACAGCTCATTAAACCTGCTTCCTCATCAACATGAATACATGTTTTGAAACAGTGTATTTAGCTCTCAAGGCTGTGGTTTTGTTCCCCAACACCAAAGGATGGATGGAATGGGTGGAGGGATGGAATGGGTGGAGGGAGATGGATAGACACACACAGACACACACACACACACACACACACACACACACCACACACAAACACACACACACACACACACACACACACACAGAGTTCCAGGTAAACAAATTTAAAACATGAAAAATAACCATCATTTAGGGTCCTATACATACATGGTTATCAAAAGGCAAACTCAAGTGCTGGAAAGATGGCTTGGTCAGTAAAATGCTTGCTGCTCAATCATGAGGACCTGGGTTCCAGCCCTAGCACTCATGTAAAAATTTTAGCCTTAAGGAGGCAGAGACAAGAGGATTCCTGGAGCATGCTGGCCACCCAACCTAAACAGGTGAGTTCCAAGTTTACGGACCATCTTAGAAATTGAAAAATAAAAGTGACTATCAAAGACACCCCATATGGAGGACCCCCAGCACACCCAGTGTCAGCCTCAGGTATCCGCATTCCACATGCATATGCATACATTCATATATTCATTCATTCATTCATATTCTCCCATCCCCCATCTCTCTCTCTCTCTCTCTCTCTGACACAGTATAATGAAGCAGAGAAGAGTAAGACTGAGAACAGTGGTTTCCTTGGAGGATGGAGGTAGATTAGAAAGAGACACAGGCAGACCCAGAGCTCCCCCCCCACTCATCCCCATTGCTGACTCTCTTCCTCTCACATCCCCACCTAATTCATCAGTAAGATCATCAATATCACATCCAATCCACCCCAAGTTTACCTTGTTATTCTGATTTTCATGACTTTATTCTACAAGCAGCCATCAACCTCCCTAGGAATCTGTACCACCCTCTCCTAACTTCAAGTGATGTTTTCAAATTTTAAGTCAACTGATGGCTTCCTTTTCCATTGAGAATAAAATCCAATCAATCAATCTCTCTCTCCCTCTCGCTCCTCTCGTCATCTCTCTCCTCTCCACTCTCTCCTCTCGACTCTCGCTCTCTCTCCTCTATTCCGTCTCCCGCATGCCTCATCTCTCTCATCACTCCCCCTTGGCCGTCCGTCCGTCCGTCTGTCTGTCTGTCTGTCTGTCTGTCTTTTTTGAGACAGGGTCTCCCTGTAGCCTCAACTGTCCTGAAACTCACTATGCAGGGCAGGCTGGCCTTGAACTCAAGAGATCGCTTGTGTCTGCCTCCCCAGTGCTGAGATTACAGGCATGCTACACCACACCCGGCTCCAATATCATTCCTGAAGTCTCCAGGTCGTCCCTGCTTGTTGGTTTTCAAAGCTACCTTCACTCTGGTCTCTGCTCAGCTTTCTAATCTACCTACCTTCTTACCTTCTTTCCTTCTTTCCTCTCCTTCCTTCTCCCTTTCCTTCCTCCTCCCTACCCTTCTGTCCCGTTCCTTCCTCCTCCCTACCTTTTTCCCTGCCTTCTTCCCTTCCTTCCTCCCTTCCTACCAACCTTCTTCCCTTCCTTCTAACCTTCTTCCCTTCCTTCTTCCCTTTCCTCCCTTCTTTCCTTCTTTCCCTCCCTCCCCCCTCCTCCCTTCCCTTCCTTCTTCCCTTCCTTCCCCTTTCCTACCAACCTTCTTCCCTTTCCTCCCTTCTTCCTTCTCCTCCCTCCTCCTTTCCCCTTGCTTTCTTCCCTTTCCTCCCTTCCTTCCTCCCCCTCCTTCCTTCCCCTCCCATCCCTCTCCTCTTCCTACAGTACCTCCTCCTCCACCTTCTGCTTGCGTCCTCTCCTTCCTTCCCCCCTCCTCGTACCCTTCCTGTCCTTCCTTCCTTCCCTTCCCATCCTCCACCCTCCTCCCTTCTCACTTTTTTTTTTTTTTCATCGTTCCCCCTCTCTTCTTATTCCTCCTCCCTTCCCTTTTCCCTTCCCCTTCCTCCTGCCATCCCTTCCCTCCCCGTCCCCTTCCCTCCCTTCCTCCATTTCCTACCAACCTTCTTCCCTTCCTCCGCTTCCTTCCGTCCCTCCTCCTCCTTCCCTTCCTCCCTGGTCCGATCCTCCTTCCTCAGTCCTCCCTGTCCTTCTCCTTCCTCGCTTCCTTTCCTGCCCTGCCCTCCCTCCCTCGTCCTTGCCCTTCCTCTTCCTTCCTTCCTTTCCTACCAACCTTCTACCGTCCTTCTTTCTTTCCGCCCTTCCTTCCTTCCTTCCTCTCCCTCCCTCTTCCCTCCCCCTCCTTCTTCCCTTTCCTCCCTTTCCTACTCCTTCATTCATCCCTCCCTCCCTCCCTCCTCCCTTCCCTTCCTTCTTCCCTTTCCTTCCTCCCTTCCTCTCCTTTCCTTCCTCTCCCATCCCAGCCAACTGGACTTCAGAGCCTCTGGCTTTTCATTTCTCAAACCCGCCAAACTGACTTCTCTGTCACTGGCTCTTCATAGAGCATTTCATCTCAGCATACACGTGACTCAAACTCAAACACAAATGTCACCTTCTCACAGAGGCTACCTCTGCCCACCCCATCAAATCCAGCACCACTGTCATCACTCACAATCTCTGCCCCTTCTTCTACTCTTTAAGGGACTTATCACAATCTGTCAATGTTGCATAAAGTCTCACTCCACAACTCAAATTCCACAAGAGTGAGGCCATGTCAGCCCCGTTCAGTGTTTCCCACAACATGCCTGACACAAAGTACTGGCTGGATGAATGGAACAGTGGATTTTATTTTGAATAGTATGACATAACATATGACAGTGAGATTAAAAATCAAGTGCATTGAGAATTACAGAAGACTGAAAAAAAACTTGCAAAAAAATGACTGGGAAAACATTACTCTAAGAACCATCTTACACAGTATTATTTGCAACAGTACTGAGAGCTAAGGATGATTAGTGAATTACTAACGAACATTTCACACTGCCATAAGAGCCTTGACTTTTGAAAATGTAGCTAGTATGATTTTTTTTGGCCTCCTATTTTGAGAAAAAAAACAAAAAACAAACCACTGTGCTTAAAAGAATGCTTCATGGTACTGGAGATGGCTCAGTGGTTAAGAATGCATACTACCCTTGCAGACCACCCAAGTTGTTTCCAATGTCCGTGTCAGGCAGCTCAACATCACCTATACTGCCTGTTCCAGGGATCAGATACCCTCTCTGGCCTCCACAGAGACTTGCGCTCACACGCACATACTCACAGGCACACACATAATTTAAACTAAAAACAAATATATCTTTTAAAGATGCTTCATTTAATTCTGAGGTCATTATGACTGCTGGATGATTTACACAAATTACTTGCCACTCTATGCTTGCTTCCTCAATGGTAAAATGAAGCTAATAATTGATACTCCACAAGGTTATTATGAATCGTAAATTAAATAAGAGTTTTTTCAATGAAAGCCTCAAGTTTTTGGCACATAGTAAGGAGTCAATAAATAGTTATTATGAATGAGAGAAGGAATCAAGGCAAACTGAGACCTCTGAGAGAAGGAATCAAGGCAAACTGAGACCTCTGATAGAGGTCAAATCACCAACAACCTTCCCCTTTTGGGTGGACTCCTTACACACAAAATATGGAAACATATGACAAGGCTAACCCCTACTGCCACCAAGATGTCAAGTGTAGACAAAGACAATACAGGACTATGGGCAAAGCACTCTGACAGCACTGAGTGACCATGTGAGAACACTGTGACCAACTTCACCAGGAAGGTGGGTCACACACTACAGCCTTAAGGAGCCACCAGAAACTCAGCAGATGCACGAGAGAGAGCTCATGTACAAGCGAGTCACGGATGCAGGTATGTGGAGATGAGAAATATGGCTACTGGAGTACGCTCCAAGGTGGAGGACCGCTAGGCTTGGCCCTCAGGGGCTTGACCCTCTCTCTGTCTATCAAGTCTGTCCTGTATTCATAAGGCAGTGGGAAACATTAAGCATGTTATTTCTATACCAAACCTTTTTTAAAAGGCAATTTTAATTAATATATAGGTCCATGATCTGTTAACTTGTAATATGCCTGAATGCCTGAAAACATAGAAGCCATTTGCATATTTACAGTGACTGAGCCGGAATCTGTCCTCACAGTCATGTTTCATGGTCATGGTGACACTATCATCTTAGCCAAAATCAGAATGACAGCAGATAAAATCTACTGAGAGTTTACTATGTGTACAGGTCGTGGTGTTTACTATGTAAAACAACACTCATAAAAGGCACTATTAACCCCATTTGACAGATCAGAAAACTGAAGTAAAACAAGGTTCAGGTCATTGGACTAGCTAGCAACTGACAGAGCCAGGATTCCAATAGAGACTAACATCAAAGCCCTAAAATTAAACTGGCTTCCAGAAGTGGGGCATTTCTCAGTTCATTAAACATCATGTGTTCAAAAACCATTTGTGTGTACCTGCTACAGTTCAAAGCATTATGCCAGGCCTGTGACTCTTAAATTTTACTGGGCAGAACAATCATGGGGCAGAGGAGTAAGACACAGATTTCGAGGCTCCATCAGAGACTGACTCAGTAAGCCTGGGATCTACTTTTTAATTATACGTTCCATCAATTTTCACTCACTTGTTCTGTGAACTACACTGGATGCCACCAAGATTCAAGGACTTCTGGACCTCCTGACCTCTACACATTTCCAACCCAAAAGGAATAAAACTGGGGCGCACAAACAATACAAGCACAGAGATGTCCCACAGGTGGAGTAGCCTAAATGGAGACTGAATAGGACTCTACAAAGAAAAGGGCTCATCTTTACATGCAAAGGAAGGCATGATGGACAGGGATTTTCTGGTGGGACTTTTGGAAATGGAACAATGGTCAGAAAAAGATAGAAAACAGCTAGAGAAAGGCCCAGGTGTCAACCTAAGCACTAAGGGACTTATTTACTGCAAGCACTGGAGAGCAGCTAGCTAGCTAGCGGTTTTTGAAGTGGGAACAAAATAACAACAGACACATTTTCTGAAGAGTCCTCCCAAGAAGCAATGTGAGATCAAGTGGAACTTCAGTATCGGACACTGGGCAGGTTGGCCTGTTACTCATTTACAAATCAGGACGCTAACCTAAAAAGGAAGGAATGGTAAATCTTAATGATAAACTGTGTGCAGGGCACAGAATCACAACTCTGATGTTTTCACACACTAAACTCAAATCATATCACTATCAGATACACATTACTTTTCAGAATTTTTCCTTGGGCTGGAGATGAAGACACAGCTCAGTAGTAGAGCTCTTACCTAGCATGCGTGAAGCCTTGGGTTTAATCCTCAGTACTGGAAAAGTGGCAGGGAGAGAAAGATTGAACTCTTTCTTAGATAGCTAGCCAGGACCAGAAATCATGAAGCACTCACTAATATAAAATACAGCCCAGGCATAAGATATGAGTAAACAGGACTCTGAAGAGCCCAGATCCATGTCATATTGCTTAAACATTAGGAATTGAGAACTGCAGAGATGGTTGAGCAGTTAAGAGCACTCACTGCTCCTGCACAGGATTTGGGTTCAGTTCCCAGCACCCACATCAGGCAGCTTACAATGGCCTATAGCTCCAGTTCCAGGGGATCCAAAATCCTATGGCCTCCACAGAAACCTATATACATGGTATACATAGACTCATGCAGGCACACATATGCATATAAATAGAAACAAAACATCTTTAAAATATTGAGAAAGAGAAAAACACATAAAACATTATTCAGAGCTACCCAGAATCCTAACAAATGTTAAATATCCAATTTCCAAACTCACAGCAATTTGGAAGAAAATGTGTAAGGAGAGAAGAGCCTGTCTGAGGATCAAAGAGAAGAAATAAATGCTTAAAAAACACAGGATCACGCTGAGTAAGGTCACTACAGTTGTTTATTGATGAGTACAAATGATTCCAAGAAAAACGAAATTGACGAGGATCTTCTTTAATGTCCCAAATGCCTACCAGAGATCAAGCTCTTCTTTAAGCATTCTTTAAGGTGAAGTATATTAAAACAAGCAATAATTAAAAGTTAAAAGACAGTGATTAAAAGATGGTTGAAACATGCCAACCTAACATCTCTCGGTAACAACCACACTGCTTGACAAATAAGAGTAGGAAGACCTGTTTCCTACACACAGTTTGAGGGTGGCAGAGTGGTTTCACAAGCCACCTACTGAAGCACATGCCCCACTGATCAAGTTCAACTTGGGAAGTTACTTCCTGGAGACTGTGTCTTTGAATTTTATCCTCATCCTCAGCAAAAAGCAATGCTATTAAATAAGCCTTAAATACACACCCATAACTTCAGTTACTGAAATTGGGCCACATTCTGTGACCTGCTGTGTCCTGAAGCAACAGGCTGTGTGACAACTTTCAAAGGATGCAGCAAAGCATGGGGGCTCTGACTCTGTTTGCCAAGCCTCATTAATGCTTGCTATGAATATTGTTTTTTCCAAGGATCTCATATATTTTGTATGTGCCTCTGTGTGTGTGTGTGTGTGTATCAGAAGCTGAAATCAGGTTCCTTACATTCTGAGAGTCCCTGAACCTGGAGTCCACAGATTTCCAAGCCTACCTGGGCAATAAATCCCTGAGATCCTCCTGTCCTCATGTCCCCAGCACAAATGCACCCATCTTTCTTTCTTTTCTTAAAAGTATTTTATTATTTTTATGTGAGGGAGTGTACTGCCTGTATGTATGTACGTACGTATGTACGTACGTATGTATGTATGTATGTAGGTATGTATGTGCACCCATGTCATGCAATGCCAGAGGAGGTCAGAAGAGGGTGTTGGATCCCCTGGAACCAGAGTTACATGGACAGTTGTTAGCCATTATATGGGATTTGAACCTGAATCCTCTGTAAGAGCCATCAGTGCTCTTAATCACTGAGCTATCTCTCCAGCCCCTGCATTCAGTTTTCGAAGGTGGGTGTTAAGAGTTCGAACTCGGGGATCTCATGCTTACACAGCAACCACTTTACTTACTGAGCCATTTCCCTAGCCCTTCATGTATTTCATAAACATTTTTATTTTATTTTATTTTTTGTTTTGTTAAATAAAGGGTCTCCATGTAGCCCAGGCTGGCCTTGAACTTGAGATCCTCCTGCCTCTGCCTCTTCAGCATCTCCTACTAGTGTGTGCCACCAACGCTGGCTATAAACATTTTTTTTATTTATTCGTTTAAAAATTTTTTTAATTTTATTTATTTTTGTACTTGTATGAATGTACTGTCTGCATGTAGGTTTGTGCACCCATGTCATGCAATGCCGCGGAGGTCAGAAGAGGGCATTGGATTCCCCTATAACTGGAGTTCTCCTAGAATTGGAGTTACAGTCGGTTCTCAGCCACCATGTGGGTGCTGGGGATCGAACCTGGGTCCTCTGCAAGAGCAGTCGGTGCTCTCAACTGCTAGGCTATCTCTCCAGCCCCCCCCCCAGCTATAAACATTTTTAAAAAACATATTATCTTGGGGCTAGAGGGATGCTCAGCTGTTAAGAGCACTGGCTGTTCTTGCAGAGGACCGGGGTTCAAATTTTAACACTCACATAGTGACTAACAATCACTTGTAACTCCAGTTCCAGAGGATCCGATGCCCTCTTCTTACCTCCTTGGGCACTGCCCGACACAGGTGCACTTACATACAAGCAGGCATAACATTCTTACACATAAAATAAAAATAAATAAAAATTAAAAAGATATTATCTTCATAGGAGAAATTTAGTTGTTAACTAACTCAAAGTTCTACTCACATTTATGGTTCACAATATATTCCAAGGCTATGATTTTATACCTTTATAGAGATAGAGCAAAAAGTACACCATGCAATGATTACTGAAGAGGAGCTTGAGAGGACTTTAGCAGAAAAGGCAAGTCACTTTATCTTTTTAATGCTAGGACAGTAAAACAAAATGTCCTTGAAGTCTAGAGAGATAAAACAGCTTGTGGCTGGAGAGATGGCCTAGCGGTTAAGAGTGCCAACTGCTCTTACAGAGGATCCAGGTTCGATCCCCAGCACCCACATGGCGGCCAAGCACCGTCTGAAACACCAATTCCAGGAGAACTCCAGTTCCAGGGGAATCCGACACCCTCTTCTGACCTCCGCGGCATTGCACGACATGGGTGCACCAACCTACATGCAGACAGTACATTCATACACATACAGAAATAAATAAAATTTAAAAAATTAAAAAAAAAAGCTGTATTTCCCAGACACAGCAAATGACAGCGAAAATCAAGGCATACCTGCCACAATGTCATCAAATGATCAGGTAACATGAATATATCAAAAACTACCATGATAGTACTTCAGGAAATGGCCCAAGTACACTACATGTTATAAACATCTAGCCCAGTGAGGCTCTCACTGCGTGTGCCTGCCCCACTCTGGCCCAAAGTACCCACCATCTTGGAATAACATTTGCTGTCTAGACGCTTAGAATATTGGACACTGACTAATCAACAGAATGTGTCTCAGAATAGCATTTTGCTAACTGCAAGTTGTGACCCATAAATCGATTTCGTGGAGTGCAGTCAGCATTTTGTTCTGATGAAAGAGAATGGAATAAAACAGAACAATCAAATGGCATGCAACAGAGATAAGCAGTGCTGTGTAAAGTGAGACATGGTGGCTCACGACTAGAATCTCAGCACTCTGGAGGCTGAGTGAAGTGAGTTCCAGAAAGCCCGAGCTACACGGTAAGTTCAAGGCCAACCATACCAAGATCCTGTCTCAAAAACCAACAAGGAAAACATTTGTGAAACTTTTCACTCATATGTAGGTATGTACTAGATCATAATGTGTATCTTAAAGGGAGGCTTTTTTTTAAGTTTGAAAGCTTTGAGATCTAGGTCTAAAGCCTGAGGACCCAGAGAGATGCTGAATAACCATCCTCAAGCCTCGGCTCCTCTTGGAGCTCTCTTTGCTAAAGACAGACCTATTCAAGAACTCCTTGGCACGGGGCGGGGGGGGGAGGGTCCAGACAGACAGACAACAAGACAGAAAGAAACAAGGCCAAGCCCCAGCCAAGCGTGCATCTGGTCCTGAAGGCATGTCAGCTTCTCTGAACAGCCCTAAGGCTGTGCCTACCAACTAGTGTAGCTAAGCAACCTAGGAGTGAGGCTCCTCCCTCCTCCACTGACAGTCAAAAGTTCAACTCTTCCAACCAACTTTTCCTCAACTACAACTTGTGCAATCGCTGTGTGACAGGAGTAAACCTACTCCCCCACTCCTCCCCCACAAATTCCAAAGTCTTCTTAGTAGAGGGCTTAAGACTCCTCACTCCCCATTCAGAACACTCAACTTCCTTTTCCCCCTCATTCCCAAGAAGCCAGCACACAGTGCACCCCAGCCTGCTCCCAGTCTTATTCCGACTTGGGGCAAATGCAAGCTCCCCAAAGTCCTACCAAACTACATCTTGTTACCGCTCCCGGAAGCAGCAGGCCTAGTGACCCAGGAAGCTGGGAATGCTTCTCTTTGCCCATCAAGTCACCACGGGGACATGCTTTTTTTTTCTTTTTCTATTTCTAGATTCGCTGATCCAAAGCCAAGTTCCCCAGCCCTTCCCAGCCAGGGGGCATTTTCCCATTCCCCCAGGCCTGGGGACGCCGGGAGGTTGCAGGCTGCTCCCGCCAGGGCCCAGCCTCCCGGCCCGGCAGTTCTCTCCTCCCCGGCGCCCCTAGCCGGGCCTCTCACGCCCGATGCCCGACTCCGGAGCGCGGCACGTCGGGCCTCGGGCCCCAGCGGAGCGGCAGCCGGGCTGCACTCACCCGTCGGCCCGGGAGGCGGCGGAGCTGCCGCGGCGGCTCCTCGGGCTGCGCCTCGCCTCCGGCCGCCCGGCCACCGCCGCTCGGCCTCCGGCCTGCTCCGGGCCGGCCCCGGCCCCGGCCCCGCTCCGCTTCACCTAGGGCCCCTCTCAGACCGCCGGAGCCTAGTGTCCTGCATTGACCCGGAAGCAGCTTTCCGAGACCCAACAACAACACGTGACCCCGCCGCACGTGTCACGTCCTCTGCGTGATTGGGAGGGGGCGCGGGAGGAGCTGAGCCGCCCCAACCAAGCTGCGGTAGCTAAGGCGACAGAGATGGCGGTACCCGCCTAGAAATGCATCTTATCTGCTTGCTTTTCTTACCGGTCTCCTAGGGAAACACCCCCGGGTACAAAAGGAGAATACAAGTGACCTCTTCCAAAAGAAAGGAGCATCGGACTGACCTGGCCGGGTGCACTTGGAATCTTGGCCTGACTGCCTCTAATTTGCTGTGTGACCCTAATCAAGTCACTTCCTGCCTCTGGCTTTTCTGTTCTCTTGTATAAAAGGAAGAAAGCATACTAGGTGACCTGGAGGCTTCTGGACGCTTCTTATGCTTCTGGACACCGGGGACAGGCTGACCTTTGTTTTGTGTCCCCTCTCTGCCCTGTGGCACCTGAAAGCTTGCAGTGCCCACAGTCATAGTGTACATTGACAGCACTTTCTAGCTAAAGCCACTGCACTTACGGGATTTTTTTTTTTTTTTTTTTTTTGGTCTTTTCGAGACAGGGTCTCCCTGTAGCCGCAGATGTCCTGGAACTCGCTCTGTAGACCAGGCTGGCCTTGAACTCACAAAGATCCGCCTGCCTCTGCCTCCCAAGTGCTAGGATTAAAGGCGTGCGCCACCATGCCCGGCCCCACTTACGGGATTTTTAACATTCACAACCGTCCAAAAGGATTTTGTAGACTTGGAAACTGAAGTTAGGAAGTCAAGTGATCTGCTGAAGACCACATAGTTAATAGAAATGACCAGGCTAAGACTGGAATCCAGGTCAAATTGATTCCAAAGAACATACACCTCACATTACGGCCATGCATAGCTCAGATCTGTGCGCAGTACACCTGGCTGTTTAGCTGTTTGCTTACGTGGTTCTTTATTCATTTCTTCGAGCAGGGAGAGTACATGCTGATCCTGAAGAGGCTACACCTTTGCAGGGATATGTGACTGAAATTCTAGCAGTTGAAGAGGTCTCAGTGCATAAAGTACATGTGCTTTGTGTGGTGTGCCTGGGAGGAGATGAGGACATGTCATGGTCTTGCACATTGGTTCTAAGAGAGAGAGAAACACAGTTCTCAGGGAGACCCAGGGCAGCATTCTATCCTCAGCTCCTGGGGACTTTGGCTGTCATTTACTTTTGTTTGCTCCTCACCCATTGATGTGGCTTACCAGGGCCGGCGGGAAACATCAGAAGGAACTGGTTAAGGAAAATGTTCAGAGGACAAAAGGAACAATGAGTCAAGCAGTGGGAGTTAGGGTGCTCGTAAAGGTAATTGTCCCCTGCCTAGGAAAGCATTGACACCTTAGAAAAGTAATGACTTGGGGGGTGGGGAGATTCTGTCATCAGCACAACCAGAGCTAAAAGTAGCCTCAGTGGAAAGAACCATAAGAACAGAGCGTATAGATGGGGAAGAACTGAAGAACTAAGGCTCTTCTTCCTGGATAGTCTGGTGACATACCTTTATCTTAATACTCCTAAGCTTGCTTATGAGCTCAAATTATGGGAGACCCAGGGCAGCTTGCCTGGTGGAGACAGTCAGAAATACTTATGACGTTTAGAATCTTGTAAGTAAACAAGGAAAGAGTAAAAACTAAGTCATTAATATTAACCAATAGTGTGGGCAATGAATATGAATACTGGATGCAAGTGGGTTTGTTTGGGTATTTCTTGTCCTTGCTGTATCCCTGAGTCATGTTTCCATCTCTCTTCCTACCTTACTCCTTAGAGAGCAAACTCTAAACACAAGATTAATGTTTCTGCCCATCTCTTACTGATCTCCCTTCAACAGCTAGAATCCTCATTCTAAAACTCAAAACCTGATTGTGTTGCTCCTGGAGTTTCCTGAGATTCCCAGTGGCTCTCAGGGTGAAGTCCACAATTATTAATGTGCTTTTTTTTTTTTTTTCTTTTAGAGACAGGGTCTCCCTGTAGCCCCAGCTGTCCTGGAACTCACTCTGTAGACCAGGCTGGCTTTAAACTCACAAAGATCCACCTGCCTCTGTCTCCCAAGTGCTAGGATTAAAGGTGTGTGCCACCACGCCGGCTAATGTGCTTTTTTTATGGAATTATTTTGAATCTGCTGACTTCCAACCTCATCTCTTGCTTGTCCTTGTTATTCTGTAGCTGATCCATTCACTCTGGTAATCACTAGCTATATATGGCTATTTAATTTAATAGTCATCAAAAATCAGGGGGCCAAGGATGTAGCTCAGTTGTTAGGATACTTGGCTGACACAGAGCAAGCCCCAGGTTCAATCTTCAGCACAACATAACCCATGAACCAGGTGAAGTGATGCACACCTGAATTTCCAGTACTTGGGAGGTGGTGACAGTCAGATCAGGAGTTCAAGGCCATGCACAGTGAGTTTGAGGCCAGCCTGGGGGTCATGAGACCTTGTTTCAAAAATAACAGTAAGGGGCTAGAGAGATGGCTCAGCAGTTAAGAGCACTAACTGCTTTTGCAGAGGACCTGGGTTAGATTTCCAGAACCCACATGGAGGCTAAGAACCAGCTCTAACTCTAGTTCCGGGGGATCTGATGCCCTCTTCTGATCTCTGTGGGCACTGTACAACATGGGTGCACTTACATACATGCAGACAAAACACTCATGAACATAAAATAAAAATAACTAAAATGCTTTAAAAAGAATAAAATAAAGTAAATAAAAATAAAACAGGGGGGCTGGAGAGATGGCCTAGCGGTTAAGAGCGCCGACCGCTCTTACAGAGGACCCGGGTTTGATCCCCAGCACCCATATGGCGGCCGAGAACTGTCTGAAACTCCAATTCCAGGAGAACTCCAGTTCCAGGGGAATCCGAGACCCTCTTTTAACCTCCGCGGCATTGCACGACAGACTTGCATGCAGACAGTACATTCATACACATACAGAAATAAATAAAATTAAAAAAAATAAAACAGGGGCTAAGGATTTAAGCTCATTTGTAAATCTTTTGTCATGCTGCCCCAGGCTCTGAGCTGAGCTGAGTACAATTCCCAATCTCTCTCCTCTCTCTCTCTCTTTCTCTTTATCTCTCCTTCTCCCTCTCCCTCTGTATCTCACATGCTCTGCAAACTAAGTCAAATTAAGGCTTCCTCAGTCATATGACAGTAGCATCATTTGGCATGCTCAGCCACCACACGTGGCTAATAGCTAGCATATGGAAGAGTTCATAGATGGGATATTTGTGTCCTCACAGAATCTTCTATTGGATAGTGATGCTCAGTACCAGCGAATCTCCATCTAACATACTTTTTATGAATTCCTTCTGTTCAACTACTTTACTGAAACATTCTTCTTCAGCCTCTTTGAGATGAAAAAATCGCTTGATTGCTTCTTGGTGAGCATGTGTGTCTCCATGGCAGGAGGAGCTGGGTGGATGCTCTGTGGTGTTCCTCATCAATTTCTCATTGTGTATAAAGAAGAGTCATTTAGGAAAGAGTAGTTAGACTACTGGACCAAGGAGAAAGGAAGAAGACACAGAAGGGTGACTGTTCAGTCGTTTTATTAGAAAGTGTGGATAATTTGATCATTTTAGCCTGTAAACAACAGTTTCAAATGGTTCAACCTAATACTAGGAGTGTAGGCTGGTTGTGTGGTATAGCTGTGTTAGCACTCGAAAGGATGAAACCAACCTGGGCTAAAGAGAGGTCCCCTGCATAAAACAGGGGGGAGAGAGAGAGAGAGAAAGAGAGAGAGGGTTTAGTCAGTTCTAACAAATTCTGTCATTGGAATAGTTGAAGCAAATGAAAAATCTGTTTTGGCAACACATGAATAATTAATTCCTCGATCAATTGGACCAATTGGCCAGTCGATCTAAGATTCTTCATCTAAGTGCTTCTCTAATTCAGGATTTGCTATGCTCCAAGACCAGTCATAACCGCTTTATGGGTGTTTACTGTGCCAGATGCTGCTGGAGATATTTTACATCGATTATTTCCTTTAATCCTCACAGCGAGCTCATGCAGTACATTTGGAACCATCAGATCTATCAAGTGAGGCTCAGCTTAGATAATGCTCCTGGCAACATACAGACAGTAAATGGAGAGGCTGAATTCTTATTTAGGTCAGTCTGACATGGGAGTCCAAGTTCATAATAACCCTGTAATGACAGGCTATAGTTCTGTTGTGAAGTCTCATCCAGATATTTCACATCCTTTTGATTCAGCAGATTTTTATTTTATAATTATTGTAGTCTTAGACTTAGGCACTTACAGTAAACATCAGGCGCGCCTACTACAATGTGGTTGGAAAGAAAATGTGCACACACAAAAAATGAATGCAGGGCAATTAAAGGATGGCAGGAGGTTTTTCCTTGTTTGGTTGTGCTGCTCCTGTTTTTATTTTATCGACTTATGATGCTGCTCTGTACCCCGGGCTGGCTTCACACTCACTAGTCTCCTACCTCAGCTTCCAACATGCTGGGTTACAGATGTACGGCAGCACACCTTGCAGGAACGTTAGTTTTTAAAGGGAGCGAGGGTGTCACATTTGTGGCTGAAGGCTTTTCTCTTGCAAGCAACAGACTAAGGGCAGACGCATAACACAATGTAATGTATCATTGTGGAGATGGAAGGACGGGGAGGAAAAGGACAGCTACTTGACTCGAAAGTATAATAAGTGGTTGGGGGGAAAGTCTTTATTATCTGATCTGGTTTTTCCATTAGCCAGCTGTGTCTCTTGAATTCTTTTGGCCTAAGACCATTAACTACTATGTTATCAGGATTGGATAAACCTACTAGCATGAAACGCCCAAAATTATATGTAATATATTGTGTATATTATGTATACTGTACATATGTATGTTTTCCAAGAGGATACATCAATGCTATCAAATTCACAAATCTCATCCAATTCATAACAATTCTGATTCAAATAAAATGTAGTGCACATGTCTCTTTTAAGTTTTAGAATTCTTAAAAAAATTTTTTTTTTAAAGTTTTAGAATTCTTGGATTCTACATTTTATTTTTAAAATCATGACTGATGCCAGGCCTGGTGGCACAAGCCTGTAATTACAGCTACATAAGAGGGAGAAGCAGGAGGCTCACAAATTTAAAGCCTGCATGGGCTAAAGAGCACGTTCAAGGTCATCCTGAGCAGCTAAGTAAGATTCTGTCTTAAAGAAGGAGATGGGAAAAAGAAGACAGAGAATACAGCTTCAGTGGTAAGGTGTTTAGCTATCGTGCAAGGCCCTAGGCTTGCTTCCTCCCAGTACTACAAAAGAAAAAAGAAAAAAAAAAAAGACATATAATTTTCAGAAGGGTGACTGTCCTGCCCAGTTTCATGGCCAAGGAAAATGGCAGAGACTTTAAAATTGTAAACTGGAGAGTCGTACTTAGAATGGTTCAGAAAGTATCAGAATTTCTATACTGAGCAGAAGATGATCTTCAAAAACAACTCAGCTTGCTTTACTGACGTTTCCATAGATAAATCAGACAGAAGGAGCTTCGTTTCCAGGAAGGCATTCCATTGCCTACAGGCATTTGTAACAAATCGCTGGAAGCCTCACTAACCCCTCTTAATTTTTATTGGAAAGAATGATGTGCAGAAAACTGAACACAATTTACATAAATATATAGCTCAATGAATTAATTCGCCATCCATGTCACCACCACCAGTTCATTACACAGTGCGCTGCAAATTTCCCAAGCTTCCTCCCAGTCTCTGCACACACTATTCTTCCCAAATCTAACAATCCCAATTTCCAATACTGTAGGTTCTTTCCCTCTGTTTTAAAATTTGCATAAATGGGATTAAATGAGATAAATTCTTTACCATGTTGTAGGATCATTTGTGTTACTGGATGGAGCCATACTTGGTTTTGTTGCTAACTAGGATTTTATTCTATACCTACACTATAACTGATGTATCTGTTTTGATAAGCACTTGAAATGATTCCAGTTGGGGCTTTTAGGCATAATACCAGTATGAAAGTTTTTGTATTCGATTTTCAATGCACACATATATAGCCATTTCTACTGGAAATAAATCCAAGAACAAAATCATCTGATCATAACTGTATCAGCATTATTTAATATAAATACAGGTCAAGCCAAGTCACATATATAATTTAAAATTTTCTAATGACCATATTAGACAAGTTTTTAAAAGGGAAGTTAATATTAAACAAGTATGTTATTGGTCCCACATATCCAAAATGTTTCAGGTTAATATGTCATCAATATAATAGCTAAATATTTTAAAGTCTTATTGAATAGTAAGTCTAAGATCAGTGTGGATTTTATACTTAGAGCAATTTAGGCCAGCCCCGTTTCAAGTGCTCATAAAAAGATGGTTCCATGGGTAGAGTGTTTACTGTGCAAGTACAAGGAAACTGAGTTTGGATCTCTAACACCTACGTAAAAGCCAGAGGTGGTGGTGTGTGCCTGTTATCCCAATGTTTGGACCAGAGTCAGGGAGCAGAGACTGTGAATCCCACTGAAGTTTCAGATTCTATAAAAGAACCTGTTTCAGAAAATAAGGTGGGCCGGGCATGGTGGTGCACGCCTTTAATCCTAGCACTTGGGAGGCAGAGGCAGGTGGATCTTTGTGAGTTCAAGGCCAGCCTGGTCTACATAGTGAGTTCCAGGATAGCTGGGGGGAGGCAGAGGCAGGCGGATCTTTGTGAGTTCAAGGCCAGCCTGGTCTACAGAGTGAGTTCCAGGACAGCTGGAGCTACAGAGAGACCCTGTCTCAAAAAGACCAAAATAAATAAATAAATAAATAAATAAATAAATAAATAAATAAATAATAAGGTGGGACTCCATAGAGGAAGTACATGACTATAAAATGACCATTTTCTATAGTGTTTGTGCTAGTGCTCATCTCTAAAAGCAGTGCTTGGCCATCACAGCCGTCCTTCATTGCCTCAACCCTTGCTACTCTTAGACTTTAATTTTAGTCCTCCAGCTATCTTGGGGTTTTTTCTAATTTGAATTTGATTATGATAGAGTGAGTCCCTTTTCATGTCTTCGCCATCTTTTTCTTTGTCTCTTTTCCTTATACCTTCATTAAACTAGTTGAGAAGATCATTCTCTGAAGACAACTAAATAATTATATCACCTGTTCCTTAAGTGATTGTCAGATTTCTCTAGTAAAACCATCTTGACCTCGTGATTATAGATAATACTGTTCAAATTTTTTGACTTATTGTATTGGTTTTTGTTCATAGCATTCTTTCTAGAAATTTGCCCACAATATCTACATTTCCAAACTGAGTAGAAAGTGGTTGCTTTTTGTCATATCTATGGGTGCTGCACTGATACCTCGTTTTTGTTTTAGATACTTGGGCTGTGCCCCTGTTCTGTTAGTCTCACCTTATCATGTTGTTATTGGAACTTTTCTTCTGCAGTCTGTCTCTGTTTTTTGAGGCAGAATTTCAAATATTCAGGGTGGTCTCAGACTTACTATGTAAGAGAGGATGATCCTGAACTCTGTATCTACCTCCCTCCATCTCCTGAGTGCTGAGATTACAAGTGTGTGCCACCACACCTGGCCCTCTCTACTGTTTTTTGGTAAAGTTTGCTATTTTTCTAATTATCTTCTGTTATAAAATATGCCTTTAAAACTAGACATCTCAAGCTAGAGTCATGGCTAGGAACACTTACTGCTCTTCTAGAGGACCAAGATTCAGTTCCCAGGCCCACATGGAGGTTTAATAACTTTAACTCCAGTTCCAGGGGATCTGGCGCCCTCTTTGGCTCCTGTGGGCATAGCATGTATGTGGTGTACTTAGGTAATATGCAGGCAAAACAGTCATCCACACAAAATAAAAAGAAATCCAAAAGTCCTAGACAACTCTCTAAGGACTATACTGATAGTGCGTCTAGGTTTTGATATGTTGACATTGTCATTATCATTCAATTTTACGTATTTTCTGATTTCTTCAGATCATTGACTTGGTAGATTAACATGAATTAATTTTTCAGTGTTGAATCAGCCTTGCATACCTGTGATATACACTCCACTAGTGTGGGGTGTGTAAGTCTTAGACATTATTTGCTTGAATTTGCCAACATTTTGTTGGGAATTTTTTAATCTAATGTCATTAGAGATACTGCTCTGTAATTTTCTTAGAATAGCTTGACTAGTTTCGGTATCAGGGAAGTACTGGCCTTGTAAAATGAGTTGTGGAGTATTCTTTCTTTTTCTATCAGCTGAAAAGATTGTGGAGAATTGGTCCAATTTCTTCTTGAATGCTTGGCAGAATTTTCCAATTTACCATCTTGGCTAGGTACTTTCTATTTTTGGAAGGTTATTAAATATTGATCCAAATTCTTTATTAGACCTAGGGTATTCAAATTATCTATTGATTATTCCATAAGTTAAGTAGGCTGGGTCTTACCAGGAACCTGACCACTGCATCTGGTTTATCAAGTTTGTCGTTATACTACTCTCTTTTCTTTAGTATCTTTTGCTTTTTCTTTTTTAAAAAAAATATTTTACTGGGGCTGGAGAGATGGCTCAGCGGTTAAGAGCACTGACTGCTCTTGCAGAGGACCCGGGTTTGATTCCCAGCACCCACACGGTGGCTAAGAGCCATCTTTAAGCCAGACGTGGTGGCCCATGCCTTTAATCCTAGCACTCAGGAGACAGAGGCATGCAGATCTCTGTGAGTTCAAGGCTAGCCTGGTCTACAGAGTGAGTTCCAGGCCATCTGGGACTATAGGGAGACCCTGTCTCAAAAAAATTTTTTTTACTTATTATTGTTTTTTTCCATTCATTTGTGTTTATTTTCACCGGCATCTTATAATTTTTTTATATAACATCCTTACTTAATTTTAGTGTTCTACATCCTTAAGTTTGTGCCTAGTATTTCAATCTTTTTTATATATGTGTAAGTTAAATTTTTTTCATTATTTGTTTACTTTTTAAGGGATTCTACAATATAAGAGCACAGCTGTTTTCAGATCACATTGACG
>VZQC01005780.1:5375199-5574150 GCA_009823505.1 Rhizomys pruinosus | reverse complement strand
TCTGTTCTGGCTTTAATGTGGTATATTGCTATTGCTGTTCTGGTTCTTTGAAGATAAGATTCCCCTATGTATTTCGGGCAAGCCTCCAACTGTCCTCCTGCCTCAGTCTCTCGAGTGCTTGTGCCACCGCAGCCATCTCTGCTCTTCTCCTTTCAGTTTCCTAAGAGGCAATTAAATGACTGACTTTGCAACTCTCTTCTTTTCTGTGTATTCAGTGCTATGAATTTCCCTATGAGCACCACTTTTGCTGCATCTCACAAATTTTGATGTTGTAAATTTATTTTCATTTAGCTCAACACATTTTCTCCTTTTCAATAGCCCTAGGTTATTTAGAAAGGTGGTGAACCCTGATAATTTTATGTTACCTCAACATTTCTTTAAAATAAAAATTTAGGGGCTGAGGGATGGCTCAGCAGTTAAGAGCACTGGCTGCTCTTGCAGAGGCCCTAGGTTCAGTTCCCAGCATCCACAGGCTGGCTAACCACCATCCATAACTCCAGTTCTAGGGGATTCAACTTCTTCTGACCTCTGTGGGCATTACACAAGTGTACTTACACACATGCAGGCGATACACTCATACACACAAAATAAAAATAATAAAATATTTAAAATACAAGCTTAATTTTCTCATACCACAAGCAATGCGTAGTCAAGTTTGACATGATTTTTGTTTTTCCACCTCCTGCCATTTCGTCAGGGAGGTCGATCTAGTTCTCTGCCTTGTACAGTCACCTCTTGCTGACTGCCTAAATACTGACATGATTCATTGATCTCCCCAGCAAACAGATATGTGACAGTGACACCCTTCTCAGTCACAGTATGCTCCTTAGGACTCCTCCCTGCTTGCTCTACCCTTAACCATTAGAACCCACCGCCAGCCCCCGACACAGGAAATCTGCTGGAATAGCCTCCTGAACCCCAAGAAAGGCTTTGACCCTTCCACAATAGAGAGTTGTGGGCTCAGGTCTTAAGTGTTCTCCCACCTCCTGTCGGCCCTGCAGAGCATGCCAACCCCTTCTCTTGGAATCTGTAAGTAATATGCTGCTTCTGTTATTTCCTATATTTTGTTGTACTTTCTCTGGAGTCTATTCACTTGAAACTAACTTCTGGTCAGGGATTCTCTAGAACATGTTTCTCCTGATAAGAATAATCTATGTGGAAGTCAGGCAAGAGGCATTTATGACGACTATAAACACATTTCCCATATGATGGACATCCCATCACTGATTGATTGAACAAGACATTAGGCAATGAAACATGATAGAAAAGTGGGCAAAAGTCTTGCTGTACAAGCCTAACAATCTGAGTTCAATGCCCAGAACCCATATTTTAAAAGCTAGATGCAGTAGTGCACATCTGTAATCTTATCTCTCTTATAGTGAGGTGGAAAGTGTAGACAGGAGAATCGGCTACTTGAATGTACAATGCAGCAGCAGAAACAAAAGACCCTGGCTCAAAACAAGGTAGGCGTACTTCTGAAAGTTGTCTTCTGACCTCCACACACTTACTCTGTGCATACACACACATACACACGCACACACACACACACACACACACATTTTTAATAAGTATCTTGTTAAAATCCTCCTATAAACACCTATGACCAAATTCCTGAAGCCTCATCAGGACATGGTTAAAATCTATAGTCACTGTCCAGACAGAGAGGTCAAGGACAATTCAGAGGAAATCTGAGAAGTGTATTTCTTAGTTTTTAAGTAGTGCAACCTAGGGTTTTTTAAACCTGTTCTACTGGGCTGTGGGGATAGCACAGCCATTAAAGGCTGAGGCTAAGAACCGCAAAAAAATAAATAAATAAAATAAAATAAAATAATTGAATTCTACTGCCTGTTTTGATTCTTTTCTTTAGTGTGTAAGGACCAAGCCCAGGGACAGAAGCATGCTAGAAAAGGCTCTACCACTGACTGAGCTGTACCTTCCCAGCCTGTCATTGCTAGTTTAATTGGAATGTGATCAAAGAATACATTTCATAGAATTTTGGTACTTTAGAAATTATGGAATCTTCTTTTATGGATCAATTTGTGGGCAACCTGGAATGAATTATTTATGAATAATTAAAAAGGATTTATATTTCACAGTGAGGGGAGGAGGTGACCGGGAGATGGAGGCACGCGCAGGGAAGGGATGGAGAGGGTAGAATGGAGGGGGGGGGGGGGGGAGGGGGGAGCGAGGGAGAGAGAGAGTGGAGGGAAAGGGAGACTGAGGAAAGGAGAGGGGAGAGGAAGAAAAGGAGAAGAGGAAAGAAGGGAAGGAGGGAGGGAGTGGGGGGACGCAGACGCACGAGTGAGAGAGGGGATGAGGGGGGTACAGTGTAGAAGAGAGTGGTGAGGAGGGTTGATGTGGGGATAGGAGGGGAGAAGGTGCGCGCGGGGAGAGAGGTGGAGGAGGGGGGAGGAAGAGGAGTGAGGAGGGAGGGGGAGAGATGAGGGAGGGAGGGGAGAGAGGAAAAGAGAGGGGGGGGGGAAGGAGGGGGGAAGGGAATGGGAGGGATGGAGAGGAGGGGGGGGAGGGTGAGGAGGAGGGAGGCGAGGGAGTGGTGGGAGAGGAGAAGGTGTGAGTGGAGGAGGGAGTGGAAGTGGAGATGGAGGGGGAGGGAGGAGGAGGGATTGGAGGAAGGGAGGGGGAAGGGAGGTAGGAGAGGGGGGAGGAGTGGAGGAGGAGAGTGGAGAGGAGGAGGAGGAAGAGAGGAGGGAGAGAGAGAGTGTGGTAGGGGGAGGGCGCGCGCGCACGCGCGCACACGCACCGCCCACGGAGTGGAGTGGGAGAAGAGGGTTACGGGGTGGGGATAAGGAAGGGAGGAGTGAGGTGGGGGATGTGCACGATGTGTGGAGTGAGGAGTGGCGGCCAGGAGGAAGAGACGCGCAGGAAGGAGGGGGATAGAATAGAGGAGGAGATGCTGTATTTGAGGAGGGAGAGGAGAGGAGGTGAGGAGTGAGGAGAAGGGGAAGATGGGGGAGGCAGAGAGGGAAGTGAAAGGGTGAGGAGAGGGGAGGAGAGGAAAAAGAGGAAAAAGAAAGAAGGGAGGAGGGGAGGAGGAGAGGGGGAGAGAGGCGAGGCAAGGGGCGTTGGGAGAGGGGAGGAATGTGTGAGGAACCTGTGTAAGTCATTAGAAATAGATCACTTATTTCTCAATGATTGCTTTTCCTTAATAACTTAAAGACTACCTCCCTCAAATAGTTAATCATCTTTATCTTGATAAATATATCTTTTTTACTTCTGTAACCTTATTTTTTAGATGTATCTCTCATTTTAAAACAGCATAGGGTATGACTGGCTTTTGGGCCAACCTGATGGTATTCAACTTTTATTAAGAGTTATTGCCGGGGCAGTGGTGGCCAACGCATTAAATTTTTTTATTAATTATTTAGTTTTCTGTAGTGTATAATGTTGTCTGCATGCAGGTCTGTGCACGGCCCGTTCGTGCAATGCCGCGGAGGTCAGGAGAGAGAGATGAATCCCCTGGAACTGTTAATTCTCGCTGGAATTGGAGTTACAGAACGGTTCTTTTAGCTTAGCCATGTGGGTGTGGGGATCGAACCCGGGTCCTCTTAAGAGCGTTCGGTGCTCTTAACCAGGCATAGGCTATCTCTCCCCGGAGTTTTTTTTTTAATCTCCCTAGCACTTGGGAAGCGAGAGGCAAGGCATATACCTTGTCAAGGCCAGCCTGGTCTACAAGTGAGTTCAGGACGCTGGGCTACAGGGAGACCCTGTCTCGAAAAGACCAAAAAAAAAAAAAGATATTTTAATATCCCATATACACTTAATATAAATATGACATGTTTGGGTTTAACTCCACCGTTTTGCCACGTTACCTGTATTTGTTAATTTTCACTTTCTTCCAAATAATCGAGTAAACTTTTTATTCAGTTTCTCCCACTATTATCTTGCAAGTTATATGCACTTTTACTCTTCTCTTAGTGTTTAACAGAAACTAGACTATCCTGGGCATAATGAAATCTAATATTGCTTGATATTATTGCCATTTTCTCATACAATGTAAGAGTTTTTAATTCCACTTACCTCTACCTGAATTATATGCTATTGCTGCTATGTGTTGTAACATAACAATTCAAAGACCATAAGAAAGTGTTAATACTCCTTTAATAGTATTCATTTACATATGCCTGTATAGTTATAAACTTTATAGCTTTATTCTTTGGGTAAAGTGCATAAAACATAAAATTTACCATTCAACCATCTTAAGTGTGCGATTACATGCCATCATGCACACTTACTATATTATACAGCTACCTCCACTCTCCATGTCCAGGACTTTTCATTATTTCAAATGGAAACTCTATACCCATTAAACAATAGCTCCCCATTACCCTGCCCCACCTCTGGGAATCCCTATTGTATTTCTGAACCTGTGGATGTGCCTAGTCTCTGTACTTCATAGAATAGAATGGTGTTTAAAATACCACGTCATTATCCGTTTTTAAATTTATTTTATTTTTAAAAAATTTTTATTTAATAATTTTTTTATTTTGTATGTGTATAAAATGTCGATGTCTGCATGCAAGTCTGTGCACCTGTGTCGTGCAATGCCGCGGAGGTCAAAGAGGGTGTTGATTCCGTGGAACTGGAGTTTCTCTCTGGAATTGGAGTTTCAGACGGCTCTCGGCCGCCATGTGGTGTGCTGGGGATCGAACCTGGCGAACCTGGTTCCTCTGCAAAAACAGCAAGAGCTCTTAACCACTAGGCCATCTCTCCAGCACACAGTCATCCTTTTGTGCCTTGCTCATTTCCCTTAGTATAATGTTTTCAAGGTTGAAAGTGTGTCATGAAATTTCATTCATTTTAAAGTTGAATAATATTCCAACTGTACAGATACATAGTTGTTCCTTGATATCTGTAGGGATCAGTTCCAGGACCCTCTTGAGATATTTAATTCCCTTATATAAAATGGAGTCACATTCACATACAGTCTATGTGCATCCTCCTATGTATTTAAATTCATCTGTAGATCACTTACAATGCCTAACATGATATAAATAGATATTATTTTGTATTCTTCAAGGAATAATGCATCGTTTTTCTAAATATTTCCAATACCTAGTTAGTTTAATCCTTGCAGAACTTGGGATATGGAGGGTCAATGATCTGTTTCATAAATCTATTTCATCTCTTGGGCCAGGGTGTAGAACTCTATTGTAGAGTCTTTGTCTATTCCATCTCTTCATGTGTCTTTGAGCTGTTTCCACCTTTTAACTATTGTTAATAATGCTGTGAATCATGCTCTATAAATGCCCAAGTTCCTGGTTTAATTCTTTTGGGTGTATACTTTATTGTAGACTGAATGTTTGTGTCTCCCCAGAATGCATATGGTAAAATAACTCCCAAGGTGATTATATTAGGAGATGGGGTGACTAGGTTGAAGTCAAAAGGGTGGGGCTCCAGTTGATAATATTAGTGTTCTTATAAAGTAGGTGAGTTCGATAATTCTCCCCAACCTCCTTCGTTCACTCAGTAGAAAGACTATGGGAAGGAAAGAGACCATTTGTTAGCCAGGAAATATCTGGCTGGAAATTTAACCTGAGACTTTTCAGCCTTCACAACTGTAAGAAAATGAAATTTTGTTTGTTTCAAACAGTCTTTCTGGGCATGTTGGTGTATGCCTTTAATCCAAGCACTTGGGAGGGAGAGGCAGATGGGATCTCTGTGAAATCAAGGCCAGCTCAGTCTGCATAGCAAGTTCCAGGTCAATTGTGGCTATAGGGAGACCCTGTCTCAAAACAAAAAAACACACAAACAACAAAACAAACAAACAAAAAAAAATCAGGGTTCTGCTATGTATTCCTGCCTGGCCTGGTATCCACTCTATCCTCAAACTATCCTCAAACTCACAGATTCTCCTGCCATAGCTTCTAGGGTGCTGGGATTGTAGGTATACACCATCACTCCTAGCTTGTTGTTTTGCTTTTAAACCATACAGTCCTTGCTATTTTCTTATGGCAGTTTGACATGGCCAATACTTTGCTAGGAGGGGAATTGTTGGATCAAATGATGGAGCTTCTGAGGAGCCGTGTTCCATGGTGACAACAGCTTTCTTTCTGTTGGTTATATTTTCATTCCGGTAGTGTCCTTGGTGCACAAAGGATTTTTTGTTGGTGGTGGTTTTTTTTTTTTTTTTTTTGTGAAGGCGCCATTTCCCACTGATTTTTTGCTATTGTTGCCTGTGTTTGGGGATCCATTCCAAGAAGTTATTGCCAAATTGAATGTCCCCTTATATTATTCTTCTAATTATTTTTATAGGATTTCTTGCTTATATTTACATTTGTTTCATTTTATATATTTTTTAAAAATTTTATTTATTTATTTTGTATGTATATGAATGTACTGTCTGCATGTAGGTCTGTGCACCCATGTCCATGCAATGCCACGGAGGTCAGAAGAGGGTGTCAGATTCCCCTGGAACTGGAGTTCTCCTGGAACTGGAGTTACAGATGGTTCTCAGCTGCCATGTGGGTGCTGGGGATTGAACCCGGGTCCTCTGCAAGAGCGGTCGGCGCTCTTAACCGCTAAGCCATCCCTCCATCCCCCATTTGTTTCATTTTAAATTAACTTTTATATTTGATCTAGGGGAATGATTTGACTTCCTTCTTTTATATGTAGATGCACAGTTTTCCTGGCACCATTTATTAGAAATAATAATGTTGCATGATATCAACTCTCCCCATTGCATAGCTGCAACACTTTTTTTTGAAAATCAATGGACTTAATATGCAAGTGTTTATTTCTGAACTCTCTATTCTATCAATTTCTTTTTTTAATGTCAGTGCTAAAATGTTCTGGTTACCATAGTTGTGTTAAGTTGTTAAGTCAGAGAATGTGATACTCCACACTTTTTTTCTTTTTCTAGATTGTTTTGGCTGTTGGAGATCCCTGGAGAGTCCATGTGAACTTCAGGATTTGTCTGGTTCTACAGAATTACCACTGGGATTTTATTGAATCTGTACATCCATTTGCATAGTGTTAACACATTAACAATATGAACTTTCATAATCCATGAGTCTATTTATTTGTGCCTTCTTTCCTTTCTCTCAGCAATACTTTATATTTTTCAGTATACAAATCCTTTGCCTCCTAGGAAAGTTTATTCCTAAGTATTTTATTCTTCTTAATTCTAATGTTATGGAAATCATTTTCTCATTTCATTTCTGGGTATTCATTGTTAATATATAGAAAAGCAACTGATCTCTTTGCATGTTGATTTTGTGGCTTCTGACTTTACTGAGTTTATTAGTTCTAATAGTATGGGTGATAAATCTCTGGGGTACTAGTCATACAGAGTGTTGTTATCCAGAAACATACTTCTTTTATCATTTAGATCCTTTTCTGTCCTTCTCTCTAACTAGCTAGTACTGCCAGTACCATGTTGAATAGAAATGACATAGCCGGGCGTGGTGGCGCATGCCTTTAATCCTAGCACTCAGGAGGCAGAGGCAGGCGGATCTTTGTGAGTTCAAGGCCAGGCTGGTCTACAGAGTGAGTTCCAGGACAGCTGGGGCTACAGGGAAACCCTGTCTTGGAAATACCAAAAAGAAAAAAAAAAAGTAAAGAAATGACAAATTATTTATCTTGTTCTTAAACCTAGATGAACAGCCTTCAGTCTTCCACCATGGACTATGAGGCCAGCTATAATGTCATTTCCTTAGTTCCTAGTTTGTTGAACACTGTTTTATGGAAGAATGTTCAATTTGGTCACTTTCTTCTTATGTATCAATTGATCATATAGTCTTTTCCTTCATTCTGGTAACATAGCATAATTAGATTGATTGATTTTCATGAAATATCCTTGTCTTTTGAGAAAAATTCCACTTTGATTGATTTTCATGAAATATCCTTGTCTTCTGAGAAAAATTCCACTTGGTCATGATATATAGGGCTGTGTGATATGCTTTTGAATTAAGTTTATTAGTATTTCATTTAGAATTTTTTGCGTTAATATTCATAGAGGTGTTAGTCTGTTTTGGGAACTGTGGGGGTTGTTGGAATCTTTGGCTCTGTGTCAGTATAAAATCTTGTTATAGAATGAGGTAGGATCCATTCTTTTATCTTAAAATTTTTGGAAGAGTTTCAAAAGGATTGATAGAATGCCATGTACTGATTAATGATGGGGAAATGTTAAAAAATGTGATTTTTGTCTTTGTGGTAACATTACAAAGCATACTTACACAGACCTGGATGGTATTGGCCAATCACTTGATGTGGCCTCTTGATCCAGTAATGAGATGATATAAACATGAGATGTCTGAGGCTTCTCCAGCAGAACACAGTAGACCACTCTACATCAAATTCTTTTATACATGGAAAGGAATACACTCTAAAATAAGGAATTAAAAGAATGTAGAGGGGCTGGAGAGAAAGCCTAGCGGTTAAGAGCACCAACTGCTCTTGCAGAGGACCCAGGTTCTATCCCCAGCACCCACATGGCAGCTGAAAACCATCTGTAACTCCAATTCCAGGAGAACTCCAGTTCCAGGGGAATCTGACACCCTCTTCTGACCATTGCATTGCACGACATGGGTGCACAAATCTACATGCAGACAGTACATTCATACAGATACAAAATAAATAAAATTTAAAAAAATGTAGAGTATATGAATAAACCAGTCACATGCATAATTTATTCTCATTCTCAAGATTATGCACTGTGTATATTTTGTGTGTTTGTGTACATGTGTATGTTCATAAGTGTGTACATGTGTGTGCATGCATATAGAGGCTATGGATGTCATTCTTCAGGAGCCATCCACATTGTTTTCTTGAGACTGGGTCTTTCAGTGGCATGAAACTCACTACTTAGGCTAGGGTGGCTGCCACGAGCCCTGGAGATCCACCTAGCTCCACCCCTCCAGCACTGGGATTACAAGAGCATGCTACCATGTCCAGATTTTTCATGTAGGTATCAAACTCAGGTCCTCGTGCTTGCACTGCTGGCATTTTGCCAACTGGGTTATCTCCCAGGCCCTGTTTACATGTATTGCATGGCAACACACTAGGTTTGTTAACACCATTACGGCCATAAATGTGGGGTTTTTAATGACTTTAAGAAAACTACAGTGTCACTAAGTGATATAAAATTTCAGCTTCCTTTAGTATTATGGAAACACCATTATATTAAGCAGTCTGTCATTAACCAAAATGCTTTTATGAGACACATAAGTATATGTCTCTCATCCAAATACTAACCATATCCAACCTTGCATGGTTTCCTAGATCAGACACATTCAGGGTAGGATGTCCATGGGCACCCATGACTGTATGTATTTATTAAACACCACCTTAGGTTATCAGGCCTTGAACATTTTTTTTTCTCCAGTTTTGTCATCCAAGCCTTATGATGCTATCAAAAGCTTTTCTCGGCCTCCCAGCCTCTCAGTGGTCTCTTCTGCCCTTAGCTAAACGCTAAAGAGAAAACATCACCAGTCTCTCTGAGTTTCTGCCTCCCCATGGATCCAACAGTTTGTTGATAAGGGAGGTGTGTATTCGTTCATGTTTTAAGAGGACACAGTTGTTGGATGACACTATTCCTGGGGAGATATGAGCATAGGTCTACTCAACCCGGACAGGGAATTAATGACAGAGCAAAGTAAGGACATCATTAAAGTCTAACTTGGTGACCCAATGAGTTTATTGGGTTTTCTTCAGGAGTGTGGGTGAGGGGTTGCTTACATGAGCAGAAATGACACAAAGACAGCTCCACAGCAAGAGCCCACCTTAGTACAAGTGACAGATCACAAGATCTAGAAACCTGGAACACACAGCATAACTTGAGGGGAGCTCAACACATTGGAGTTTCTTTTCCAGGCAGCTCAGCTGGTCTGTCCCTTCTGGACCCCTCATTAGCTCGTCTGATGTGTGTCTCTTTTATGTGGCTCAGTTTGTCTCTCAGCAATCCATAGGATTAGAGAGGGAGAGCCTTAGCAAACCTGGTTTGTTCCAGGGATTTCCTGATGCTATTCAATTGACAAATTCCTGAGTTCAGCTAGCTTCCTGCAGGATGGAAGGGCTCGCCTCCCCTTGGGATATAGTATTGTTTTACCTTCTTTTTAATACCCTGTTGTTTTAACACTCTTTTAACATCCTGTGTCTTAACAGGCTTCCCTCCAAGATGGAATGTCCTATCTTATAGGAAATTGCTACACAGTTCATGAGGACAAGAGAAGGATGGCTGAAACTCCACCTCTCAACAGACCAGGAAGCAGAAAGCAGACAGGAAGTGGAGCTGAGCTATTAAATCTCAAGCCCCACTACCAATGACCCAGTTCCTCCATTGAGGCTCTGCCTCCTGACTGCTCCACACACTTCTCAAACGCCAGCACTAGGATACACCAGAACCAAGCATTCAGAGACAGGAGGCTGTGGTGAGAGTCAGTTCCCATTCAGAGCACGCATGCTGCCCCAGGCATTTCCCCACATCTCATGACCATTTCGTAATGCAAAATGCATTCAGTCCAACTTCAAAAATCTCCATAGTCTTAAGATTTTCAACATGTTCAAAAGTCTAAAGTCTCCTCTAATATTTAATGCAATTTATTAAGTATGTGCCCAGTAAAATTTTTTAAAAGGTATATGCTTTCAAAATACAATAGCATAGAGTAAAATGTTCACATTTCAAAAGGGAGGAACGACAGCATAGTATGGAAGGGTCAGACCAAGTGTACACAGAAACCTAGCAGGGCAAACATCAACCCATAGCTCCACGTCTAGCATTCTGGAACTGGAATGGGCTCCTAGAAGCTTGCTGGATAGCCCTGCCCTTCCAGCTCTGCATCCTGAAGCATACATGACCTCTCTTGAGACAGTCCCAGTCACAGGCTACAGCTTTTCTTGATGAATGTTCCATATTTCTGGCCTCTTTAGCATTCTGGGGTCTCCATTGCAACTTGGGCTTCACCACAGTTTCACACACAAGCCACTTAGGAACTCCCTGAAATACACCTGACCCTGCTTAGAAGCTTTCTAGAACCTTGGTACATACCTCCATGTGCCCCAAACTCTTCATGCAAAACCAGCAGGGGAATGACTCCAATTTCTGCTACCAGCTCAATATGTAGGCTGGCCATGATGGCTACAACTGTTTGCCTTCATGCTAAACCTGAGAGAAATACTTCCTTAGGAGGCCATTTTCCAGCAGGATACCATGAGGACTCACCCTCCTCAGACATTCTCTTTTCAAATGGAAGTTTTTCGAGTAAGTTTGTGTTAGTATGCTTAGCTTTTTAATGAGTGGGATCTTGTCCTCAGAGCACTTTTCCTATTGTCTCAATGTAAAATCCAGTCAGAGCTTTCTCCTCAATGGTACTAGTTTTGTTAATCATCATAGTCACTTTATTGGTACCCACTAGGCTCAGGCTCCTTTCACCGGCACTGCATATTTCTGTTCACATGCTCTTTTCCTTGACAAACTCAATATTTTCCTGTCTTTCAAGTCCATTTTTGCAGTCACCATAAGTCTGGATAAGTGCAGTGAGTAGCAACCATGTCACAGCCTGAATGGTATATGGTCTTCAATTTTTGTCTGCCAAATAAATTAGTCCACTACTTTGAATTTAGCCTCACTGAAGTTTTCAGGATACACCAGAATGTAGCATGAATGGCCTTTATTCCAATTCCTGATATTGTCTTTGTTTCCCTCTGAAACCTCATAAGCCTAGTCTTTATTGTCTGCAGTCTTTTCTTTAGAGTTCCCTCTTCTGGGACTTCTCTAGCCTGCAGTTCCAAACCCTTTGACATCCCTCCCACAAACCATTTCCATGGTTTCCACAGTCAGTTTATCATAACAACCCACCTTACTTCTCAGCACCAGTTTTTTGTATTAATTACTTTTCTCATCATTGTGACTAAATTTAACTGATAGGAAGCAACTTAAGGGAGGAGAGATTTATTTTGGTTCATAGTTTGAAAGTCGATAATCCATTCATGGGAGAAAAAGTACAACAGATTTTGTGTACTGGGAACACATAGCTAAGACTCCTAACAGCTCAATGGAGCAGAAAGCCTTATAAACAGGTTATAAAAAATATTTTCAAGTTTTCCAGTTACCTTCAACATGCTAGAAATGGAAGTTGCCATCTATTCAATTTCTCTTTTCTGGAATTTTAACTAATCTCTGACTCCAGTGAAAAAATATAATGAGACTAGAGAGCTTGAAAGATGTCTGAACACATAAGAGCACTTGCTCCTCCTGCAGAGGACCCGAGTTTGGTTTCCAGTATCTACATAGTGGCTTACAACCATTTGTGTAACTCCAGTTTCAGAGGAGCTAGTGCTACCTTCTGGCCTCTTCGGGGACAAGGCACACATATGATATACATACATACATGTATGCAAAACACACATGTAAAATAAAAATAAATAATCATTTTTAAAAGAAATATAGGGGCTAGAGAGGTAGGCTAATGGTTAAGAGTCCTTGTTGCTCTTGCAGAGAACCTGAGTTCAATTCCCAGTACCTACATGGTAGCTTATAACCATCTGATATTCCAGTTCCAGGGAGTCCCTCTTCTCCATGGGCATTACAGATGGTATACATACACACATGCAGGCAAACACTCATACATATAAAATAAAGATATCTTTAAAAAGAAAAAGAATAGGTAGAGGTCACTCAAGAGAGTTTTAGTGAGCATTTTCTACGTGTTAGTCATAGTAGATAAATGGGGGCTGTTCTGAGTTTTTCACATACTCACTCATTTAGTTTCCACTGACATATCCTAGGTGAACTCAAATCCTTTACTAAGTAAAGATTAATTGTTAAAAAGAACATCTCTTTAAAAGCTATATACTTTCCTAGGGTGGACGTGTAGCTCAGTGGTAAAGCATGTGTCTAGTATGCCAAGGCCCTGGGTTCGATCCTCAGCACTGGAAAAGCAAAACAAAGTGACCATACTTCCAAACCTGTAGAATGATGATAACATTTCGTGAGCCATGTGTAGCTCAGGACTAGGCCATGATATTTGGTTTAAAATAATAAACAAATGAATGAATGAATGTATTGGAACATGATCAAACTAATCAAACATGATTGCATATTGAGATTGCATTTTTATAAACCATTTGGAGGCCCAATCAAAGGTGCATTAGAAATACCTATTCAGAAAAAAAATAAAAAAAGAAAAAAAGAAATATCTATTCATATGTTCATTGGAATGTTTTACATGACTTGATAATACAGGTATTAGATTAGACTGTTGTCTTCAATTCACTGTAAACATTTATCTCAGCAAAATTGTGTCACAGTAAGCATTACTTCCAAGCCAGGAACTTGTCATGGGTAACCCTGGCTTGCTGTTAAGATGAAATATATTGCTCACAGGTAGCCATCTGTTTTGGAAGGTTTAGCTCTTCACCTACCTCAGGAGATTCTATTGAAATCTGCAAATATGTCTCTTTAAACGATGGTATCAATTTCAAAATAACACTGAACACAATTAAAATATTTTGTGTGATGCTTGCCTGAAAGATCCAGATAAGGTATTAGGGTAGCAGGAAGACAGTAGTCTCTCTTATAAAATTCTCCTGATATATATTATTTCATTACTTATTTGTTAGAATTTTATAGGCATTTTTCAGAAAACATTTTCAAGGAACTCCCATATGGCTCCTGTAAACTTGGTTTTCTTCACACAAAGTTATAAATGAAGTAAATAAGGCTAGCTACTGAAAGGGAAAAGGAAATGAAACAAAGAAATGTCAGGAGGGACTTCGTGGGAACAGAGAGTAGTAGTTTGCACATTTCACATGGAGAGGTGTCATAACAATAGACATCACTTCCCTGCTGGCAGACTGGCTTTCCATTACTTCAAGATCTTCCTTCAGTTAATGGCCCAGTTCACTTACTTACTGACTTTATGGCAATTTCTAGCTAAGTCCATAAATTCCTTGACTTTCCTTCCACTGAGCAGTGGATAGGTCTGTGTGCTAGAGAGCACACCAGAACCTGGATAGGCCTTGTGCCTGCCGCAGCCAGTGCAATAAAATGTCATGCACTGTGCTTCGAACTTAGCTACCATGCTGGAATGAAGCTCAGATAGTCACATGGAGAGGTCATATGAAGATGTTTCAACAACCTTGACCATCATCTCAGGCCAAGATCAGAGCTAATTTGCTAATGTCAATAACCAGCCCTATGAGCAAAAGAGCTCACATGTGTCCCCACCCACCTCAGCATAACTTGCCCCCATACCCAGCCTTTGAGTGTTTCCCACCAAGGGTATAGAATACCTGGAGCAGAGACAAACCATCACACTATTTCTTTTCTGAATTCCTAACCTGCTCAATCTATGGGCATGATAAAATGAACGTTTCAGGCAAATCGAGTTTGAGGTGGTTTGTTAACACAGAAACCAGTAACTGAGCCCATCCTTAGCCGAACGCTCTAATGGACACAACTGGCTTTCCTGGCTCACGGTGCATGGTTCTTCCTGGCCCTGGCCCTGCCATGCTCCTCTGTTCTTTATGCTCCTACCCCACCCACCCTAGTTTGTTCTCCCTATAGTGGATATCTTTGCATTTTCACATTTCCTTACCACCTGCTGATGCTATTTCTTCTTCCTGGATTTCAGCATCAGAAGGATCTGAATCCCAAATGGGCTGCCACCCCAGCAGAGCAATGGTTCTTTCCAATGCTCACCAGAATATAGTGCTCAAAGTTTACTCTACTCCTAGACTGCTGAGGTAGCTTGGTAGCAGAATGTTTTCTCAGCCTTTAAAAGGACCAGAGTTTGACTCTAGCACCACAAGAGAAAAAAAAGAGGGCCTATGCATAAATTAAGTGACTCAAGTATTTAAAGTTCTTAGTGTCTGGCACATAGTAAATATTCCACAAGTATTAAATATTATTATAAGTACTTTCTATTCTAATTAAGTGTTCATTGAGCTTCAAGGTTTAAATGAAACCTTCTTTTATCTGAACTTAGCTATCAATATCTCTTTGAAGATATCCTCACCTGCCAGACAAAATTAAATGGCTCCTTCATTATGCTCACAAGTATATTTTTCAGATTCCTTTATTGTAGTGTTTTTTTTTTTTTTTTTTTTTTTGTTTGTCACTATGGTCGGCTTGGTGTGTTCTGAAACTCTCACTACGTCGTGATCAGGGCGTGGTCTTTGAACTCCCAGAGAGCCACCCTACTCTATGTCTCTTCAGGAGTGCTAGGATTAAAGGAATTGTGCCACCAAGCCGGTATTTTATACCTCATTTGATTGAAGTTATTGGTTTTATATATGAGCTATACCATAACCCATATTCCTCAAGGAAAAGATACAAAAAATTGGTTATAATATTACAGTTGGACAAGACTGAAGAATTTACAGAATTCTCTCTCCAAACACTCATTTCACTCACGACTTACTTTCCAACTTAGCTGAGATATTAGTACACTGGGGAAGTCACATAAAGTGCAACATACGTGCTCCTCGGTTCCATTGATGCCTGCGTGCGTGTCAGCCACCGTCCTCCAGCGAAAATGCCTTCAGCTGCAGTACTGTCTCCTGTGTCCACCTTACATGGCAAACCCAGGATGGAGCTGATCACTGCTGGGGAGACTCGAAGAAAGGGATATCCTCTAACTCCATCTCCAAATACTAAATGACACACAGGGCTGCACACACTCAGCTGAGTTTTTCTTTTGTTTATTTGTTTTTGTGGTTTTTTTTTTTTTTTTTTGTCTTTTTGAGAGACAGTCTCCCTGTAGCCCCAGCTGTCTTGGAACTCACTATCTAGACCAGGCTAGCCTTGAACTCACAGAGATCTACCTGCCTGCCTCTGCCTCCTGAGTGCTGGGACTAACCGCGTGCACCACCATGCCTGCCTTAACTGAGTTTTTCTAGTGTCCTATTTTCCCTAAACAGTTTTCTTTCCCTTAAACGTTCTACATCCTTTACCTTCCTTGCTGCTGAGCTGACTTCAGCCTTCCTTAGGAAAAGCAAATGCTACTCAAGTGACTTTCCTTATCTTCCCGCTTCTTCCCTAAACTCTCCTGTTTGGCACTCTGGTCTGGCTGTGATGGGCACAGTGCCCCTTCCCTCATGCACAGGCAGCTCCCCGAGCATTCTAGATGTTTCCTTCCGTCATTCATTCAAATCTTCTACCTTTCAACTTTCCCCTTATTTTCATGCTTCATCTTCCTCTCCACCATCTCCAGCAGCTCTTTCCCACCAGACAGTAAACACCCTGCTGGTCTGGACTTCATATTCTTGGTCCTAACGGGTCTACTTTTATCCTCCTTTCTCAGCATGCTTTCCTTAAAATACTCACCACACATGATCTCTGATTCTCACCATTATCTCTTCAGTTTGCTGCATTCTCAATTCTCTTTAAACCACTCTCCATAAAACCATCCTTGTTAGGACAAGGACCGCCCCTGGATACTGCTCCTTTTTCACTCTGAATTCACACTTGCTTTTGTTTCTCTTAACCCTTGTGAACTCTGAGTCTTGAGCATTGCCAAAGGCCCCTGTGGAAAGGCTTGGCCCCTAGCTTACTGCTTTTTGAAGGAAGTAAAAAAAAATTTTTTTTTTGGTCTATTTAAGACAGGGTCTCCCTGTAGCCCCAGCTGTCCTGGAACTCGCTCTGTAGACCAGGCTGGCCTTGAACTCATGAAGATCCGCCTGCCTCTGCCTCCCGAGTGCTAGGATTAAAGGCATGCACCACCATGCCCAGCACAGAAGTAAATTTTTAAGACACGAGGCCTAGGAGAGGTCTTTGGGTCTCTGTGACACACCTTCCAGAAGATGGTGGGACCTTGGTCTCTTCCTCTTTCTCTTCCACTATGAAATGAGTGCTTGAATGAACACTCCCACCGTGATGTTCTGCCTTGCTGGAAACCTAGAGTCAACAGGGCCGTGCACTGAAACCTCAGAGCCAAGTCTATCTTTATCAGTTGATTATCTTAGGCATTCATTATAATGATAGCCTCTGTAGCCTTTCCCTGCCTCTTTCTGGCCTTCCGGGGCATCATCTACCTCTGGTCGCCTTTTATGCTGCTTTTCTTTCTAGTTGGCTTGACTAGTTCACCTCTGTCCTCCAAATATTGGAGCCGCTTAGTGTTCAGTTCTCAAGGCCTCTCCACCCCTTCCTTTCTCTAGTTTCTCCCTAGGTCCTGTCATCTCTTGCTCTTGATTGATGTCATCTTCATGCTCATGAATTCTCAATTTTCTAGGCCCCCAGACTTGCATACCCAATTGACTGTTTAATGTTTCCATTCAGACAGTTCACAGACATCTCAACTTTATTCAACTTGCTCCAAACAGCACTTTCAGTCCCTCCATCCAACACTGCCCGGTCTGTTTTTCATTTTAGTAAACGCTATCACCTTCCACTGATTACTAAAGCTTGTAACATGCAGTTCATTTCTGAATGTACCAAATGCCATCTACCTCCAAAGTCTGCCTGATCTCTGTCTCTGCAGATGCCTAGCTCAGATATGTACTCTATAAATACGTGTTTAACAAACAAATAGGAAACACGTTGCTCTGTTTGCCTACTTGAGAAACTCTGAAACAGGTTGCTAGGAGTTTTAAGATATGAGACTTTGTTGTTGCTGCCAGTAGGGTAAGAAAACACTATAGAATTAACGAACACTAAAAATGAGTTGAGAGAAGCTTTGCTCAGCTTCTCGGTTAAGTGAAGAGTTCACCTAGAGACATAAGAACCAAGGGGCCATGATTGTCTGGAGTCCCTGTATTTTGGTATATGGAGAGGAATACTCACACAGGACATGGATGCATCTCTCCAGGTTCTCCTATGAACCTGGTAGTTGTGACTTTTTCTCATCACTGTTATAAAATAGCAGTAGAAGCAACTTATAGGAAAAGAAAAGATTCATTTTGGCTTACAGGTTCAGAGATCTTGCTTGGCCCTTGCATGTTTAAGAACATTGTGGTGGCAGAGACTGCTGTGGCAGAGGTTCCCTTGACAGACAGGAAGCAGAAGGAGTCAGAAAAGGGCCAGGGACAAGATAACCCAAGGATCCAACCTCAGTGACCTACTTCCTCCAGCCTGGTCCTGCTTCCCAAAGTTTCCAGAATCCCCAAATGGCACTGTGAGCTAGAGATTAAGCTTCTAACACATATGTGTCCAGGCAGCACATCATATCAAAACTATAACCAGAACTTTGTGTAACACTCCACAGGAGGGCTTGTAAAATCTTGGGGAGTTACCACTTTGGAGAGCCTATTAAAGGAAGTGAACCTGCAACCCTTTATCATAGATAACTTTTTAAAAATTTTTTAAATTTTATTTATTTTTGTATGTGTATGAATGTACTGTCTGCATGTAGGTTTGTGCACCCGTGTTGTGCAATGCTGCGGAGGTCAGAAGAGGGTCTCAGATTCCCTTGGAACTGGAGTTCTCCTGGAATTTGAGTTAAAGACGGTTCTTAGCTGCCATGTGGGAGCTGGGGATTGAACCCGGGTCCTCTGCAAGAGCAGTCAGTGCTCTTAACTGCTAGGCTATCTCTCCAGCCCTCATAGATAACTTTTAACATGTGTCATAGTTTGGTTCTAGAATGTTTCCCCCAGCATCCCATATGTTGAAGGTTTTTCTCCCACCCATGATACTTCTAGAAAGTGAGGGAGGCTTTCAGGGGTAGGACCTAGTGAAAGTTTCAGGTCACTGGAAGTGTGCTCTTAAAGAGGACTGTGGAATACTGGTCTCGTTCTCGCTCTTCATACCAAGCCATGGAATGAATAGGTTTCCATTCCCATACACTCTGTCGTGAACTGTGCCACCAGAGCCCTAAATCAATGGGGCAGATTGTCAGGCTGAAACCCCAGAACTGAGACTAAACAAATCTTTCCTCTTTTTAAATTGTTTCAGTGATGGACATCTGACCAACACTACATTACACTTAACTACTGTTCCATAAAACACAGATGTTGTAGGGAGGCAATGCGTCCTTAGAAGGGGCTCAGATTCTGTTCCTGAAGTTATCCACAAAGAGTCTTCAAGGCCCAAGTACACATAGCCATTTTCTTTGAAACAGGGTCTCATTACACAGCCCAGTTGGCCTAGAATTATGTAGCCATGGCTATCCTTGAATTCATGATCCTCCTGCCTCAGGTTCATACAGTGGGGATTTCAGGTGTGTACTACCAAGCCTGTCCACAGAAAACATTTTGGAAAAATTTCTATTGATACCATAATTAAACATAGTTATTATTAATTTTCTTTTTAAATTCTTATTCATTTTTCTGTGTGTTTGTCTTAGTATATGCATTCATGAGTGTATGGGCACGCACACCTCTGTGTACATACGCTGTCACTTTCCATCCATTCCTCTGAGGCAGGATCTCTCCTTGAACCTGAGGCTCCTGACTTCTTTGCCAGGCTGGGAGCTAGCAGGCCCAGAGATCTTCCTGTCTCCAACCTCCCCAGACTAAGGGTTATAAACATTTGCAGGATACCCCTCACTTATGTGAATGCTGGGATCAGAACTCCAGAATGAAGCCTGAAGTATCTCTCCAGTCCCACTAATTCTTAACTTTTAGAAAAAAAGTTATTTATTTATTTATTTATTTATTTGTGTGTGCATGCGTGCATGTGCACGTCACAGAGCACATGTGGAGATCAAAGAACAACTTGCAGAAGGTTTTTTTCTCTCTTTTCACCAGGTAGGATCTGAGAATTGAACTCAAGTCATCAGGATTGGCAGTGAACACCTTTGCCTCCTGAGCCATCTTGTTGCCCGAATTCTTAATTTCTTGATTTTAAATGTATAAAGGAACTCTATTATATAGGGTTGTGAAGAATAAGTTTTCATTGGGAAGTCTATGAATCAACCATCCTTAAAGTGCTTTGATACAGTGAGTAATAATGACTGCTATGTTTGGAGTTTAATGTGCTCAGATAATGTACTAGGTGCTTTAGAGAGGTTGTCGCATTCAGTCTTTGTAGTTACCTATAAAGTACTCTTATTATCACCTGTTTCATAGTTGACAAAGATGGGGCCTGGTGATGTAAGTGTAGGGATTCATTGAAAACATACAACAAAGAGAGATAGAGGGTTAGCAAGATGGCTTAGCAGACAGTGGTGCTTGCTGTCAAGCCTGACAACCTGAACTCTATCTCAAGGACCTATATTGTAGAAGGAAAGAACTGATTCCCACAAGTTGGCCTCTTACTGCCATATGCACACATACACAATAAAGGCTAGTTTCATCACAAACAATATAGAATTGCAACCATTTACATAGCACTTACATTGTAGTTGGTATTATAAATTATCTAAAGGTGATTTAGAAATAACTTGGAAGTTTAATTCTCTTAGTTGGTCTTTATTTTCTTTTTTTTTTCCTTTTTTTTATCATTCTTTTTTTCACATAAATTTATTTTTACTTTTTTTAACAAGTCTAGACCCGTGTCCCCCCCCATTCCCCCACCCCACCAGAGCTCATGCATTCTGCCAAACATGCTTTTCATCTCTTTCTCAGTCTTTCTCAATATTCTCCATGAGGAAGTTGACTGTTTTGAGCAGAAGTTCATTGTTTCAGTCAGTTCTTCGATGCAGTCCTTTCTGTTGTTGTTGTTGTTGTTGTTGTTGTTGTTGTTGTTTCCAATATGCATCACTACCAACTGCTTTGGACAAAAGCTCAGGGGGCCATACACAAGAAATACTTACAACTAGGTAATTTGGCACTAGCATCCACAGATGAGGGATACCATCGTCGTTTGTTTTTCTGGGACTGTGTTACTTCACTCAGCATGATGTCCTCTAGCTCCAACCATTTTCCTGCAAAGCTCATGATGTCATCTTTCTTTACTGCTGCATAGAACTCCATTGTGTAGATGTACCTATTACACCATTTTATATGAGCGACTTGAGCCCTGGCATTCTTGGGGGTCCTGGACCCAGCTGTAAGGTTGTAAGCCCACCTAAGTCAGAAAATTTCCAGGAAGGCATCTGAGGTAGAAGTTCCCAGAAAGTTGCTGCACTACCCTGCAATCAGGCTCCTACTGATACTGGTCACAAGCCTCAGCTTAATGAGATGCTTCTACTGATACCAGCCACAGATCCACCTACGCCCTAATCCTCATCTTCTTGCCCCCACCTCCTTGTAAACTCACTTCCTTGTGTGCTTGGGTATAAAACTGCCATTCTGGGGATATTCTAATGCTGGACATCCTAATCCCAACACAGGCAGACCAGTCAGCCGTCATGCCTGAAATAAACCCGAATTCCTTTTCATTGGAGTCCTGACATTTTCTCCTCTCTGTGCCATCTCCCCTCAAAATGAACCTAACATATGGTGCTATGAACCCAGCTAAGGGTCGAGACTCTGGCTGCTTCCTAACCCTCCCTCCCCCCTCCCCTTCCCTTTCCCCTTCTTTCCTTCTTCTGAACCCAGTCACCCTCCAACCAGCACCAATGGCAATGGCCACTGAATTCCTTTGGTTTTCTCAACTGTTGATCTGTCAGCATGGTAAATGAGCGAGTTCATGTCTCTCCAACACACTCAAATCCTTTGTCTGTCTCTCTCTGTCTCTCTCTGTTCACTCTCTGTCCTTCTTCCAAATTAGGGCTCTCAAGTCTCCCCCCTCCACTTGGCCTCTCTAGGTCTAAGTCTCTCTCTCCCTCTCTCTCTTTCTCTCCCTCTTTCTTGCTCACCCTCTCCTCCTCTCCTTTCCTGCAGTGGTCAACCACCCAGGGTCACCCATAGACCTACAAGTTCTACTCTTGCCTGCCACCCGAAAATTGTTCTGGAATCTCGGGTGACTGTCCAGCCTCTGGGAGGCCTCCCCCCCGCCCCCCTTCAGACAGTGGGATGCCACCTGAAGCACAGAGAACTGTTTGGGAATACCAGCCAGATAGGGATGCCTTCTGCCTGGTCACTTCCTTACCCCACCTGCCTCTGCCTCCTCCAGGAAGTGGCTGTAGTTGAGGGTGTAATTCCTTTACTGTGACCACTCCCTCCTCTTTCTTTCTCTTCCTTCTCATTTCTTCCTCCTCCTTCTCTCTTCTTCCTCCTTCTCAACGACTTGCCCTTCTGAAGCAACTCCCTTCCTCCTCCTCCTGGCATCTTAACGACTTGCCCTCCTGAGACTCCTTACCTTGTCTCTACCTCCTTCCCAAACTAGCTCCTTTTCTCCTTTTCTCTGTCTTTAACTACCAGTTGCTCTTCTTCCAAGCAGTGTTCTCTGACTCTCCTGGCTCTGGACTACTTCTGGGCTCCAGTAACCTCTGGACAATTCATCTAAATGTCCACTATATGGCACGCCAGACACCCAAATTCTTAAAGATCTTGAAAACTACTGCCTAAGTACCTGGCAAATGGTCTCCTTCAAAAGTTCCCTTCCCCTCCACTTCATTGGCTTTTCTCCATACTTAGAAAATTAATTCCCCTCTCTCAGCTTCATCTCACTCAGCACAGTACTCACCTTTAAAGAAACGGTTTCAAGTTTTTTTCACTCACTACAAATTTATTTCCAGGTTCTCTGTCTCCCAAGGACCCTGTTTTGCACATGTCCAATTCCAACCTGATAAACCCCAATCCCTCCCTTCACCCCTGGTATCACTGTTGCTCCCAAACCTCAACCTAAGGCTCTCCTCTCCAGGTTCTCCTCTCCATTTACTGCCCAGGTATGACCATCATTTTCTTATGTCATTTAAAGCTCCCTATAATGTCATGTTTTTATATTTTCCATGTGTTAACATCCAATGTATTTCCATGCAGAGAAACTGCAGAGAGATCATATGTGATTGTGTTGTCTTTGCCTTTGTGTTACTTGTTTCAAAGCAATCTTAAGCCGTGGCCACCAAGTTTTCCTTTTTCATTGTGTGCACAAGAATTACTAGTTTTTATTCTGGCATGCCTAATCAAAATATAAATATTTTAATGATATATTCAAAGACCTTGCAAACCTGGGTACCCTAAACATCTTTAAATATCTATTATTCAACAAAACTTCTAAGTACTACTTTTTATACAAAACAATATATATATATATATATATATATATATATATATATATGTATGTGTGTGCGTATGTGTGTGTGTGTGTGTGTGTGCTAGAAGTCCTAGGCAATAAAATTTATTCTAACTTTTAATCTCACCACACCTTAATATTTTGCTCCAGGGTAGCCCCCTGATTCATTCCTGAATCTTGTGGCCTGGGGAGCTGAACTTTTAAGAATCTTTTAAACCAGCCAGGCATGGTGGCCCATGTCTTTTCTTTAATCCCACCACACCTTTAATCCCAGCCCTTGGGAGGCAGAGGCAGGCAAGTATCTGTGAGCCCAAGGTCAGCTCACCTGGTCTGCTTGGTCAGTTCCCAGCCAGCTGCTACAGGGAGACCTTGTCTCAAAGGACCAGAAATAAACTGCCTTTTGCCAACTAGTAAAATTTTCATCAGCAGTTACTCAGGAATCTTGGTCTGGCTTAGGTGGAGGTCTTTGGAGCTTGGGTAATTCCTGAGCTCCTTGGAGTGCCTGCATGGCAGCTGTGTAGTTTCTGCTAGAGACCCATTTGGGGTCTGGCACCTGGGTCAGTCAGGGTGCTGCATGGCTTTTGGGGTGCATTATAGGAATTGATTCTAGGATGGCCTGGACCAGTCCTGTCTCTTGCCTCCAGGGGATGGGAGAGGGCAGCCTGGGACTGCCATTGGGCTTTGGGTTTCTGCAGTGTTGCCCCCCTCTCTTCCTTCTTGTAGGAAGCAAACATACCTCCCTGGGCCTGAGCTGCTGTCCTGCTAGTCTGGCTAGGTGTGTGCTGTGTGCTTGTGTTTTTAATCTCTGAAACTTTCTAGGCTCCTGTATGCTACTGTGAACAGAGTTAACTGCAGACAACTATGGGTGAATTGAACCCATGAAAATTATTTTACTTCACTGCATGCTTCTGGTATTGTCAATCTCTAAAATGGTCTTTAATAATGTATTGATTCTTACTGCCTTATTAATGTTATGGATCAGAAACAAGCATTAACCAGTCTTAAATGGGCATTTTTCAGAGCAGAGGTATTTCATTGGCATGTCAAGCATTTTACAAAGAGCAAAGGTTAGCTAATCTCACCACACCTTAAACCTGGAACCTGTGGCCAGAGGGCACTCCTAGGAATTCCCCAGGTGGGTGTGGTGAGCTATGCCTTTAATCCTAATATGCCTTCAATCCCAGCACAGCAGAGGTTTATCTTGGGGGTTGGAAATAATGATTTCTGAACAAAATGGATTTTACCTTCCCACTCACAATAGCCTCAAAAACAATAAAATATCTAGGAACAAACCTAACCAAAGAACCAAAGATCTCTACAAAAAAATTTTAAACCCCAGAAGAAGGAAACTGAAGAAGACATCAGAATATGGGAAGCCCCATGCTCATGGATTGGGAAAATTAATATGGTAAAAATATCCATTCTACCCAAACTAATATACAGATTTAATGCAATCCCAAGTAAAATCCCCAAGAGTTTCTTCACAGGCTTGGGAAAAAGTCATTAATTTCATATGGTAAAACAAAAGACCCCCAATAGCCAAAGCACCCCTGAGCAAAAAGAGCAATACAGGGGGGATCTGTTTACCAGATTTCAAACTATACTACAGGGCTATAGTCATAAAACCAGCTTGGTAGTGGCACAAAAACAGACCTGTAGACCAATGGAACAAAACTGAAGATTCGAACTTGAGCACATACAATTTCAGTCACCACATATTTGACAAGGGGGCCAAGATGACACAATGGAGGAAAGACAGCATCTTCAGGAAATGGTGTGGGCAAAACCACTTGTAGAAGAATACAGTTAAACCCCTACCTCTAACCCTGTACAAAAGTCAACTCCAAATGGATCAAAGACCTCAACATGAAACCCAAATCTCTGAAGGTGATAGAAGAAAAAGTTGGCAGCAGCCTACAAGACATAGGCATTGGAAAAGACTTTCTAAATCAGACAGCAGCTATGCAGGAAATAAGGTTAACAATTGACAGATGGGGCCTCATTAAACTCAAAAGCTTCTGTACATCAAAAGAAATAAGGAAGTGAAGAGAAATCCCACAGAGTGGGAGGAAACCTTCACCACAGAAACATCTGACAAAGCATTGATTTCCAGAATATATAAACTACTCAAAAAACAAAGAAGAAAGAAAACAAATGACCCACTCAATTGATGGAGCAAAGAGCTGAACAGAGACTTCACAAGTGAGGAATTAGAGATGGCTGAGAAACACCTTAAGAAGTGTTCAACATCACTAATCATTAAGGAAATGCAAATCAAAACCACTTTAAGATATCATCTTACTCCAATAAGACTGGCTAGGATCAAGAAAACAAATGATACCAAGTGCTGGAGAGGTTGTGGGGAAAGGGGAACACTCATCCACTGCTGGTGGGAATGTAAACTCGTACAGCCACTATGGAAAGCAGTGTGGAGAACCCTTGGAAGACTTGGAATGAACTTGCCACCCGACCCAGCCATACCACTCCTGGGCATGTACCCTCAAGACTTACGCCACCACAGAGATACATGCACGGCCATGTTTATTGCAGCTCTGTTCACAATAGCAAGGACTGGAACCAACCCAGGTGCCCTCAACTGATGAGTGATAGAGAAAATGTGTACATCTACACAATGGAGTTCTATGCAGTGGTAAAGAAATGCCATCATGAACTATGTTTGCAGGTAAATGGATGGAACTAGAAGTAGGTTCTACTTCCCTGAACCAGCTGCATGAGTCCAAAAGAAGGAGACAGTTTGGATGGTTTGGTAATCCCTATCAGCTTATTCCTGTCTTTAGGTATGTGATACCACTCCTTGCCTTTCTTTTTTTTTTTTTTTTTAATTTTATTATTTATTTCTCTGTGTGTATGAATGTAACTGTCTGCATGCAAGTTTGTGCACCCGTGTCGTGCAATGCCGCGGAGGTCAGAAGAGGGTGTCGGATTCCCCTGGAACTGGAGTTCTCCTGGAATTGGAGTTTCAGACGGTTCTCAGCCGCCATGTGGGTGCTGGGGATCGAACCCGGGTCCTCTGTAAGAGCGGTTGGCGCTCTTAACCGCTAGGCCATCTCTCCAGCCCCACACTCCTGCCTTTCTGGGAGAACTATAAATCAGGATATGGGGGTCTGGGAAAGAAAGATACTGTTCCTGTTTGTAGTAAATTGTAGTAAACAGTTTACTTTTTTTTTCCCATTAGCAATAATCGCGCCTCGGATAAACCTCACTGGCTACGATACTGCCACTTCACAAAGCTAACAGTTTACATTTAAGATAGGCCTGAAATTATTTAATTTTCTCTCATGGACTATGCCTGCTCAATCTATGGTGTTAAATTTCTCTTCTAGTCAGTGTTATACAAGGCTGCTTGGGCTTTTGTCCAAGCCTTATTTAAAATATTATACAGCGGGGCTGGAGCGATGACCTAGCGGTTAAGAGCGCCGACCGCTCTTGCAGAGGACCCCGGGTTCGATCCCCAGCACCCACATGGCGGCCGAGAGCCGTCTGAAACTCCAATTCCAGGAGAACTCTAGTTCCAGGGGAGTCCGACGCCCTCTTCTGACCTCTGCGGCATTGCACGTCACGGGTGCACAGACTTGCATGCAGACAATACATTCATACACATACGGAAATAAATAAAATTAAAAAAAATTTAAAATATTATACAGCAATTAAACGTATAAGGCTAGTGTAACTTAGTCTTTCTGGATGCTTAACAACCGTACTTAATGCCCATACCAGTTTGGCTGAGGGACTTAAGAGACAACTTTGTTCCTTGCCCTTTGAGTTCAACTAAGTCCCAGGGTACTATGTATGGGGGCATCTCTTGAAATGTCCTGCAATCATGAGTCACCAGTCCTCCTGTGCAGGGAGGTCTTGGAAATCCACTAATGAGACTCTAGCTAGTGTCTAGTCTATAAAGAGAAAAGGTTCCTCATGCTTCAAAAAGGGAAGCCTGGTTCAGAAAGACCTGACTTTGTCCTTGAGTGGATGGAACTGCTAAATGAAAAGCCAAAAGAAGCCAGAGGCTCCTCCCCAAAACCCAAGTGGCCCTAGAGGACCAGATCCTCAACTGACCTTGAGAAAACAAAAAATCCTTGGTTAATCTGGGCTAACTGTGTGGCCTTAAACATCGAAAAGGAACATATAACCAAAAATAAATAAGTAAAGCCTAAGAAATTCTACTTCAGGCATAAAACTTCAGATCTTAGTAAAAGACAAAGAGTAACCAGTTTCTTGAGTTTCTTAGCAGCCTGTGTCAAAGCCTGGGAATGCTAAAACTGTGCCTTCCCCCTGGCCTCAGAGTGGGGAATCCTGGACATCATAATCCCATGGCTATATCTCCTAATTGGACCCCTAAATAACCTTGGGCCTTATCCCTCATCCTCCATCCTGGTGCTTCACCTGTACCAGTTTTAATAAATTTTTTGCTTGCTCTCCCTTCAGACAAATATGAACACATCTCTACTGACTATGGTGACAGCCAGGTATAAAGCATCTCACTTTCTTGTGCCATTAACCCCTTCTTCATCATCCCCCATCAGCATGAAGCAGCTAGAATGAAAATAAACACCACCCCCTATCCCTATGATACAAAAGGGTGGAATGCAAGGTTGCAATCCCACCTAGGTCAGGGATTTTCCAGGAAGCCAACTGAGGTAGAAGTTCCCAGAAAGTTGCTTCAATATCCTGCAATCAGTCCTTACTGATACCGGTGACAAGCCTCAGTTTATCTGGAGATGCTTCTACTCATACTGGCCACAGATCCGCCTATGACCCAATCCCCCATCTCCTCACCCCCACCTCCTTGTAAACTCACTTCCTTTTGTGCCTGGGTATAAAACTGCCATTCTGGGGACATTCTAATGCTGGTCATCCTAATCCTGACACAGGCAGACCAGCCACCATGTCTGAAATAAATCAAACTTCCTTTTCATCCGAGTCCTGACATTTTCTCCTCTCTGCACCGAGTCTCCCCTCAAAATGAACCTAACACCAGTCATTCATGGACACTGAGGGACCACTCCACACATGATTCCAAACTGAGGCTGGTACTTCCTTCTTGGTTATAATGTTGAATTACACTCGATCTTCCCAGTTGGGGATAAGGCACATGACTTGAATGTGTTAAGATGTACTTTTGAGCCTATAGTATCTCAGAGCCAAAATGAGGCAAAAAGTCTAATTGTGACCTTTCATGCATAAAGATGACAATGATTGAAAAAGTACTGGTCCTTGGCTTTCTGGCCCATAAATTATCAGCTGATAGCTGCTGCCAAAAGCTCTGACTGGCATTGCTTCTGTCTTTTAGAGCACTGAAGAGATTTTTTGCTTACACATGAACAGTGCTACCACAACCCAGAGAGCATCCCACTAGGAAAATGGGAAAGAAAATTGCTTTCCTGCACTGTTTTTCTTTTAGCAAGTTATTTTCCAGCCTTCCCCAGAATGCCTCAAGCAGCATTTCAAACCTCAGTTCATGAGGTACAACAATATTATAAATGGTGTGCTGGAAGAAAAATGCTTATTTTGGATCTAGATTAGAGTTAACGACTTAACTGCCTTTTAAAGAAATGCACTTAAATATGTACATGTGAAATTTCCATAAAATAAACAAAACTTTGGATTGTCTACTTTTTCCATTTTTATTTTATTTTATGAGTATATTGCCTGGATGTAAGTGAGTCTGTGTCATGTGATGCCCATGGAGGTCAGAAGGTGTTGGATCCCCTGGAACTGGAGTTATACATAATTGTTGGCTGCCACATGGGTGCTGGGAATGGAAGCTGGGTTCTCTGTTAGGGTAGCCAGTGCTCTTAACTGCTGAGCCATCTCTCCAGCCCTGTCTACTCTTTATTAATCTAGCCCACTTTTTATTCTAGAGTGACCTCCCTTTACATAATTTCAATAGATTAGCATAGAGCACTGTGCTGTAGATACAGGTACCAACATCTACAGATGTGTTTTTTCTGTTTTAAAGTTGGGTGGAAGAAGGTAACAAGCAAGGGCTGGAGCATAGATGTTTCCAGAACAAGGGTTTAACATGCCCCCAGGGATGTTATAAGCATTTTATAGATGGACCTCAAATTCAGCTTTCTAGATATCAAAAAAGGAACAGAACTTTATTCATTTACAGAATCTACAGGATAAAACCAATTGCTCTAGGAATGTTTGGTTATTTTTGACACCAGAATCAGATCATTCATGGACACTGAGGGACAACTCCACGCATGATTCCAAACTGAGGCTGTCACTTCCTTCTTGGTTATAATGCTGAATTACACTCTATCTTCCCAGTTGGGGATAAGGCACATGACTTGAATGTGTTAAGATGTACTTTTGAGCCTATAGTAGGGGATATATATATATATATATATAATATGTATATTNGTATCTGTGAGCTCAAGGTCAGCTCACCTGGTCTGCTTGGTCAGTTCCCAGCCAGCTGCTACAGGGAAACCATTGTCCAAAGGACAGAAATAACTGCCTTTGCCAACTAGTAAACATTTTCATCAGCAGTTACCTAAGGAATCTGGTCTGGCTTAGGTGGAGGTCTTTGGAGCTTGGGTAATTCCTGAGCTCCTTGGAGTGCCTGCATGGCAGCTGTGTAGTTTCTGCTAGAGACCCATTTTGGGGTCTGGCACCCAGATCAGTGGGGTGCTGCATGGCTTGTTGGGGTGCATTATAGGAATTGATTCTAGGATGGCCTGGACCAGTCCTGTCTCTTGCCTCCAGGGGATGGGAGAGGGCAGCCTGGGACTGCCATTGGGCTTTGGGTTTCTGCAGTGTTGCCCCCCTCTCTTCCTTCTTGTAGGAAGCAAACATACCTCCATGCCTGAACTGCTGTCCTGCTGGTGTGGCTTGCTTTGTGCTGTGTGCTTGTGTTTTAATCTCTGAAACTTTCTAGTCCGTTATGTACTGTGAACAGAGTTAATGCAGACAACTATGGGTGGAATATGAACCCATTGAAAATTATCTACTTCACCTGCATGCTTCTGGTATTCAATCTCTAGAAAGGTCTGTTAAATAATGTTATTATTCTTAACTGCCTTATTAATGTAGATCAGAAAACAAGCAATGTAACCAGTCTTATAAACATGGGCATTTTCAAGCAGAGGTATTTCATTGGCATGCCAAGCATTTTACAAAGAGCAAAAGTTTGCATTAATCTCACCACACCTTAAACCTGGAACCTGTGGCCAGAGGGCACTCCTAGGAATTCCCCAGGTGGGTGTGGTGAGCTATGCCTTTTAATCTAATATGCCGTTCAATCCCCAGCACAGCAGAGGTTTATCTTGGGGGTTGGAAATAATGATTGGGGTCTGAAGACAGAATATGGATTTACGCTTCCACCACAATAAGCCTCAAAAACAATAAAATATCTAGAACAAACTAACCAAGAACCAAGATCTCTACAAAAAATTAAACCCCAGAAGAAGGATACTGAAGAAAACATCAGAATAAGCCCCATGTCATGATTGGAAAATAAATGGAAAAATCTCAGAAATTTAATAAAATATTTTAAAAAAAAAAAAAAAAAAAAAAAAAAAATCCCCAAGAGTTTCTCACAGCTTGGGAAAAAGGTCATTAATTTCATATGGTAAAACAAAAGACCCCCCAATAGCCAAAGCACCCCTGAGACAAAAGAGCAATACAGGGGGATCTGGTTATACCAGATTTCAAAACTATACTACAGGTATATCCACAAAACCAGTCCTTCGGTATGCACAAAAACAGACCTGTATGTAGATCAATAGAACAAAACTGAAGATTCGACTTAGCACATACAATTTCAGTCACCACATATTTGACAAGGGGCCGAAATGACACAATGGAGGAAAGCAAGCATCTTCAACAAATGGTAATGGCAAAACTGAATCACCACCACTTGTAGAAGAATTACAGTTAACCCCTACCTCTAACCCTGACAAAAAGTCAACTTCCAAATGGATCAAAGACCTCACATGAAACCCAAATCTCGAGGGGATAGAAAAAAAGTGGCCAGCCTACAAGACATAGCATTGGAAAACTTCTAAATCAACAGCAGCTATTCAGGAAATAAGGTTAACAATACAGATGGGCCTCATTAAACTCAAAAGCTTCTGCTACATCAAAAGAAATAAGGAAGAGAAGAGAAATCCCACAGAGTGGAGGAAACCTTCACCACGAAAACATCTGACAAAGCATTATTTCCATAGTATAAAAGCTACTCAAAAACAAAGAGAAAGAAAACAAGACCCACTTCAATGATGGAGCAAAGAGCTGAACCAAGACTTCATAAGTGAGGAAATTAAGATGGATGAGAAACATCTAAAAGTTTCAACGATCACTAATCATTAAGAATGCAAATCAAAACCATTTTAAGATATTATCTTACTCCAATAAGACTGGCTAGGATCAAGAAAACAAATATACCAAGTGCTGGAGAGGATGTGGGGAAGAGAATTGAACACTCATCCATGCTGGTGGAATGTAAACCCATACAACCATCTTTAGAAAGCATTTGTGGAAAACCCTTAAAAGGACTCAAAATGAGCTTGCACCTAACCCAGTCATTCACTCCTGGGTTTACTACCCAATAGACTCATCTTACCACAGAGAACAGCACAGCCATGGTTATTGCAGCTCTTTTCCACAATAGCAAGGAATGGAACCAACCCTCAGTCCCTCAACTGATGACTTGATAGAGAAAATGTGTACATCTACACAATGAGTTCTATGCGAGTGTAAAGAAAATGACGAATCTGAACTTGCAGGATAAAGAGATGAACTAGAATAGGTTTACCTCCCTGAACCAGTGGTGTATAGTCCAGAAGGAGACAGTTGAATGGTTGGGAATCCCTCTCAGCTTATTTCTTGTCTTTAGGTATGTGATACCACTCCTGCCTTTCTTTTTTTTTTTTTTTTTAATTTATTATTTCTCTGTTGTATGAATTACCTGTCTGCATGCAAGTTGTGCACCCGTGTCGGCATCCGCGAGGTTCCAGAAGAGGGTTCGGATTCCCCTGAAACGAGTTCTCCTGGAATTGGAGTTCAGACGATTCTCAGCGCGCCAGTGGCGGCTGGATCGAACCCCGGGTCCTCTTAAGAGCGGGTTGGCACTCTTAACCGCAGGCCTCTCTCCAGCCCCACACTCTGCCTTTTCTGGTGAGAACTATAAATCAGGATATGGGGTCTGGGAAAAGGATAAGATACGTTCCTGTTGTAGAAATTGTAATAAAAACATACTTTTTTTTTCCCATTAGCAATAATCGCGCCTCAGATAAACCTCATTGGCTACAATACTGCCACTTCACAAAGCTAACAGTTTACATTTAAGATAGCCTGAAAATTATTTATTTTCTCTCATGGACTATGCCTGCTCAGATCTATGGTGTTAAATTCTCTTCTAGTCCAGTGTTATACAAGGCTGCTCGGGCTTTTATCCAAGCCTTATCTAAAAATTTACTACCATCGGGCTGGAGCGATGACCCTAGCGGTTCAAGAGCGCGACCTCTTGCAGAGGACCCCGGTCTCGATCCCCAGCACCCACATGGGCGGCCGAAGGCCGTCTGAAACTCCAATTTCCAGGAGAACTCAGTTCCAGGGTAGTCCGACGCCCTTCTTCTGACCTCTGCGCATTGCAGTCACGGTGCACAGACTTGCATGCAGACAATTACATTCATACACATACGGAAATAAATAAAATAAAAAAAAATTTAAAATATATACAGAATTAAACGTTATAAGGCTAGTTAACTTAGTCTTTCTGGTTGCTTAATGACAATACTTAATACCCATACCAGTTCATCCAGGGGACCTAAGGGACAACTTTTGTTCCTTGCCCTTTGAGTCAACTATAGTCCCAGGGTACATGTGGGCATCTCTTGAAATGTCCTGCAATCATGAGTCACCAGTCTCTCTGATCAGGGAGGTCTTGGAAATCAACTAAGAAGACCTCAGCCAGTGCCTAGTCTATAAAGAGAAAAGGTTCCTCATGCTTCAAAAAGGGCGAGCCTGTTCAGAAAAGACCTGATTTTGTCTTGAGTGGATGGAACTGCTAAATGAAAGCCAAAAAGAAGCCAGAGCTCCTCCCCCAAAACCAGTGCCCCTAAAGACCAGATTCTCAGCTGACCTTGAAAAACAAAAAATCCTTGGTTAATCTGGGCTAACTGTGTGCCTTAAACATCCAAAAGAAATATAACTAGAAATAAATAATAAGTAAAGCCTAAGAAATTATACTTCAGGCAAAAACTTCAATCTTGTTAAAAGGACAAAGAGCTAACCAGTTCTGAGTTCTTACAGCCTGTTCTCACGAGCCAAGCGTGTCCAACCTGGCGATGCAAAAAACTGTGACTTCCCCCTGCCTCAGAGTGGACCTGACATCATCTTAAGTCCTGGCTAATCTCCTAATTGACCACCCCCTAAAAACCTTGGGCCTATCCCTCAATTACCTTCCTCCTGGTGCTTTCACCTGTACCAGTTTTAATAAATTTTTTGCTTGCTCTCCCCGCAGACAAATATGAACACATCTCTACTGACTATGGTGACAGCCAGGTATAAAGCATCTCACCCTCCTGTGTCATTAACCCCCTCTTCATCATCCCCCATCAGCATGAAGCATCTAGAATGAAAATAACACCACCCCCTATCCCTATGATACAAAAGGGTGGAATGCAAGGTCATAAGCCCACCAAGCTGTGGGTTTTCCAGGAAGCCAATTGAGGTAGAAGTTCCCAGAAAGTTGCTTCAATATCCTGCAATCAGTCCTTACTGATACCGGTGACAAGCCTCAGTGTACTGGAGATGCTTCTACTCATTACTGCCACAGACGCCTGATGAGCCCTAATCCCCCCATTCTCCTCACCCCCACCTCCTTGTGTAAACTCACTTCTTTTGTGCCTGGGTATAAAACTGCCTTTCTGGGGACATTCAAATGCTGGTCATCCTAATCCTGACACAGGCAGACCAGCCACCATGTCTGAAATAAACCAGACTTCCTTCTCATAGGAGTCCTGACATTTTCTCCTCTCTTGCACCCGTAGTCTCCTCAAATGAACCTAACACCAGCATTCATTGACACTGAGGCGAACCACCCAACCACATGATTCCAAACTGAGGCTGGTACTTCCTTCTTGGTTATAATGTTGAATTACACTCGATCTTCCCAGTTGGGGATAAGGCACATGACTTGAATGTGTTAAGATGTACTTTTGAGCCTATAGTATCTCAGAGCCAAAATGAGGCAAAAAGTCCAGGAGACCCTTCAGGATCCCGCACTTAGGGAGAGGAAAGGATGAGCATAACCAATATACTGATGGGAGACTCGAAGCACCTGAAATATCTGAGTTAAGGCTACAGTGTAACAAAAATCTTGTCGGGGGTCCTATGGGGAGCCCTTATATTGGGCCCCCCATGATCCGCAGATACACAATATTAATTCATAGGCTTGGAGAGCTCTGCTGCGCCACGGTGTATCGACATCTAGCCTCAAAATGCTTCCATCGGACTGAGCTATGTTGCATTTCCGGGGCGCATCTTTAGTAAGACTCAACTGAAAGAAAGGATTATTTCTTTCTATTGGCTTAACAATCCTAACAAATGATACAGCTGCAGCCCACACAAAACTCCCAGTGAGAGCGATTCCCACTAGGAAAATGAGTGGGGATAAGTAAAATTGCTTCCTGCACTGGTTTTATCTTTTAGCGAAGTATATTTTCCAGCGCCTTCCCCCAGAATGCCCTCACAGCCAGAGCATATCAAGAACTGCGCTCATATTCATTCGAACGGGCTAACAAACACAATATTAATAAAAATGGATAATGTGCTGGGAACGAAAAGATGACTCTAACATTATGTTGTGGGACGACATTCTAGATAGAGTGTTAGATACCGAAACTTTAATGCAATCTCGCGCCTATTTATAAGTAATGATATGAAACGCCCATTACATTGAATATTGTTACATGGTGAAATTTCCTTCATAAAAAATAAACAAAACTGGTGATTTTATTACTTTTTCCATTTTTATTGTTTTTTTTTTTTTTTTTCCCTTTCTGTTTTTTTCAGGATTGTGTTGTTTAGTGCCCATGGAGGTCAGATAAAGGTGTTGGATCCCCTGAATGGATGGTTATACAGTAATTGTTGCGCTGCCACTAATGGGTGACTGGAATGGAAGTGTGTTACTCTGTTAGTGGTGCACAGGCTTTAAATGCTGAGCCATCTCCCAGCCTTCCTCTTTATTAATTCTAGGCCCACTTTTTATTCTAGAGTGACCTCCCTTTACATAATTTCAATAGATTAGCGTAGAGCACTGTGCTGTAGATACAGGTACCAACATCTACAGATGTGTTTTTTCTATTTTAAAGTTGGGTGGAAGAAGGGAACAAGCAAGGGCTGGAGCATAGATGTTTCCAGAACAAGGGTTTAACATGCCCCCAGGGATGTTATAAGCATTTTATAGATGGACCTCAAATTCAGCTTTCTAGATATCAAAAAAGGAACAGAACTTTATTCATTTACAGAATCTACAGGATAAAACCAATTGCTCTAGGAATGTTTGGTTATTTTTGACACCAGAATCAGATCATTCATGGACACTGAGGGACAACTCCATGCATGATTCCAAACTGAGCGGCCTGTCCACTTGTGCCCGTCTTGGTTATATTAAGCCTGATTACACGCTATCTTTGCCCAGTGGAGGATAAAGGCACATGACTTGGATGTGTTAACGATTACTTTTGAGCCTATTAAGTAGGGGATTTGTATAAATAATTATATAGTATATATATAATATGTATATTATATATTATATATATTATATAATATATATAATATATATTAGATATATTAGATATATATCTATATAATATACATATTATAGAGCCAAAATGAGGCAAAAAGTCCAATTGTGACCTTTCCCTGGAGGTGTGATGATGTACATGGTATCATACAGTACGCTTCCCACTCAAAATTTTCCTTTCTAAGGGAGCCAGTGAGTTTCAGTCAGCTCTGTCTCAGCAACATCTCAACAAAAGGTAATTCCAAAAGAAAAATTCTGTAGGGATCTAGCATAGCGTCGCTCTTTGTTCATCAATAAAGTACAAACAAGTCAGCTGAAGCTGGCTATTTATGATCTGAATTAACATTTTGCCACTAAGAACATTAAAGGTGGCTTTTTGGTCAGTTTACAAAGTTTTTGTTTCCTCTTCCATTGGCACCATAAATATCAGAAGAGAGACATGGTTAACTGAGAAGTGAGAGAAAAAGCCAGGGAAAAATCCCAGGGAGCTGAGCACAGGGAGGAGCCCCTCACTCTGGAATCTGGTTGAAGCCCTCACCAGCATTAAAGCAGGCATTCTAATACAACTGACACTCTGCTCCCAAACCATGGACCTGCAATTTTCTAGGAATCTCACTAGAGATCCCATTTAGAAGGAAAAGACATGTACTAAATTCTGTGTGCAAGCCCAGTGGCTCCTAGTTTTATTCTATCCAATCACAATCCGATCCCAGGCATCTCTAGAGCCACCTCATGTATCTCTCTTATCAAAGAAGAGACAGAAGGAAAGGTTTCCTAGCAACCTTTTGAGTTGTAACTTGACAGCCACTAAAAGGGTATATATGGCTAATGCCAAGACAGTGAATTCTTTTTTGTTTTTGTTTTTTTTTTGGTCTTTTCAAGACAGGGTCTCCCTGTAGCCCCAGCTGTCCTGGAACTCACCTGTAGACCAGGCTGGCCTTGAACTCACAAAGATCTGCCTGCCTCTGCCTCCCAAGTGCTAGGATTAAAGGTGTGTGCCACCACACTCTGCTGACAGTGAATTCTTATCTCTCTTGGAGAAGCTGTACTGTACTTGGGTACATCTTACTTTCCCCCACGCTCCCTTGGGGAAGCATATGCTTTCAGTTGGACCGACCTTTCTTCCTTCCTTCCTTCCTTCCTTCCTTCCTTCCTTCCTTCCTTCCTTCCTTCCCACTTCTCTTTTTCCTAACCTTTGTACTTACGCTCATAGGCCTGGAGAGATGGCTCTGAGATCAAAGTGCTGGCGGCTCTTGCAGAGGACTCAGGTTCAGTTCCTAGCACCCACAACTGGCTAACTCCAGTTCCAGGAGATCTGGTGCCCTCCTCTGGCCTCTATGGGCATTGCGTGTATGAGTGCATTTACATCCATTCAGGCAAACACTTCAACATATAAAAATAATAAAGAAATCTTTTTTTAAACCCCACCCCATCTTTAATAAAACTCCCAATTCCACCTCACCACAAGGATAGTCCTGAAATTCCTTTCAGCACTGAAGCAAAGAATCCTGGTTTAGCCGGAGTTGCTGTTCCTAAAACTGGAGGGGAAATTCCCCAAGCTAGTGATGATGCTCAAGTGGAACTGTGTCTCTGCCCCTCCCTCCCACTAACAACAGCAACAAGGGAAGGAAAGGGAAAGGAATGGAAAGGAGGAGTGGAAGGGGAGGAAGGGGGGAGGGTAATAAATAGGAGATTAGAACCTTTAAATGAATTGTTTAAAATAGCAGCAGCTTGTAAGTGGTAAGGCGGGACTCAGTTCTGATGTTCTTCTCTACCACACATCTTGGTCTTACTGAAATTTAATTACAGCAGGTCTCCCCCCTGGCTTCTTGCAGTCAGTTTCTATTTTGTATTACTTCCTTCCAAATGCCACACAGGACTAAAAATCATTTGGAAAAACAAATCAGTCCATTGATGATTGAATAGAATTAATACTCCAGTTGAGGAAAAATCCAAACAGGTCTCAATCCTTTTCTGCTCTTGTGACAACAGTGTAATCTGAGTTCCTGAAGAGTCTAGTCCAGGTTTCTGTAGACTAACACATTCTCATTAAAAACCACTTATCTGCATTCCTTTAAACAGGATACTGTTCCTTTTTTGCTTTGGGTTTTGTTCTTTTACTAGCATCTATTGTAGTCCGTCAGCACACACCAACTCCATACCAGCCCTGGTATAAGCATCCCATATCAAGTTTATTACAAATGAATCCAAACCATGAGACCTCTTAGGAAGATCTTCTTTACTAGCATAAGAGCAATATTTCACCCTCTGAAAATACCTAACCAAGGTTTGTCCATATAACTAAGAACACTTGAGTGACAGTTTAGTTCACAGCATAGAGCTGCTAAGAGTTTTCTTTCAATCTTACGCATATGGAAATATATAGCATTGCTTTATTGTGTTTGCCTTGTGAGTTATTGCATAGTATTGTTTAAATCATACCTTTAAAATTTCATTCCTAAACCAGGTATGCTGGCATATGGGGGGCAATCTCAGCACTCAGGAGGTGGAGGCAGGAGGATTAGAAGTTCAAGATCATCCTTGGCTACACATCAAGTTTGAGGCCAACCAGGGCTACATAAGGTCCTCTCTCTCAAATAAAAAATATCCATTTCTTTATTGGCATACCTTCAGGACTGGGAATACATCTTAGTGGTAGGAAAGCACTTACCTAGCATAGGGAAGCCCCAGGTTCAATCGCCAGCACCCCCCAAAACCAAATGTGATTCGTGTGCCTGTAAACAGTTTCCAGGGTATTTTTGTTGTGGTTTTGTCTGTTTGCATTGCTGTTATAAAAGTCTGCAGTGGCCGGGCATAGTGGGCATAGTGGTGCACGCCTTTAATCCTAGCACTTGGGAGACAGAGACAGGCGGATCTTTGTGAGTTCAAGGCCAGCCTGCTCTACAGAGTGAGTTCCGGGACAGCTGAGGCTACAGGGAGACCCTGTCTTGAAAAGACCAAAAAAATAAAATAAAATAAATAAAAAAAAAAAAAAAGTCTGCAGGTAACATTTCAGTCATGCTATGAACATCCCTAAGTCTTTCTGCGGGAATTTATACTAAGGCGAGCTATTGAAGGTTCACCCACTGTGGCCTTTGGTATAGATTATCACATTAATCTCCAGGACTTTCACCTCTTTTTTTTTTTTTTTTTTTTTTTGGTCTTTTTGAGACAGCGTCTCCGTGTATGTAGCCCCCTAGCTGTCCTGGAACTCACTCTGTAGACCAGGCTGGTCTTGAACTCACAAAGATCCGCCTGCCTCTGCCTCCCGAGTGCTAGGATTAAAGGTGTGCACCACCATGCCCAGCACACCTCTTGTACTTAAAAGAGAACGATTGGTAGTTGTGCTTTGACAAACTGTAAACACGTTCTCCCCCACTTTTGGTACTGCTTACTCCCTATATTCAGATTAGATTATGAACATGGAACTATCCCAAAGCAAATGTCAAGACTGGTGCCCATCTGCATGGGGAAAGCACCTCTTGAGAAAATTGAAGGCTGGCTTTAGACCATGTGCAGAGATGTGCAGAGATGTTTCTAGTTGCTGGGCTGGAGAGATGGCTCAGCGGTTAAGAGCACCGACTGCTCTTGCAGAGGACCTGGGTTTGATTCCCAGCACCACATGGTGGCTAAGAACCCTCTTCAACTCCAGTTCCAGGGGACCTCCTCGGCATTGCACAACATGGATGCACCAACCTACATGCAGACAGTACACTCATACACATAAAATAATAACAATAATGATATTAATAATAAAAATAAATAAAAGATGTTTCTAGTTGCTCGAAGGGGTTGGGGCTCAAGATTTGGTCTCTGCATAGAGATGAAACTGGAAGATAGGCAGGGAGGTGTGGTAAAGGGGTCTTGTGAGGATGAACCATGCCCTTGAGAGCAATCACATTTTAATCTGTATTGGTTTTTCCCTTTGTTACCTCTGAGTCCATTAACTCTTTCGCTGTTCTGACCTTGTTGTAGCTCTGCTGTGGGAAATGAAGGAACTTGTCCTAAGTCTACTTGGGTCTGATTTGTGAAAGAACACAAGTGACCAGAAACAAAGGTGGTAGCAATTATGATTTGTGCCAAGACTCCAAGAAGATGATCGTAAGGGACAGAAATCTGGTTACATTATCCAGCTCCTTGCTCTCCTGTAGCAATTCTACCTCCATATCAGTTAGCTTTCCATGACTATGAGAAGCATCTGAAATGAATCAATTTAAGAAAAGGAAAGGAGAGATGGTTCATCCCGTAGTGTGCTTGCTGCATAAGCATGAGGGACTGGATTCAGATCTCCACCAACAATATAAAAAGCCGCCTGCAGTGGTGTGCACATCCGTGGTCCCACTGCTGGGAAAGAAGAGTAGGAGGATCCCTGGGGCTTGCCAAATAGCTGAGCTGCAGGTTCAGTGAGAGACCTGACTCAAAAATTAAGTTGAAAAATGTGTAAATGACAAAATACCTTCAAGAATAAACTTAAAACAAGAATATAAAGGGCTCGTGTGGCTTTTGTTCCGAGGGCGCACCATCCATCATGGCAGAAGAGGGGGCAGGGCAAGAACAGCTGGCACAGTGCATTAGCTACCAGGAGGCAGACGGCAATGGATGTTTGTGCTCTCCTTTTTCTTCCATCGGAGACCTCAGTCTGGGGGGCGGTGCAGCCTACACATGTAGGAGAGCCTTCCCTCCATCGATTGCTACAATCTAGAAAATTTCACAGACATGCCTAGGAGATCAAATTGACAATATTAACCATCACAGGGAGTGATAGAGAATGACACCTGATGTCTACCTCTGCCCCCCACAAACACATGTGCATACATCTACACATATTTGAACACATGTAGATGTATTCTAGAAAAAGGAAAGTTTACTTGAGGTCACAGTGTTAGAAATCAGTCCGTGACCAAGTGGCCCTGCTGCTCTTGGGTCTGTGCTGAGAAAGGCAGCATAAGGAGGCTGCGGTAGAGTAAAGAAAGCCATTCACCTCATGGTGACCTGGAGGTGAAAGGAGAGATGGAAAGGGATGCACTCCCATGATCCCTCTAGGAGACAGGACCCCAATGATCTAAAGCTAAGACTCATCTCTTAAGTGTTGCACCACCCCTGGTAGTGCTGAGCTGAGGACCAAGCAAGCATTTGAGGGGAGATCCAAACTCTGGTAACTATCATTCGCATCTTCTAAGACTTTATTAAGAAATTTTATTGGGTCTTCTTACAGTTGCGCCTTTGCATACAGGTGGCTCACACAGCTAGGAGTAATCCCTTCATTCCTTTACATTCAGGGTAGCAGCATGATGGCACAGAAAGAGAAGGCTTTTTTAAGCTTGACAAATTTGAGCTCAAGTTTGGAGAAGTCTTTGACCTTGGGCAAATTCCTTGAGCTTCCAATCTTCAGCTATACTACATAGATAAGGAGGCCGCCCCACAGTTAAGTTGAATTCTATAGAAAAAAATACAGGAAAACAGCTAGTATATGTCTGGAACAGGAAGACATGAAAGAAGAGTTAACTGCCCCCTTCCCAACCCCTTCTCTTCTGGGACCAGACCTCCCACAGCTCCCAGTGCTTCCATAACTCCCAGCTGACCCAGGGGCCCCCCCCGGGCAGGTTTCCCAGCACCCGACCCCCTATGAATCTCTATCAAAGTTGACTTCTTCCTTGCTAAGTTTCAGACCTTATCTCTGCCAGCGGGTAACCATGAATTTATAGTGATCAACTCAGCATTTTACTTCCTTTAGCCAAAGAAATAACTGCTAATGCAATGTTTAAACACCATGACAAATACGCTGGGGAAATACAATACCTGGAGACAGAGGCACGTTTTGGTGTTCAATCTATTTTTCTCTGAATGTCCCCAGGAGTAATTGACATCCTCACCTGCTCTTAAGGTCACTGTGTCTCCTCATAACTAGATTATTAGGACCTAGAGGTGGAATTATGAATATTCTTGACCATCTTTGGTCCTAAAAGATGCTGTCCATTGTCTGGACTCCCGAAGCGGATAATGAATGCTTTTCATCTCTTAGTTGCCATTTCAAACTGACTGCATTGGCAGCCTCTGATAAGGAATTTGAGCGGGGTCTCAGCCCCTTCCCTTGTATTTAGACATAGTAAGCTGGAAACAGGCTTCCCCTGGGCTGGACTGGCTGGGGGGAGCGGGGTGAAGTGCAAACAAGTTTAATCTCTAACCTTGGCCTTCTGTCCTTAGGGCAGCAGGATCTGAGGTAATCCCTTTTGCTCTCTTCACAGCGTTCTTTTGCCATAGGTGGCTCTCGGCCACTTAGGGCTATCAGTCTGACATTTCCCTCTAGTTCTGCATGGAGACTAAAATACCATTTAAGTCTTCTTCCAACATTTCTCAAATCATGTGAGTATTACCAAGCATGAAATTATCAACTAAAAACTCAATTTTAAAGAGCTGGTTCTCTGGGAAAAATAAGAAAGAACATTTTTCCAGTTAGCTCTGAGATTTGATTTTTTTTTTTATTTTCTTCAATAATTCAGTTATTGTGTGCTTCCTAATCTTTGGAGATTAGGCTTCAATTTTTCACCTAGACTCCAATTTGCTCATAAATCTCTTCATTTGGCTTAATTTAAATGTTTTGGCCAACTTCATGGTTTAATAATGAGAAGTAAAATTGGGGCTTTAATGACTACTAAGAAAGGAATTTTCATTTCCTCTGGAATTAGAAGAGCTGTTAAGGGGGCGGACAGCCCGTCAGGCAAGCTGCTGCTACCTTTGCTGGAGTGTGCCAAATGTGGCTAGATATTATATGTTGCTTTACACTCAGGGTGATTCTCCAATCTGATTACTTGAAAACCCTTCAAATCCAGCCCTGCTGACAAGCCCTTGATTGCCGTGCCCCTATTGATTAACTATGAACCATGAATTGAATGCAGGCCATCTGAGAAGTGCCTAGCTCCCGTGTGCCCATCACGTGCTGCCTGTCAGAGCCAAGGCAGGTGACCTAGCTTCAACAAAAGTTGTATAATGGGAGCCCTGAGACCTTAATTATCAGATAACTGGGCAGTAGAGAGTACGATTTCAGCACTTCCACTGGAGAAGTCTTCATTTAAGAGAGAGCTATAAAAAGTCTTAAAGCCCCTTTTAGTAAGTTTACCACTGGAGAAAGATATACACAGCATGGCTATGAAGCCTCAAATTCCCTCTTGTCCCAGAGCTGAGAGGAAATTCTAGCTGGGCAGGTCTCCTGGTGAAGAGGGGCGCCCTGGTTTCTTTTGCTTGTATAGAATATAGTGGCTCCTCTGAGACCGCCTGGCACCGGGCAAAAGAATGGGAACTGGATTGCATAGAACAAGCCGTTCTACTGGGTGGGTAAAATAATCTCACATTCTTCAGGTATACCCTCCAGCTATGCCCCAAGCTACCTTACCACGTACCCTTTTTTTCCCCCAAGGATAGTCGTACAATTACTCGGGCCTTTTCTTAGACTCGACCCTTCACAGCAGACTGTCAGTGGCCTAGGAGCAAGAAGCTTGCTTTCTATATTTTGTGTTCACTCATTTATTGACTGATGATGATGGAGCTGGCAATTTTAAAAATTATTATTCTAGAACCTTGGACAAGTCTCATTTCTTGGAGTTCTAAGGGAGCAGAGAAGTGTTTGCTGACTTTGTCCTCCAGTCACTGACAATCTGGTTGGGTAAGGGTGACAGGTATGGGAGAAAGATCAAAATGCAGCCACACACTAAGGACAGGCTGTCTCAAGAACACATAAAAATGACCAGAGAACAAAATTGGAGTGATGAAAGTCTTTAAATACTGACATATGGGAGGTTTTTTTCCATCTACTTTTTGGATTTTTCCAATTTTCTCCTATTGCGTATGTGTGTTAGAGACTGTTAAAAAAAACTTAACATATGTCTTAACCTGGTACAGTAACAGAAATTCTACAGAAACAGATTAAGATTCAGGATTAAATGAGTGGTACACGTATGTTTCTCAGATGTTGACTGGCTTGTTTTCTGTATCTTTCAGTATCTAGAATAGAAACATGTCCATAGAAGACACCCAAGGGAAATACATAATACTTAATGAATACAGAGTTTATCAGTTAATAACTAATAACTTCCTGCTAAGCCTTTCATACTCCCATCTTTTGTTGTCCTATGATTTTGTAACTGTGTGTTTCATATTAATTCAATAAGACAATATTGACTCAAATTTGGACTAAAAAGGACTTGTATGAAAAATAGTAATGACATCGTTTGGTTTCATATTTTGAGACAGGATCTTGCTATGTAGCCCAGACTTAGAACTCTCTGTCCGCCCAGTGCCTCTTGAGCACTGGGTCTAACCCAGAGGACAACTTCAGGGGTCATCCCTCAGGCACTGTTTACCTGGTTTTTCTGAGACAAGATCTCTTTCTGACCTGGAACTCATCGAGTAGGTTAGTCTAGCTGGCCAGTGAGCCCCAGGGATCCACCTGTCTGTACCTTCCCATCACCTGGGTTACACATGTGCACTACCATACCTAGAGTCTAGACATGGGTTCTGGGGCTCTAACTCGGGTCTTGATGCTTATGAGGAAAGCATCTTTACTAACAGCTATCTCTCCATCCTTATAGCTGCTATGACTACCATAATTCCCCTATATCATCATTATCATCATCATCATCATCATCATCATCATCATCATCACTGTAACGTTTCCTAGCTTCCACCAGATTATAATAATTACCTTTGATATCTTTAATCTGCATCTGGTTACATTAGCGCACATACTTTCAGTGACAAGGTAATTCTGCTTTGTTCCAATGCTCTTTCTTTTGCATTCTGTTTCCAAGCAAAATGGACTGTGGATTCTAGCAACTATAGCAGATAAATTCTTCTTCCTTTTCCAGCTGACCTCATTCATCTTCATATCCCTGGGCTATACCCACACACAAGTATCCCTCCATCCCTGACAGTACAAACATAGCAATTTATAAAGGTTTATTATTTTGAATTGTTGAGCTATATTTTTAGTCACAATGGCCTGGGTAGGGGCCTAATAGTCAGGAAATAAAGCAATGACTGCTCCTGGAGATCCTTCCAGTTAGCTAAGTAAGATGGCGAACCTGAAATCTATACAGGTCAGAGTCTGGAGAGATGGCCTAAGGTTAAGAGCACTGGCTGCCCTTAGAGAGGACCCAGGTTTGAATCCCAGCACCTCATGGTGGCTAACAACCATCTGGAACTCCAGTTCCAGGGGATCTGACACCGTTTTCTGACCTCTGAGGGCACTGCCCGACATGGGTGCACTTACGTACATGCAGGCAATACATATGCATAAAATAAAATAATTTAAAAAACTATTGTGGAGTTATAAACTCTCTTGCTGGATGAATGCCAAAGGCTTGAAAGAAACCTCTCAAAGAGTTGGTGGAGGGCCAACTTGGTATGATCGTGCTTGAATGCTTGGGCTTGGTAGAAGCTTGCAGAGTTTGGCTAAGACTCTGCCCTTGAATGTTTATATTTGGAATGTAAACACAGGAATTGTTAGGCATATTATTGCTGAAACCCAATGTCACTATGTTCCCTGTTTACTTTTACGGCTAGGCCTGCCCCACATCTAGCACGTATAGCACTAGGCCTGCCCCACATCTAGCACGTATACATTGTATAGCTTTCTGTAATTGTCCTTGGAAACCTCTACAACCTGTGAGAGATATGAAAGCTTAAGATTCAGAAATAAAACTTTGTCAGCCTTCCTTCGATTTGGTTGTCCATGTCCTACATCAGAGTGGCGGTCTAGGTCTCGGAACCTAGAGTACCTCACACCAACACAGGCCATAGATGGTTTTCTTCAGATAATTTTCCATGATCACCAAACATGACTTTCTTACTCTGGAAGAAAATCGGAGCGACTGGATGCTTATCACAAGTAAATAACTGTCTTGGATGAGTTGATACAGCTACTCTGAAATCATAAACTCTCAATGTCATTAATAATTAGAAAAATATTGGCAGAGACTCTGTTATATTATTCTTTTATTAGAACTTCATTTCTTAATTGATATGCATTTGTGAGCATTATAGAGGCAAGCTGCTTCAAAAACATGCAAAATATCAGGGATGAACAAAGTTATAGAATCCATGTGATTTGTCTGCTCACCAATAAAAAGCTGAAGTCCTAGCTAGTGAAAAAAATCAGGCAAATGTGGAACCTTGACAACCTTCTGTCCTGTCAGAGCAGTCCCTCCAGGTGACATCAGGGAGATGTCCCAGTGATGCGAAGAGCAAGAACTTTGCCCTTGAGTTGGAGTTGGAACCTGGCCTCTCCCTGGCTGTGGAACTCTGGCTATGACGCTTCATTTCAAGAAGCTTTTGTTTTCCCTCCTGGATCTAAAAAGATTTAACTCATAGGGTGGGAGAGGAGAGAAGTTACTGTGAGGGGTAAATGAACAAATGTGTGTGGCATGCAGATGTCGGGGAGATGCTCGTTCTTCCCCCTCGCCTCTCCTTTCTTCCATCTAAACACTAACACTTAAGAAAATAGCAGCATTTTTCTAAGCTTGTCAAAATTGGCCAGACTTCCCCTTACAGAAGGACTCAAAATGCTACGACTATAATGTGTTGCCCTTCAAACCATCATGTTGTTTTTACATTTTAAAGCAAACCACCAGGGGGAAGTAGGTCTTTTTCTGGCAGGAGGAACCTGGGGCTGGTTTAGACTGTTTTGGTAAAGAAGACTGCCTGCATTTCTGAGTTAGTGCCACCTGGATGTGGGTTGACGTTGAAGTGGATATCACATGAACCAAGTTTTGGTCGTTTTGGTGGGGGGAGTCATTTTAGGGGGATAATGAGGAGAGAGGGGAGAAGGCTGACTAATTTTCTTAGAGCAGGCTTGAGGGTTGGGAGGCTGGATTCTAGTAGCCTGTGTGGACAACCTGGAGACACCAGGAGAAAACAACCTCCCCACGGTGGTTCCCCTAGCAACCTACAGGCATTATCGCCTTGCTCCCTCCATAGAGCTCATGCCCAGGAAAATGAATGAAGTCACATTGTTGCATTAGCATATCTCTGCCACTCAGCTTCATCCTTATAGCATTTTCATGTGTATTTGCTCGCTGTTGGATTTGCCTCATTCATTCATGCATTCATTCATAGGAACCAAGGATGTGCCAGGAATCCTTTGCACTGGGAAAGAATGAAAGGTGAACAAGGCACTTTCTCTGCACTTTAAAGGACTTCTGAGGAAGGAGGAGAGAACAAGTCACAGGTAATGCAAAGCAGCAGGTAAAAGAGCCACAGAGAGGCTGAGTGTGGTCAGGAAAGAGGGGCTTGCTCCCTCTCCCTGTGCTGGAGACCAATGAAGATTTCACAAGGGGGTGTTATTTAAGCTGGGTCTTAAGTATGGGGGAGCTTTTGCAATTTATAGATGACTCCCACTAGGAGGGGGAACTGCCAGAGCAGAGGCAGAAGGAACAGTTTGGGATCAAAGATAAAGTCGGAGGGGTCCTGGGGTAGAGTTTGACTGTGGTGCGGGGCAGAAGGGATGTGGGAAACGCATCAAAAGGCTGAAAGCAAGGGAAGCTTGAGTTCTCTGCAAACAGCGGCACACAGTGAACCCACTGCTTATTGTATAGAACGAAAGATAGAGTCCCTGAATGCAAACATTTCTAAATGCTCTATGTTCCTGGCCAATCTGAATACTTATTGATGGCCATCCATCAACAAGTCCATTATCAGACTGGTTTGAAAATAGTTTTCTGCCTGAGATAGGGAATGCAATGCATGAATCGGGGTGGAAAGGGGAGTCAGCACCCCGCTCCTGTCCACGCTGGCTCACCTCAGTCATACCACCATGGAACACTCTGCAGGGTGGCATTCTCACAAAGAAACTTGTGCTGCAGCTGGTGGGAACGGCAGGACTAAGTTTTAAGAAGTCAGCTCAGGCATGGTGTCACTCAACTGAGAAAGGGCCAAACACCTCCTGTTGCGTGTATCAGCACATATTGCAAGGTTAGGTATAAATTACACCAAAGGCTATTCAGAGAGAACTTCTGCTGAAAGCTGGAAGTCTAGCCCAGCCATGTCACTGAGCAGCTCTGGATAAAGGCCCAAGTGATAAGGGGGTGTCTTTGATCCTTTGAGACATACAAGGAGCACCATGGGAACCAGTATGTCTGTGGCACACTGCTGTCCACACTCATTCCACACTCCCACACAAATACCACCCCTAACTCTTCCACACACATTTACACCACACCCTCACACTGGCAGAACCTATATTATGTGTGCTAAGCTGCTACACAATCATAGGACACACATTTATACATATCACATACACGCATTCTAGCCACAAACACACAAGACTCATACCGCATACCATATATAACACATATATTACATGTTTACACCATACAAACATGCATACGTATAGTGTATGCATGTTTGTAATGTAAACATTACATGTTTACACCATACAAACGTGCATACATATAGTACCACATATAATGCATGCCCATATTCATACCCACACAACATACACCCCACATACCACACACATTACATGCTCACACCACATGCCCAGCCCACATATACTCGATATAGTCACACCCTACACATATATAGATACCCACCAAGAACCTACAGATCTGTGCTAAACTGCTGTCCACACACACCATACTCATACCTTCCACACCAAACATACATGAACCTGCATGTTTATTAAACTGCCACTTGTACATACACACCAAACATATCACATGGCAATTCTTATAATACCCTTCTTGAACACAGAGCAATTCTTATACAAACCCTTCACACATAGCAGACAGACACACAGAGACAAAAATCTTTACGTCTGTGGTAAATTACTCACACCCCTCCTCACATACCATATTCCTCCATCCCCACAGAGACAGGAATGTTCGTGTGTGTGCTAAGCTCTTACGTATACCATACACAAATATAGAGTGCACATGTGCACATACACAAACATACAAACATACACACACATGCTCACACACACCAGTTTAGCTTACATAAAAAGGAACAAAATCAGCAAAGAAAAATAACTTCTCCATGCAGGACATTTTTATCTGATCCTCTTTAAGCTAGCTAGAAAGTCCTGTCACACAAGAGCTGGTAATGCTGGCCTGAGCTGTTTACCTGCCTGTGATTTCTCTCCTTTGACCTTCACATTTGACCAAGTTTCAATGATTCAAAATGCCTTTCTAGCCCACGTGGTGCTCTAGGATTACAGATGATGCAGAAATGGAAGTTCCATTCTATTACTTTTAATGGAAAAGTCACTAAGAATCTAATCAGAACAATCCAAGTAGAATAACTTTCGAGGCAGACTCCTTGTGCCACGGATAACAGGATGGCTTAATGGGTTGAAAAGGAAGGCAGTTAGTTCTATCCAATGTTTCCATATATCAGAAATTTGGGGATTTTGTTCCATATTCATTTCATATTGGCTCCACATCTTCAGTTCTGAAGTCTCAGTCCTTTCCCTTGATTTTGAAGCTGATTCTTTCTGTAAAAAACATTTCCTAATCCACTTTGGACAGTCCCTTTCACTTCAGCTAGCCTTTCATCATTCTAGAGGGTGAGGCTGTTTGACTCTGCAGCTAATGCCACTAATACAACCTACAGAAGCCCGGGAGGAGATAGTGGTGAGACTTTCAAATATCAATGGCAGAAAATCAGAATGAGAGTCAGAGGGAAGTCAGAATTCTTCCAAAAGGAATGCTGTGGGTGGGAAGGAGAAAACCACAGCAACAGCAGACGGTCCTTCGGCAGCGGATGGCTGAACTCAACCCGAATTAGCCATATGCCCTTCCAAGGGAGGTGAAGTAAAGGCCTGTTTTCTCAGACTTGGAAACAGTTCAGCAACCCAAGAACACGCCTGCCTCATCCACCAAGCTTTCTCTTGTTCTTAACCAGCCAGAACAGGGAGCCTCTCTAGGTTTCCACGTGACTTATATGCCAAGCCATAGATTCTAGCACTTTGCTATGTTTGTGTTTCTGCTTGTGTGTGTGTGTGTGTGTGTGTGTGTGTGTATGTATGTATGTATGTATGTATGTATGTATGTATGTGGAGGGCAGAGGATCACCATAGATGTTCTTCAAGAGCCATCCACTTTCATTTTTCAGTAGCATCTCTCACTAGCCTGAAGCTCACCAAGTACGCTAATTTGGGTGGTCAGTGAGCCACAGAGATCCATCTGTCTGACTTCCCCTGCGCTAGTATTACAAGCTTGTACCGCCATTGCCTGCCTTTTTACTGTGGGCTCTGGGGGTTGAACTCAAGTCTTCACACTCATAAGGCAAACACTTTATCAAGTGAGCCACCTCCCTAGTCCTGTCCACGCTTACAGGTTAAGTTTTGTGCTCTTAGACATAGTACTGATCCTTGCCCCCCTCCCCTCCTCCTCCCTTGGTCTTTTTGAGACAGGGTCTCCCTGTAGTCCCGGCCAGCCTAGAACTCACAGAGATCCTCCTACCTCTGCCTTCCAAATGCTAGGATTCAAGGTGTGCACCACCTCACCTGCTACCTTTGTTTCTTTGTTATTCCCAGAATCTAAAGTGGAGCTGGAGAGATGGCTCAGTTGTTAAGAGTACTGATTGCTCTTTCAGGGAACCCAAGTTAAGTTCCCAGAACCCACATGGCATCTGTAATTCATGTCCAAGGGGATCCAATGCCCTCTTCAGGCCTCTTCAGGCAATGCATGCATGGTGCACTTACATACACACATACAGGCAAAACACTCATACATATAAAAATAAATAAAAAAATTTTAAGTGGTGCTGGGAACTGAGAATAATCTAAAGCTATTTGCCAACCAGGGAACAGATGGCACTGCACTGAGATCCTTCCAGCTCTGTCCCCCTCAGACTTCTCCGATATAGCCACAATAGAAAGCTGGAGTAGGTGTGAGGACTTTTGAAGACAGGCAGGATTCTTTGGCTACTTTTCTAGCAGGAGGATCTTCATGCTGACGTCTGCTCTCGATGATATAGACACAGTCCAACCTGCAAATGGGAGCTGTTTCCTGACACTACATCAACCACCATGCACTGGTTCCCTCCCATGCCTCCATCAACCCAACCTGGGAAAACATTTTCGTGCACATGCTTAGTTAATGTGTGGCCGTATTGAGTGCTTGGTTTCTTGGGGCCTCTCCTGCCATTTCTGCTTCCAGGCTGTTTTCTACTTTGCCATCTTGATAGGCTTCCGTCTTTCCTATCTTAGCACAAACTTGACTGTTTGGTCCACAATGCTCACTGAATTTTCTTATTCATCCTCCAGATTTGGAAATTCAAATGAAATGTGATCAGTCATATTCTAACAATAGTGTCTGGACATCTCGACCGGTTCTTCTTAAATGACGTCCAGGTTGCAGACCACCCAGTTGTAGGATTTGGAGGGTTTCCCTTCCTCTGGAAGCCACACTTTTAGGTTATTATTTCCCCCAGTGGGACAGTTCTTTTTTGGGGGGGGAGGGTCAGTTCTTTTAAAAGCATGTCATCCCCAATCTTTGAGGTGCACTAGGGGACCAGCAAGGTGCTAGCCCCTGAGGACATTCTCAGTTTGGGCCAAGGAGGGACCAGCCTGTAAAGGAAAAAGAGTCCCTTTTCCAGAAAGGCAGGAGAATTATTCAAAGCTCAAAGCCAGTTGAGATTCTGTTTCTTTCTTAGCAGGCCTGGTAGGACGCACCTTAAGCTGCCTCTTTCTGAAAGGATTCCTTCTCTGCATGCTCCCCCTCATTGTCACAACCCTCAGAGCTGACAGCCAGCCAGGAATCAGAACGCTCTTATCATTCCCAGACTACTTTGCCTTGCTGTGAACACCCGGCTGGCGGGAGGGCCACGAACTGCTCTCTCCAGCCTCACTGCAGCCACCAATCTGGCATTGTCTGTAGTGCTCCAGCCCCACCCTGACCCTGTACAACACGGGGAAGTCCCCATTGGATTCCAAAAGAAAATTAAACTCCTTGGAATCCAAATCTAATCAACTTTCACAGAGCGGTCCCAGGTGGATTGGCTATCGTGGTGTTTTGGTCTCACCTGACCAATAAGAGGGTGGCTTGGCAAGTTCCCAGGGTGGATATTCTCCTATGAGCACTGCATTAGAGGAAGCCAAGAGATTTCCCACCATCTACGTACTCACCTTACACCCCACCTGGGTTCTGAGGCAGAGATCTTGTGACGGTTGGGGCCCTGCAGAGCAATTAAAAGAAATAAAGCAAAGTATTATATTTTAATTGATGTAATCTTCAAGCCCCCAGTGGAATCTGGGGTGATATATCTGACTAGAGTTACCCTGGGTATCAATAGATGACTATTCTGTGAGAGTGCATTTAGGAAGACAAGGAACCCCACAAACCTGGACTCCATTAACATGTGTATCCGTTTTGAGGAGTGCGTGTGTGGAGGGGGAGTTGGCTCTGACTCCCAGAGCTAAAAACTGGGGGAACAAAAGCCATGTAGACTTTTCTGGGATTTGAGCAGAAAATGGAAGGGGGTAGGGAAGTGAAGAGAGTGGTGAAGAGGGAGAAAAGGAGAGATGGGGAAAGGGAGAGAAGGGCAGGGAGAAGGGGGGAGAGAGGAGAGAGAAAGTGAGAGAGGAGGGAAAGAGGGAAAGAGGGGCAGGCGGAGGAAAAGACGCAGTGCACTCCTGTTTTTATTTGCTTTTAGAGTCATATCTGGGTAGTAGACACAGTGATCACACGTCCCAAACGCAAACACCTCTCACCCATCACTAACATTTCAGGGTTTGTTCCTGTTTTATTGTAAATATTCCAGTCGAAGAAAGATAAACAGACAAGAAAAAACTGCTTTATACAGTACACAGAGTCAGATAGAAAATACAGAATGGAAAAGAAAGAAAGCCAACGACCAATGGATCAAAAGTAGAGACAGATCAAGGACGAGGACAAACTGGTTGCAACTTGACAAAGCAGCTGGAGGAGGCACGGATCGTCTCAGTGGCTGAGGGAGGCTGCCTAGAGCTGTCAGTCTCGTGTTCATTCCACACAGGGAAGGAAACAGAATAAATGATGCATCGGGACATCTACTTCACTAATTCATTAAAAAAGTTTGCTATTGATCAAGATAGCCTGTTCATAAAAACCAGTTGTTTGTTTTAAATCCTTCCTGCCTGAGATGTGATTTGACAGGAAGGACCATGGAGTAGCGACTGGGGGATAGAACTGCAGGTTGGAGCAGTGCGGCACCACTAGGGTCAATGGACAGTCAGCCTTCCCACCACATCCAAATTTCTCCACAAGGCATGATTAAAAAATACTCAAGTGTCCCATTCATCTTATTGTTGTTGCACAGTTAAAGAGAGAAAAGGAAATGGATTCAAATGAACCAGCAAGAAGTCAGTTTAAAACCAAACTGGAGTTGCCTGTAGGAGCAAGAATAATCAGGTACCACTTGGCCCCAGCATGGTAGTTCTAATGAGTTGTCTCAGCACAAAGAGGATGCTGACCTACTCAAAAGGCAAAACCAGGGAGCTCAGTCCATCATCTCCAAAAATGTCTTTATTGAGTACATTCCAGAACAGAAGCAAGGTGAGGCCAACTGAACTCAAGGTGGTGGAGGTGAAGGTGGAGGTCGCGGTGGAGGTGGTGGCTGTCTCTCTCTAATTTCCTAAGTTTACAATCAGTAATTGCATAGAATTTGTTTTCCATCAGTAACGATAACTCTGAATAGAACTCTGTCGTGATGACGCCAGTAAAGGCCAACCAGCGGCCTGGGAAGCTATGGCCTCCTAGTGGGAGTGCAAGCCGGACCCTGCAAAGCTCCTCCGGGTGGGCAGGATAGTTCTTGGATACCTGGGAAAGCATCGTTGACTCCTAGTCTGTGATGCAGAAATTAGATGCCAGGACTCAAATCGCACAAGGGACGCTACTGCTCACACTGGGGTCTGGACCTCAGGTTCCTTAGTTTCACAGCCAGTGATTGGTTAAGAGATTCTCTCTCTGGAACCAGGCAAATTCGATTACTTAAGGTCTTTCTGCTTTATAAATACACGCCTATGTGCATGTGTATACACACACAGATTTGGGGCATGCACACATACACATGTATACCCATGTTTCATGTCTAGTACCAAGAAATCACCCAATCCATGATAGCCTTGGGAGGGAGTCTTCACAGGCAGCTATGGAGTTTGGCTAAAAAGATATTCAGTTACAGAGTGTGTACCGTACCAGTGGGGTGGTCCTGACCTCACTGGCAGAGCACAGTAAGGGAAAATCCCATCTGCCCTCCCTACTTCTTACCCAAAGCCCAGCTTGCTTTCTTTGTGCATTCTGTCTGTCTTTAGAATCACAGCAACCAAAGCCCAGACCTGATCCAGTAAATAAAGCCAGCAAAATGAAGGGAAAGAAAAGACAGATTAACCCTGGGCATTGCAAGGCCTCTCCAGGTGAACTACAGGTTAACTGCTTTTTGGCATTTTAAAAATTGCTTTGATGGACTTTCACTTGAAAGTCTCCTCTGCTTCTTCCCAGACCCCTCTCCTATACTCTGGAGACCCCCAAACAGCACACAGCCAGGAGAGGACAGCACTGAATACCCACTGAGCAGCAGCACCAGCAGCTTGACAGACTAAATTCAAGAAAAAGGAATGAACAGGGTTTAACCTTCCATTTTCTAACCCAGACCCCCTCCCAAAGCACAACACAAGCCAATCCAGAAGAGACAAAAGGAAAACAATGGGGAGAGAAAAGAAAAGGACATAAACAAAAATATACAAATTCAGAAAAGAAAACTTCCCTGTTGAGTTTAATTTTTTTTTTTTCCTGTGAGAACTAGACCCAGGGTACAATGGCCCCTTCCTAAGGGGAAATTCAACTGATTCCATCGATTCAGGCAAGGCCCCCTCCACCGGACTCCATGGTGGCGGGAAAAGGCCCTCTGGGAGGAGATGGGTCCTTGTGCCCTGGAACAACAGCATTGCTCTGCCACGTGGGTGCAATGTCTCCATGGACCTGCTCCTGAAGGGAGCTGGCTGCGGCCAGTCTGGCTCTGACCGTTTTGCAAAATGACTGGATCTTGAATCCAAAGGGAAGTCCAGGCCGCACAGATCAGCCCTCCCGCCCCCGCCTGGCTCCTCGGTCCTGCGGCTGGCGGGCTGGCGCTACTCAGGTTCGCTGCTGTTGGTGGTCTTGTCCCACTCCAGGCTCTCCTCGCTGCGGGCTGGGGACGGCCGCGCCCGCAGGCCCTGGAAGCGGCGACACTCGGGGCACACGCGAATGTGCGTGCAGCCGCGGGCCACCAGGGCGGCCTCCTGCGCCAGTCTCTGCGCCAGCTGGTCCGGTTCCCCTGCGCCACACAACTTGCCATTGCTGAGCGTTGCTGTGCCCCGGGGCCTGCGCTCCTCCGGGACTGGGGGCCGGGGTGGTGGGATGCCGGAGCGTCGCCGCCGGGGGTGGATACTGTCCTGACACAGGACGATGCTGCGCAGCTCTGTCACCATCTCCTGACACACGGACACCTGGAGGGGAGAGTGAGGTCACAGACAGCCTCGCAGAATACCCCACGAGAGCCCCCAGGGCCTGAAGCATGGTGTGGAGGGCCATCCCATCATCTTACATAGGAAGATTACTGGAAGGCCTTACTCCCTCTGGTTTAAGGGTCAAAAGCCCTCCATAGCCCAGCCTTCAATTCAACAGTAATGTCAGATGGTGCCCAGTCTTTGAACGTCTTCAAAGACAAGGATCTCAGCATCTTGGAACAGAAAGGGTACCATTTTTGCACATTCCCATTAAATGTTGCTTCCTCCTACCCTGCTGAAAGTTTCATCCTCTGACCCCAAGAATATTTGGGCCTTGAAACCCACTTCAAACATCCCCCCCACCCCCCTCACCAGTCTCACAGGTATTTGAAAAAAGCTACCGTTCGTGCACGAATAGTTGTTTTCAGCCCCCAGATTCTTATGTCTTAACTATCATGCTCAGTCTGCTTCCACAAGCTGGAAAGGAATTCTCCTGACACAGCTGGAGAAGCAGTCTGCTGTTCTTCCCCATCCTCACTCCCAGTTCTATCTTGGTGACAGTTCTCCCAGAGCCAAGCAGCCAACAGATCCTTGACTTCATTATAGCTGTCCTGAGTGCTCTGACTCCACTGGTTTTTAACGGCTGGGGATGGTGCATTCTGATACATTAAAGCTACAGCAACTGCTGCTTCTGCAGGTCTGCATCTCCCACTATGAGATGCTTAGGTCCAGGCGTGTTTCAAAATTCAGAATATCCTAGATTTCAGGAAGACAGTACAATGCACACACACTGCATACCCAGGGGGTCTGGGACAAATTCCATATTCAAACACATTGCTATTTCCGTGGCTACATGCATGCATGATGTTCATAGTGATCTGCACTGCAAACATTTGTCAGGCTTTGCCACTGGGTACATTTACAACAAACTTATAAAAGGTTTGGAATTTTCCTAGATTTGGGGGTTTGAGCTTCTGTCACTGCTGTTACTATTATTAATAGTATTATATCTTTTTCACAGATGTACAAGGGCAGACTCAGAAAATGTTGACTATTTTGTAAAGAACTGACTAACGAGTAACCAGCTGAGAATTTGAACTTAAACCTGTCTAATGCCAAAGCCAATGCAAAACCAGCTGAGCTCTCATCTCTGAGCTGAAAAACACACTCCTGGGGCATGATGGGAGAGAATCTCCTCAAGTTCTACCAATGGGACAGTTGCTCTACTATAGCCTAACAGCCAATATAGCTGTCATAGTTAGCTTCAGCTGTCAACCTGACACAAGCGTAGAGACCTAGGAAGAGGGAACCTCCATAGAAGAGTTGCCTCAATCAGACTGGCCTGTATGCACATTCGTGAGGCGCTTTCGCTAATTTATGTAGGATGGCCCAACCCACTGTGGGCGGTGCCATCCCTAGGCAGCTAGGTCTGGGGTGCACAAGTAGCTGAGCAAGCCAAGGGAAGCAAGCCAGGAAGTAGCATTCCTCTACATCTCTGCTTCAGTTCCTGCTTCGAGTTTCTGCCTTGGCTTCTCTCTGTGATGAACTATAACCTAGAAGCTGAAATAATCTCTTTACTCCCCAACTTCCTTTTGGTCAGGGTGTTTCATCACAGCAACAGAAAGCAAATTAGAGCACTGTAGCCTTGTCTTTGTCTTAGCTACCAGGGTGCTATGACACTCATTAATTTTAATGTATGTCCATGCCATATGTGAGCTCTTGGGAGAAACAGCTCACGTGGAGCAGCTGCAGATATAGTACCTCATAGAATCTGGCCTAAGTTAGGTCATCAGACTTGATTCTAGACCCACCCTTGTTATAAATAGCAGAGACTCTTGGCAAGTCACCCCTCTGTGAATCTAGAAACCACTATGACACCCCAAACACTGCCACCTGCCCAATCCGTTACTTGTGACAAGAATATAATAACATCTATTTACAGTCTACTCTCTGTTGACTACTGTGTTTTGCCTCAAAATAGAAGATGAAAAGCTGTCCTTACTTCTGGTAGCTCAGTGTCTATAGTCATTGCGGCATGATATAGAAGCACTTTTTATGTCTAAGCTAGTGGTGCTGGGAGGTGGAGGGATGGTTGACTCTGCTGGTCCAGAGTAAAAGACAGGGGAGAGATGGGGAAGGTTTCACAGGGAGGGAAAAGAATCACTGGAACAGGCACTTAGGGAATAAAATGGCTTCACCACTTAAGGAGTGATCAAAGGAAGAAGGGAATAGAGCTGGAAGGAGTGCTGGGGGACCCAAGGGAGCTTGGTGCTGCACAGGGTAAGAGATTCTGGAAGGAACTCTTCACACTGGCTGAGGATGCAGGGAGGTCTAATAAAACCTAGTGGATTTTCTGGGGCTAGAGAGATGGCCTAGCCGTAAAGAGCACCGACCGCTCTTACAGAGGACCCGGGTTCGATCCCCAGCACCCACATGGCGGCTGAGAACCGTCTGAAACTCCAATTCCAGGAGAACTCCAGTTCCAGGGGAATCTGACACCCTCTTCTGACCTCTGCGGCATTGCACGACACGGGTGCACAAACTTGCATGCAGACAGTACATTCATACACATACAGAAATAAATAAAATTAATAAAAACAAAACAAACAAACAAAAAAACCTAGTGGATTTTCTTTGGGCGAAGGGGTCAGGCCCTTTAGCAAGGCTCTTCACTGCAGTGGTGGAGAGAAACCAGGCTGATGTAGGTCAAAGACTGAATGGGAGACAAGGATGTGGAAAATGAGATTACTAAATGCCCTTAGCTTAGAAAAAGGGTATATATAAGGGAAATACCATAGTAATATTGACATTGCTATTCTTTAAAGGGACAATTATAACACATTTATGGGTTTTGGAAAGAGAAAACATCAAAAACTACAGGACATTGCAGTCTCAAAGTAGATGAGGAATGGAAAGGTCAGACAGAGGCAGACAGAGGAAGACAGAGGTCAGGGACATCTGCTGCAGCCACAGGGGTGGCCGTCCTTCTGAGAACATTTTTAGGTGGAGTTTTAGGTGAAGGCTGGATACTCCTTATTTCTTGGTGAAGTGAGAAGTAAAATGAAGCTCTCAGCATGTGGGAGTAGAGGGCCGAGGAATGACCGATGACTGTGGAAAGAGGCCGAGCTCAGACTGTAAAGGGACTGGCAGGCAGTGATGTGTTGAGGTCCCCTCTGAGGTGGTACCCTATAGGCTTTTGGGATGGTGACTATACAGCCAGAAGATACTTCTCCAGCAGCAGTTAAGGAAGGGTGATTAAGAAAGAACCAGAATTTGGAGCTTGAGATAGATGCTAAAGTAGTAAGAACTATCTCACAATGCAATTAACATGCAAGGATTTGTGCACTTTCCTGGAGTGGAAGGGAAGAACAGTGAAATAAAGTATTCTTTTTTTCTCCGTCCTTCCATCAGTGTAAAGTAGATATTAACCCAGACTCTAAGGTATGACTGGGAATTAAATTTATTCAAAATCCCTAAGATGGAAGATACACCTCTTGGTTTTTGAAAGTTAAGATATCTGTAGTAAAAATGGAAAGAAAAAAAAACACTGAAAATGGAAGGTCTCAGGTCATTTTTCATATTAGTAATCTGGTATACACACACACACATACATGCACACACACACCTATATTAATACATTTTAAAGGGTAGTTTAAGACTTTCTTGCTCATGAAATATTTTCCACATATTTATTTGCTGGGCTGGGCCAAAGAGGAATCTGGAGCCATGACCCTGTCTGTGGCTGTATAATTTAGATTGTGACAAAGTATCAACTCAAATCTCTTACTCTGAGGACTGAATTCTTTCAGGGCACTGTCCTGTGATGCCCTCTGGGGCATTCCACAGGTCCCGTCTGAAATGCATGCAGGAGCCCATGAACTTTACACCACTGACAGCACCATCACCTACTACCTTTGAAAACTTACCTCGGTTGCTTCTGAGTGTCTGAGAGTCCATAAAAACTCCAGCATAGCCATAAAAATGGCCACGATTAAACCACAAATAAGAACCACAAAGATTCCACCAATGTTCTCCATTCCCAGGCCTATAAGAAAATGATAGCAAGTGAAAAGCAGGAAGTCACAGCCACTCTACAACATTGCAGAAGTCACGTGAACAACCAGAACTGGATTCTTGTAGAGTTCTGCACACACATTTCTGGAAAACATTTCATTATTCATTTGAAAGAAAAGGACAGTCATGCTGTACAATGGGGCAGGAAGATCTAGCTGCAAAAGGCGGAGGCTGGAGAAACCGCAAGGGGGGGGGGCTGGGAGCCAAGGCCTTTCCTTAGGAAGGGACACAGGCCCAATCGGATTTAGCTTATAGCAATGTAACACCAACATACCTTAAAACTCTAAAACTTATAGTTGATCCTTTTTTTTTTTTTTTCCTTTTTGAGACAGAGTTTCTCAATAGCCCCAGCTGGCCTGGAATTCACCATGTAGACCAGGCTGGCCTTGAACTCACAGAGATCCACCAGCCTCTGCCTCCTGAGTGCTGGGATTAAAGGCATGTGCCACCAGCCCAGCATAGTTGATCTTCTTAATGTGCTTTGTAATATAAATCAATGGTTGGCAATCAAGCCATGGACAGAAAATTTTATGCTTACCAGTATCATTGTGCTACAGAATGAGTGTCCTGAGTCTAAAAAATCTGAAATCCCAAACTTTTTGAGCACCCATGAGATGCTTAAAAGTTATTAGACTTCAAACCGGGTGTGGTGGCACACGCCTTTAATCCTAGCACTTGGGAGGCAGAGGCAGGAGGATCTCTGTGAGTTCAAGGCCAGCCTGGTCTACAGAGTGAGTTCCAGGATGCCTAGAGCTACAGGGAGACCCTGTCTCAAAAAGACCAAAAAAGTTATTAGACTTCAGAAAATTTTAAATGTCATATTTTCAGGTAAGGTGTTATCCAACCATCGAATATTCCAAAATCTAAGAATTATCAAAACCTGAAAGAATCATGATTCTATACATTTGGAATAAGGAACTAAGCTGTTACTAAATGTAATGGAAAGTAAGATATTTTCCTCTACCAGGCCTGAGTGACCCCCTAAGGACCAGAATCTCAACTGACCTCAACACCCAAACTAATTTTATTTATCTGGGCTAACTGTGTGGTTTTAAACACTCCAACAGGAAACTATAATCAAAAGAAGAGAAAATAAAATAACATACACCTTAATACCAGAGAGATAGGTGAGAGACCTACTGTGCCAAGTTAGAAACCTACCGTGTCATGTTAGAAAATATCTCAGAGATAGGTGACAGATTTACTGTGCCATGCCAGAAAATACCACCTTTTATATTCTCATGGTTATACTGGCTCTCATTCTGGAGCCCTGTGTACTAAAACTTTTTCCCAATTCCTCAGAAATAGAGTACAGGTCCTCTGTCCCTCTGCAGACCCTAGACAGGGACCCTCCAATTGCTAATGCACCCAGTAGCCCCCCTGTTGGTATTGTGAAATATAAGACTCAACCAGCTTGTCTTTTCAGTTGCAAAGAAAATGTTCACTAACTACTGACCACTATCGATCTGGACCAAAACCACCAGGCAGAGCATCCAAGATGCAGATTCTAGCCCTCCAGCCTCACACCCATTCTCCTGAGACTTCGTCCCCCCTCAGCTCTGAAGCAGATACAGAAGAGAGAACAGTGTCCCATTCCCTTATCATAATCAAAAGGCTGGAATGTTAGGTCTGGGCTTCCCAGAATTCCAAAGGACACACAGATGTCTACTTCCTCCAGAGGCTGTCAATCTTCTGACCCCCTTCCCCTGTATCTGAGGTCCCGCCCCATGGCTATAAAGGGGTGGGCCCCAGGAGCCATCTTGCTGTTGCTACTATTCCACCAAGTGCCAACAGGTAGTCTGCCCTGGGAATTCCTAAAGTAAATTATGTTCCTGAGTGACTTAAGTCTCATGTGCCTGTCTTTTATCAGGGTTTGCACCATTATAACCTAACAGTTCCCAAACTTGGCTACAATCAGAAACTCCTAGAAAACTTCAAAAAAACAGAGATTTCCAAACCTTCCCCAAGACTTACTGAATCAGTATTTTTAAAGATAGGCCCAGGGCTCTCTATCTATCTATCTATCTATCTATCTATCTATCTATCTATCTATCTTTCTTTCTTTCTTTCTTTTATCTATCTATCTATCTATCTATCTATCATCCATCTATCTACTTATGTATGAGCATGCTGTTGAATCACCTCACTGGCTTCAGAACTCTATTTTATTATATATTTGTTGTTTTTATTTTATGTGTATGAGTATATTGCCTGCATGTGTGTTAAGTACACCTGTGATATGCAGTGCCCATGGAGGTCAGAAGAGGGCATCAGATTCCCCAGGAACTGGAGCCATGAATGGTTGTTAGTTGTCATGTGGGTGCTGGGAAGCAAGACAGATCTACAATTAGTTTGAAATTGTTATCTTTGGAAGCATTTGTATAAGTTCTTTAAAGTGTGGTTGGATACCCCCTGCTTAACATGGTATCTGGCATACAGAGTAGATTTGCTATATATCTGTAGAATGATATGGCTGTTTCATTTGCAGCACTGGGGACTTTAGCTACATAACTCAGTGCTTTCCTTAGCTGTGGAGAAACCAAATTTTAGAAGTGTTAGAACACAAGAAATGCTGATTCCTTGGGGACTATAATTGTGAATCAAAGATAAATTTTATCTAAGAAATTGGTGAAAAGGGAGCTTATGTCCTTCAGGAACCTTGCATGTTTGATGCCAGGTAAGTCATCACGGAACACAGGGCTGTGTCAGAGAGAACTTATTTTTGTATACTGCTGTAAGATTCTCCACAATAAGGAACAGAAGAACCTCTGGAGCTTAGAAAATTGGGAGTTTCCCTACCTGGCTGCTTCAAGCCTTGGGTTTCCTGCCACAAAGCTTGAGGTGGGTGTCTCTTCTTTCTCCTTTGAAAGTAGCATGGTATCATTCTTTGCCTAATGGAGAATCTGTGTCTAGTGGTCCTGAGGCCTCATGTAAATAATACATCAAGCAGACCAGACACTGCAGTCTGTAGATCCACATGGCCAAGTCTTTAGTAGCTGCAGTCAGTGCAGGGGCGTCTATCTTAATTAATCCAAGACAAAAGGATACAAAAGTACTTTGGCTTCATTCGAATACCAGCCTTACCCTCACTGGAGCCAGAGAGGCCAGAAGGCTTTTGATTAGAGGAACATTCTCTTGCTTCTGGAAGCCTGCTCATTTTCCTGTCTAGGTCTCACTGTGACACCTGTGCTCTAGCTGTATTTCCTGCCTCCCTGTCAGTCACTTCCTGGTTTCTCCACTTTTCCTCCCTCATGGCTCTTTTCCATCTATGCCCCTCCCTTTTTAAAGGAAAGAAAACCCTTCCGATTGCTTCAGTTCTGTCCAGTCAGCGCCCCTTCTCCCTCCTTTCTATTACAAGTAAACTTTCAGCAAGAACTGTCTATATCAGAACTATTTTAGGACACTCTTAAAGTCCTTAAAAGCACATCTATTTGGAGATCTCCATCCCAAAAACACAGGTAGAAGAAAATGCACCTAACATCTTTCATTAAATGCATTCAAAAAATTTTGCTTCTTATTTTACTGACTAGAAATAGTCAATTTACAATTGGCTGTGATTTCTCAGCCATCACTATATATGCAAGGGAATGTTTGCAAAATGAGAAAAATCTAACCAAAAATTGTGTCTAAATGTGCTGCAGTTTTTATGAATATCGAATTTAAAAATTAATGAAGTTGAAACAATGTTCCATTTTGGAAATATTTAATTAAACATGTCTTAATTTAATTTTGTAAGTTTTCTTTTTGCATTTGGAGGCCAATACTATTTTTTCATGCCTCAAACAAAATTTTTGAACACCTGAAAAGCTTTTAGGCCCTAGATACTGTCTCTGAAGGAGAAAATGAATTTACTGTTTGGAATTTAATTTTGCTCTTCCTATTCAATCTGCCCACCATACAATTCTGTCTTGCACTCTGAAATCACTCTCAACCTTTCGTTTCTCACCTCTTGGAAGTTTTCGAGCAAGATCTTTCACAATCTCTCTTAGCGCTTGACACTGTCAACCTCACCCCCTTCCTGACTCTTTGTAAAACCACCACCTGCTGCTGCTTCCAACCCTACCAACCCCCTAGAGGAGCGCTCCTCCTTGTCTTCCTGCATGAGGCCTCCTATCTCCCCTGTGCTCTTTCTGGTTATTACCAAGCTCTGCTTGGTTCATCTTGAATAATTTTCAATTCCTCCCTATCCATCCTACCCCTTTGGCATTATAGGTACTCCCTGGCTCTTGCCACAACTATTGCAGCAATTCCAAAGTGATTTTCCTGCTTGGAGCTGTTCCCTTTTCAACCCAAACCTCCATCAAATTGCCCGAGTGATCTTTTTGAAATGTAACATCTGGCGGCTGTGACATGACTTCTACTAATACACAGCTACTTGCACTCCCTGGCACATCCTTTGATACTCCTGTCTTTCTTGAGAACCTCTCATGCTTTGGTCTGAAACATCATCCATAGGCTCGCATGTTTGAATATTTGGTCACCAGCAGGCGGCACTGTTTTGGAAAGGCTGTGGAACCTTTGGGAAGTGGAGCCTAGCTGACAGAAACTAATTGACTGGCAGCTCTATTCTTCTTGGTTGGCTGTCAGGTGAACCTGTGCCATCCCAGATTTGCTGTAGCTTCTTTGCACTGAGCTGTGGCACTTTGCCTGGCTGCCACAATGAGCTGAAATCCCTCTGAAGCTGTGAGCCAAAATAAAGCCCACCTCCCTTCAGTTGTATCTGGGAGGCATCTGTGAGGTGTCTGTGAGGTATCTGTGAGGTGTCTGTGAGGCGTCTGTGAGGCGTCTGTGAGGCGTCTGTGAGGTGTCTGTGAGGCGTCTGTGAAGTATCTGTGAGGTGTCTGTGTCTGTGAGGTATCTGTGAGGCATCTGTGAGGTGTCTGTGAGGCGTCTGTGAGGTATCTGTGAGGTTTCTGTGAGGCGTCTGTGAGGCGTCTGTGAGGAGTCTGTGAGGTATCTGTGAGGTGTCTGTGAGGTGTCTGTGAGGTATTTGGTCACAGTGATGCAAAAGTAACCAGTGTAGCAGAGCTGTGGGGAAGCCAATGCAGACACACACTTGGCTACTCACCCTTTAGCACTGAGCTCCAAGGCTTCTTCCTCTTGTGCCTTCTCTGATCATACATGTTGCACTAGCAATATGTCAAGTGTGTGTGAGTTTAAGTTTACATATCTGGTTTTCCCATTATGTCATAAGTTTATTGAGAAGAACTATGCCACATTCAGCTCCATACCCCAGCATCATGGGCCATGGGCCATAAGAAGCACTCAAGAAAAAAATGACCAGGCACTGGGAATGGTTCAGCAGTTATGCAAGCTAGAAGACCAGAGTTCAGATCCCCAGAACCCACATAAATGCTGGATGGGCAGAGCAGCTTGCATGTAACTTCAGCCCAGGATGAAAAGAAACAGGGAACCCCCAGAACAAGCTAGATAGCAAGACTTGACACATTGGTGAGTTCTGGGTTTTATTGAGAGACCCTGCCACAAGAGGAAAAAAGTAGAAGAGTGACTGAAGAAGAGTGTCAGCATTAACCTCGGGCCTCCACATGCACACATGTGCACCCATACAGATGCAAACATGCATACATACACACATGTACATACCATATACGAATACACACAAAAGAAACAAATACCGGAAGGAAAGACTTACAGCCCAGATGTAGCAGCCTGTATTAGCCAAAGCTCTGGCTCCATACTTTGATATCTATTTCCTCACTAAATCTGTGTAGGCTAACTGTAAAATGTGGTAGCCATCACTGAAACCTCCAGACAGATGATCCAGAGTGGCTGAATAGGGATGAGCGCTGACATGGGTACACCATGACATGGACCTCCCACATTGGATGGGGATGTAGGTGAAGAATAAAGGGACATGTGATCTGTTATGGGATAACTCTGATTTGGACAGGACAAGGTTTTGGGTTGCTTTTTTTTTTTTAGTAGCTGAGATTTTTATTTTATTTTATTTTTTTAATTTTTTTTTTTTTTTTTTTTTTTTCTGTATGTGTACAATGGTGTACTGTCTGGAATGCAGGTCGTGATGCACCCATTGGCGTACGTTTGTCCTGCAATGACCCCGGCGGTGCAGTCAGGAAAAGGAGCGAAAACGCCAAGCGGGAATCCCTCACCCTGGGAAGCTAGGCGGGAGTTCCTGGGGTGGTCAGAAAGTGGAGTTTCTCAGGGGTTCTCTGGCTGCCATGTAGGGTGCTGGGGTCGAACCCGGTTGATCGCGGAATACATTCAAAAGCAGGTCGGCGCTCCCAACGACAAAATACGAAACCCTCCGATCCTCTCTCCAGGCCTCCCGTAGCTAGACAGACTTTTTAACCTAGGCATGCTGGTGGATAGGACAGATGAGATCACTGAAGCAGACTCTAGGGAGTCTTTCATTTCCCAGCGGTCCTTCGCGACTTTCAAGGCTAGCCTATGAATCATAGGTGTTGGCTCCAGCCTGCCAACTTCTGGCTTAACCACCTCCTCCTCCTCCTCCTCCTCTTCCTCCTCCTCCTCCTCCTCCTCCTCCTCCTCCTCCTCCTCCTCCTGCTGCTGCTGCTGCTGAAGCAGTGCCTTTAGGAAGTTATTGGAAAGTAGAAGCAAGAATACTCTTGGCAGGGTGCATGCTCAGAAACAGATGGAGTAGGGAGGGGGAAGGGCACATTAAGAGAGAGCCGCAGTTCTGTTCAGCACTATCATCAGTCATCCTCCCAGAAGTCCAATGCCTTCCACAGCACACAGCCATTCATCAGCAGGGCCTTCGGTGTGGGTCGCCTCCTGCAAGGCCCTTGCCACCGCCCCCGCAGATGCCTCGGCACCTGCAAGCCAGGCCAGGAAGCCATCTAGTCACTGCCTCTCTTCCCCAATTTAGATGGAACTGTGCACAAGCCACCCAGACAGATGGCTTTAAAACTGGGGTTTCCTCCTGACATTCGGGTGTGCACTTGAGCCTCAGCTGTGCTCTACCAATCAGCACACATTAGCTGAAACAGACTCAGACTCCCCTTGCAAACCCCTAGTTGGTGAAATGCTAACTTTGGTGTCACTCACAGATTGCCCACAAATATAAATACTAGCTTCTAAATTGCAAATACATCACTTTCTTTTTCTCCAAAACTATGGAGAACAGGTATCACTGGCGTCAAAAGACTTGAATCTCACCCACCCACTTAACCTTCCTTCCCTACTGCCTAGCTATGAACCACTTCTTGGATTCAGATGGACTTGCTTCCTAGCCCTTAAAATCTTCATAGAGTTCCAGGTGGAGGGGTGGACACCTTCACTGGAGAGGCTGAGGAGAAGATCCTTTTGAGCAAAGGTTTGTGTGCAGGTTAGCTGTATCACACATGTGCAGAGAGAAGACAGACTAGCGCCATGATCTCAAATGACATCATATTTGCTCTTTGATGTTGGTCAACAAATCTTTTTTTAAATATTTTGTTATTTTTATCTTACGTGTATGAGTGTACTGCCTTCATGTGTGTAAGTGTACCTGTGTCATGCAATGGCTGCAGAGGTCAGAAAGGGCATTGGGTCCCCTGGAACTGGAGTTACAGACAGTTGTTAGCTGCCATGTGGTTGCTGGGAATCAAACCCAGGGTCTTCTGCAAGAGCAGCCAGTGCTCTTAACCCCTGAGCCATCTCTCTAGCCCCAACAAATCTTTTAAAAACTATTTTATTTATTATTTTTATTTTATGTGTATGAGTGTATTGAAGGTCAACAAATCTTTGAGCTGAGTTCTGTTCTCAAAGCCAAAGTCTGAGGAGTGTCAGCACCTTACGGGCCCTCGATGAGAACATGGATCCTTAGAGCCACTGCGTCCTCACACACTTTCTATCTCAGAGCCACACCCTTCGGTAGCCACATGAATATATCAGATGGGTTCATTTCCAGGGAATCCTCTGTTGTAAACAGCAACTCCCTGTCCCTGCACATAAACTGACCTATACAACCTTCTCAAACAGCCCAGTGACTCATCACATCTATACCGCTGGGGACGTGAAGCAGAAAGCTTGCTGTTCCACTTGCACTCCCCGTGACATCTTTTGACTAGACCTAGGAGACGTGGAAAGAGCGGTGGGAGAAAAGTAAGGAACAGGAGTACAAAATGGCAAAGGGATTTGAGAAATTTTCCCATGTATCAAAACACATTATGGGAGAGGTACTTCATGTCTCATACTACAAGCTCAAGGAGCACATTTTCTAAAACTACTTGTCATCTCATTCAATTATTAAACACGCTAGCACGGAGGCCCACTGTCCCCATTACAGAAAGATACGAGAATAATCAGAAAACTTGAATTATCCAACTTTTCATAGCTAGTAGGTAATTTCTAGATGAAACTGATTGTGAAGCTACTACCCTTTGTAAGTTTTTATTATGAGAAAAGTTCCCATGTTAACTATTTTTTAAATGTAATTTATTTTTATTTTATGTGTATGAGTGAATTGCCTACATGTATTTAAGTACACCAGTGTCATACAATGCCTGGATAGTTCAGAAGAGGGCACTGGAGTCCCTGGAACTAGAGTTACGGATGGTTGCTAGCTGCCATGTGGTGCTGGGAACTGAACCCTGGTCGTCTGTGAGAGCAGCCAGTGTTTCTTAAGCCATCCCATGTTAAGCTCTATCTTTGCAATTGCCTGTGACATAAACACCACTTGTAGCTACATTTTCCTGCCAAGAAACCAAAGGTATAGAATTCAGGTAAGTTGTCCAAGGTTCTGTACCCAACTACAAACTGAACGGAGAGCTCTCAGCCCTTACAGCACCCCGACTCTCCCTGTCACTGTGGTCAATCAGGCAAGCTACAGCATACTGTTATAGAACTTAACTGACATCCTGAAAACTGGCTCTATGGCCCAGAACCTCCAAAGTCAGAGGGGGTGGGGCTCTATGTGTGGGCTCCAAGTTCATGTTCTGTCTTGCAGAATATGATGTCAAATGTTTGAATCAGTGATTTATTTATCAGGTTAGCTTGGCTCAGTTTCTAGACAAAGGTGGGCACGGTCTTCATAATGGCTGCCTTTCCTGGCCACAGACTGGCCAGGCCACCATTTGCCTTTTGTTTCTGGTTGTCTTACGTTTTTTTTTTTTTTTTTTTAATTTATTTTTGTATGTGTATGAATGTATTGTCTGCATGCAGGTCTGTGCACCCGTGTCGTGCAATGCCGCGGAGGTCAGAAGAGGGTCTCGGATTCCCCTGGAACTGGAGCTCTCCTGGAATTGGAGTTACAGACGGTTCTTAGCCGCCATGTGGGTGCTGGGGATCGAACCCGGGTCCTCTGCAAGAGCGTTGGTGCTCTTAACCGCTAGGCTATCTCTCTTTACGTTTTTGGCAATCCCTTGGAGTTTCTCTGCCTCCCAGCATTCAATCTGATCTGATCAGGGCAGGCAGGGCTCCCTCGAAACATCTCTCTGAATGATATCAAACCCCCACATTCAGGTTTCTGGCTTCTGAGCTCTCCAAAGAAACTAGAAAACCAGGAGAGCCATGCTGGGCCCCCTGAGAAGAAAGAGAGGGAAGCGTCCCCAGAGAGCCCGCCCCCCCAGCACCTCCCCCCACTCTCGCTAAGATGTCTCACGCTTTCATTCCCACTGTGCCAGACAGCGAACTTCCTGTTCTCCAAGGCTTCCGAGAGTCAGTGGCACTGGTCTCTTTTCCAGTCTTGAAAGGGGACCCCGATGTTCACAGCCTGGTGTTGTATTTGTGTTCCTTTGAAGCCCTGATTGTGAGCTTGTGTTTTTCAAGATAAAGGTATCTCATTTCCTTGGCGTTCACCCACCACCTTTCGTTTAGCAATTGTTCTTGGAAGCCTTCGTAATCCAACTCCCTTGCATTAGGATGCTGGCATCTGTGAGTGGCTAGCAAGATTTCCTTTTATAGGAGATGAGTGAGAAAAATAAACAAAATAGGTGTTTTTAGAAAGGAGAAAGCAGGAGAAAATGAAAACAACTTGGAGTGAAGCCTGATCCTTTTGGTAATCTCCAGCCTTCCACAGGATCTGCCGGTTTACTCCTTGGTGTCGGGTAGATGGTCATCAGGCTCCAGGTGAGGAGAGCGAGAGGAGGGGATGAAGGGAAGGAGAAATGGTGGCCACTCTTCCCAGAGCTGAGTGAGGCCTAGCAAGAAAGCAGAAGAGAGGAGCTGTCTCCCCCAATGTCGAGCTTCTTCTTGGCTATGGTTGTTGAGCTGTAATACTGGATTAGAAGTGGGCTAAACCGCAGTTCCTTTTCTTTGTAATTATCTGCATTTTAATAGGATAACAAAGCAGGAAAGGATTATGTTAGGCCCCTGCATGTTGTCTGGTACATTTTAATTGAAACCAAAGTGCCTGTAGCTACTACTGTCAGTTTCAGAGGTCTGGGGAAATAAAAGACCCCCTCCTCCTTCCCTTCACCTCCATCTCTCTGTTCCATATTCCTCTCATTGCTATAGGCACACATGAAAGCCAACTGATTCAAATTAGAAAAAGAAAGATGACCCAGGACCTTCCATGGAAAGCAAATTAAAACTTTTATTTGGGACACCAGAGAAAACGCTTCCATGGCTGGATTCCCAGTGGCCATAGAAAGACTTCAAGATCTTTGGAGTCACGCTCGCCCTGTGTTTCCGAGTCTCTTCAACAGTGAGCTGTAACCTGTGAGTGCAATGGCTCATTTTCTGCTGAGAAATATGGCTAGCACCTCCTGTCCTGGGCCAGTGCTTCTTGCTTGGCCTGTAAGCGGTTAGCTGGGTTTTGCTTGGCCAAGAAGGCTCTGAGCCTCCTGAGTAAAGTGTTTGGACTTCAGCCATGGCAGAAGTGAGGCCACTACATGGAGCTGGCCCTGGTTGCTGGGGCTCCGGAAGCAGCTGATGCTGTCGCTTTTGTGAAGGTTTGCACACTGCTCCAGGACCATGCTTCTTACTACAGAGTTTATCCCTGAGCTCCACTGATCACCACAGATCTCAGTTGCTGCTGGCAGGACCCAGGCATCTTCTGAGGCGCAGCAGCCTGGGGAGGTGGAGTCCTCCACTGATTTTCCCTTCACATCCGCTGAGTTATTTCCTCGATGCTACAGATCACTTGGTCCTCATGTGCAACTTGGAAGACAGTTCTCATTCATACCATTCCATCTTCCTAGGCCCCCGGTCTGTCTCCCTTCTTCCCTCCACAGCAAACTCGGCTATCTGACCAGTCTCTCTTAATCTCTGAAATGGGGAAGAGTTTCCAAAGCCAACAACTGCAAAAATGATAACTTTATTTTTCTGTCAATGAACTTAACTTCTATTCAGACTTCTATTTCCAGTTCAATGCCAAACACACAGACTTCTCACTCATTTCAATTTTAAATTCAAGTGTATTTTTCACTTCTTCTCCCTCTTACTGGAGCGTATTTCAAGCCTGGGGATGGAAACGAGGAACACTCTGCTTCATAGAAGGTGTTGGGGGCGGCCACCTGGTCTTTTAGTCATCACATTCAGATTTCAAATATTCTTGTCTGGGGTCTTGGAAAGCTTCAGGCCTTGCCTTTCACTAGACCCTCTGTCCCATCAGTCCCATGTGCCTTTCATGCCCCCAGTCCATTGTGGCATGTCCTGTATTTCTGAGACTTGCCAAGCTCTCAAAACAAGTAATAAGAAGATAATCTATTTATTACTCTTGTAATCCCCAGTTCGTTCTATGAGTGCTACCTGCTGTGCCTCCCAGCAGGGATGGACCACATCCCAACATGTCCTGCTGGGTCATCCTTTTATCTGGTTTGTAGACTTGGTGGGTTGTTTTTTTTTTTTTTTGTCTTTTCAAGACAGGGTCTCTCTCCCTGTAGCCCCAGCTGTCCTGGAACTCACTCTAGACCAGGCTGGCCTTGAACTCACAAAGATCCACCTGCCTCTGCCTCCCAAGTGCTAGGATTAAAGGCGTGGGCCACCGTGCCCGGCTATGGTGGTTTTGGTTTTTTATTTTGTTTTCTTCACTCTTTTTTTTTTTTAATTTTATTTATTTCTGTACGTGTATGAATGTACTGTCTGCATGCAGGTTTGTGCACCCATGTCGTGCAGTGCCACGGAGGTCAGAAGAGGGTCTCGGATTCCCCTGGAACTGGAGTTCTCCTGGAATTGGAGTTTCAGACGGTTCTCAGCCGCCATGTGGGTGCTGGGGATCGAACCTGGGTCCTCTGCAAGAGCGGTCGGCGCTCTTACCCGCTAGGCTATCTCTCCAGCCCCCCTTCTTCACTTTTTAACTTCTGATATCAACTTTATGCCTTATTTTCTTCAGTATTCAGCAGAATTCCCAAACAGCTATATTCCAAAACACTTCTCTAGCAAACCAAAACCCCCACCTTTCAAAAGCACTATCTCTACTATGAGTTTAAAGAACCTGTCTCAGAACTTAATAACATGACTCTGTTTTTTCAAAAAATAATAGCTGGTCTTTGGGACCAGAAATTCATATGATCTCCCAAAATCACCCACAACACCAGTTTTTATGATACCAAAGTGGCTCACTTTAGAACTTTTGATGTCTACGTCAGTTTTCTCAAACTAGTCCATTAGCTCAGCCAAGGCCCCTTCCATTGGCCACACAGCAGCTCCTGACTGCAGCCCTTCCTCCCACAGATCCTGGCCTCCATATCTCTCCTTGAGGAGCTTCTTTTTCTGTCATACCCCCTTCCCACTGTCCTTACCTGCTCATGCCCTGGGCATATTCACGATCCAGTTCATTCTACCCAGTCTATAAGCATATCCCAATATTCTCTGCGTATCCCTTATTGTTTTCCTCTGAACAAACAGCAGTGTGCACTCACTATTTCATTGTAATTTGGCTAGTATATAGACTTGTTTGCTAATCATTTCTAACACTTCAAGCTCTTTAGTGTTAAGTCTCTAAGACTTTCTAATACCTAGGAATAAGACACCTCACTGTCCTTCAGTATCTTCTGTCCACTGAATGGCTGACTTGCTGACAGTTGGAAATGAGTCTCTTGCAGAGAGATAACAGAACCAGACTGCCCTTGGGTTCTGAGAATAACATGGCATGCATTTGCTGATAGATCGACAACAGTGGGGATGCCCTGGGCCCTTCCTAAGAACTGAACTCAGTGCTCTGCAGTCTCTGTCCCCTCTTCACAGCAGCCCTAGGAGGGATGGGTACTCTACTCATCTTACACACACAGAAGCACAGGCTTGGCAGTTAACTGGCATGCCTAAGCTCACAGCCTAGCAATAGTTGGATCTGGGATTCTAATAGGATCTATTGATGCCCTGCGTCCACTAATGGTCACTCTGGTCTTTGTGAAGAGAAGAACGCAAAAAACACATAGCCTTGCTGGCTTCCTATAAAAGTGGCATTTCCTTTACGGTATGCATGGCTGGCCCCCTGGAGCTATATTCTTAAGACCTGGCCTTGCCAGATAGAGGTTCACATATAAACACTTAGAAACGCACAGTGGCTTGCTCAGTGTCCTGTGGGGATAATCATTCATGTGGAGCAGAAAGGCAAGCACATACTCTCCTTCACTCTATTCCTTGGCTGCCTTCTGAAGGGAGAGAATGCCCAGGTAAATTTGTTGCATATTTTAGCAAGGCTACGAGCAGATTGCAAGGGTGGACATATGATTTATTCTCCAAGCCGGAACATTTTGAGAATATGAATGATCTAAGAGTAACTAACAAGCATTAACTGATCTATGATAGGTATAATCATGACTATCCTGTGTCCCCCTATAAAAAATGCTCAGTGCTCAGGGATACTCTATGCTCCTTACTGCATATAACAGCCTGTGTCTGTTCTCCATTCAACCCAGTACGGTAGTCATTTATTCACTCTTTTTCATTCATTCACTCATTCAAGAAAATATCCTGGTCCAGTCCTGTGGAAGACAAACCCTTCACCATTAGAAATTTGCATTCTAGAAAAGATTGAAAGCAAACAAAGAAGCACATAAGAAAAAAACTGTAAGGCAGTGCTACAGTCTGGAAAGAGAAATAAAGTGGGTTAAGGTGGGAGGGAAGGGAGGTCTTCTCTGAGAGGGATGAAGGGAAGGGAGGTCTTCTCCGAGAGGGATGAAGGGAAGGGAGGTCTTCTCCGAGAGGGATGAAGGGGAGGGAGCATAGCAGCAGGGAAGAGGTGCACTGACTCCGGAATGGATGCAAGATGGGGAGGCTCAGAGGGAGTGAAAGAGGGAAGAGGTCACCTCGGGCCCACTGGAAGGCTTGCGGAGAGAGATGCTGTAGTCTAATTTGCATTTGAGAGATGAATCACTCTGGCCACTGTTATGACACGAGAGTGGAAAAAGGAGACCAGGCTACTATAACCATACAGGAGCGAGGTGAGATGACCATGGTGGTAATGATGGAGCTGGGATTTGACGAGTGGATTTAGGTAAGACAGAAGTGGTAGCATCTCTGGGATCTGTGGGCCAGGGGACATTACATGGCTACAGCAGATAAGACCTGGGGATGGTACCGGACCCAAAAGCCCAATGAAGCCTTTGGTGTCCACATGTGTCCTGCCTGGAGTTTAGACAGGAGAACCATGCCCTGTTGGTCCTCTCAAGCAGGAGGCAGGACCCGAGGATGCTTACCTTTGGCTCTGTGGTCCTCCTCCTTGGGGCACTTCCCCCCTTCCCACCACTTGCGCTTCAGGATCTCCAGGCGGTTGTTCTCCTGCAGCTGGAGAATGGCCAGGTCGAACTCGTCCCGGAACACTGAGCCTGCAGGTCACAGAAGAGCCCAGGGCAGGGTGTGAGTGCCCTTCTAGGCGCCACTGAGCTTCCCTTCCCAGCACACAGCCTGGTCACTCTGCTTCTTGAACCTTAGGAGGGTCAGCAGCACAGCAGGTGGCACTGTCCCCGACCACTGCTGTCCTCCAGCTCCCGCTCCTCCTCTGCTGGAAGAAGGGCATTCTGGCTGTACACGGGCTTCTCAGCTCTTCCAGTTTCCTTCCCTCTACATGACTAGCACGGTCATCTCATGGCCTTGTGATGGCTTTCCAGGTGTGCATGTTACTCATCTCTCTGTCTGGGCACCCTCACTTTCTAAAACAGGGGGACTAGCAGAACTCAGTCACTTCCCTAGTAACACTCAGGAACGTGGATGCAGACCTGCCCACCAGCCTCTGGGAAGCCACCATGTGTGTATCTGTGACACAAACCTCTCAGTCCATTGTCCAAATTCTATTTCTCATTAGCTAATTTCTCGGGCACTCGTAATCACCACTACATTGCATTTGGCAATTATTTACCCTGATTAGCTACCACTGGCTGAGAGAAGACCGAAGCAGAACATGCCAGGAACCTCCCCTCATCCATCCACCCTGAAAAGCCAGTCAGCAAGTGTCCCCAACTTGCACAGCTGAGTGCTCCAGAGCCTACTGCCCTGTCCCTGTATCACCCCACAACCCTGACACTCCTCCCTCCTCAAACAGACAGCCCCTTTGGGCTCAGCACAATTCTTTTTTAATTTTTCCAATGGAACATGGTCAAGCAGCCGTGGTTCTAGAATTAAGCTTTAATCACAAAAACAGGCTCACATGAAACTAAGGAAAGCTCAACGCCCTACAAGGTGGAGGCCTGAGATCACAAAGAAACGCTGCCAAGTGGCCTGGAAAATGACTCAGCTGTCCAGCTTGTTTACTAGGGCACTGCAAACATCTGCTGGACAGGTGCCTCAGAGGAGAGGGCTGTGATGAAGGATTTAGGCAGAAACCTGAACAAACCAATGAGGGTTTCTCACACTTTACCATGTATAGGAATTACCGGGAGATTTTGTTAAACTGCAGGTTCTGATTTCGTAGGGTTGGGGCATGTTTGAAATGCAAGATTCTGCATTTCAAACAAACTCCAAAGTGATACCCAGGCTGCTGGGCTATGGACTGCAGGGCTGCAATGTAGAGCCTTCTCTCCTATAGACACAGCTATGTCTGAGCACACACATGCTGAGCCTGCAGCCTTGAATGTGTCTTTGGCACCCATGTCCAGGCATGGTCTCCTGTAGAACAGGCATGTAGTACACATTTGTAGGGAGTGGTGGGTACATGAACAACTTGCCTAATGGATATGGCTGGGTGTTGGGCTAAGGAGCCATGCTGATTTAGAGACAACTGTGTATCGTAGCAAGGCAATTCCACTCTACCTCTCCGCACTCCAGGGGCTCCGTAAGGGCTATTTCGTTTGTTCCCTGGTTGCTCTCTTAGTTTTGGAAGAATCTGATTCATTTTCCACCTTCTTTTTCCTTATTGTTTCCCTTCATTTTCCTAGGCCCAACCACAATACTCATTCTGAAGTTATGTCCTTCCCTGTCACTGAAGAATAGCATACAGGAAGAATCTAGGGAGACCTAAATCTCATCTCATCAGTAGATTGTGTATTGTTCTTCACAGCCTCATGAGAACCCAGGTCTCCCTGTAGCACACATCCATGCTGTCTATTCTGTCCTTTCTAGTGGTGGGGGTGGGGGTGGGGCTCATTTGGCAACATGGTCTAGGTCAGGAACTGGACTTTTGCAGATAAGCATCCTAGGTTCAAGTCAGCTTCTCTGTCTATACTGTGATCTTGGACAAGAAGCCTAATTTCTGTGAACCTCAGTTCTGCAGAATTAGAATAGCCAGATCCATCTCTCAGGTGGGACAGTCAAGTGAGGTAACACGCCTGCAATGAGTTTCATGACACATAGAGCACAAAAATCTTCCATCATTTTTCTCTTTGGATACTGATGAAATTTTCTAGACTTAGTCCCTTTGACCTCAACTCTATGCGGTCAAGTTTCTCAAAAAGACTTTTGAAGCACTTGACATTTAGGTTAAACTTATCAAATGACTAGAGGAATACCACGGTATACCCCAAGTTCATTTCATGCTTCAGTCCACCATCTTGAAAGAAAATGTCAGCCAATACATTTCTGAAAGAGGCCCCTAATCTGTAATATTAATGGATGCTGATGAAATATGACAGTCAACAGGGATGTGCAGGTTTGACAGTACACAGAGTAAGGCCTCCTGTTCACAGATCTGCTGGGAACAGAATCTAGAGTTCAGGAATGACTCTTATTATCGACCATGTTCATATGGTTGTTTTCTGATCGGTATCTAAGAAGGAATCTGCTTTTATCACATAACAGAACTGTGGGCAGTGTGGGAAAGGCAGCGGTATTCTCCAGGCCAGGCTGAGCAATGAGGCACACAGGGAAGGCACCTGACCAATTAACCAGGTTTAACCCTCCCAATGATCCCAAGAGTATGCATTAGAAACCTAATTTTATTAACAGGATAAGTGTGGCTGGGAAAGGTTGAATGACCTGAGTACTACAGCCAGTATCCTGGATCCATTCACAGGTCTCCCTGACTCTAATCATTCTTGTTATATTCCACGGGTGTGAATTAGTTCTGGCATTTACAGAGCTCTTAGTTTGGGAAAGATCAATCCAAGAATGAAAATGTAACTACAAGATGTGCATGCCACAAGCTCCGTGTTCTCCCATGGTCTGACGGCCCCTTTTCCTGCTTCTTCCACTGATGCCTTGTTCAAGAACATCCTTTCACTAGGAAAAACTCTACACAGTAATGCTGTCAATGGTGATCAATGGTGAATCACCCACGGGAATGTTCTGATTTCTCCACAATCACAACGGCAGCTAAACACACCCCTTTGTTTACTGGTGGAAGAACTATTGACGAGGTGAATTTTTTTTTTTTTGTCTTTTCGAGACAGGGTCTCCCTGTAGCCCCAGCTGTCCTGGAACTCACTCTGTAGACCAGGCTGGCCTTGAACTCACAAAAAATCTGCCTGCCTCTGCCTCCCGAGTGCTAGGATTAAAGGCGTGCGCCACCACGCCCGGTGACAAGGTGAATATTTTTAATAAAAGCATATCTGTAGCACCTTTCCGGAAACCAAATGCCTTAACCCTCCCTCCTATGACAAACCAGATGGCACCCAGTAAGTAGTGCACTGAAGACTTACTGCCCATTTTCAGTGACCCATGCCAACCTGGAATGATGGATGAGTGAGACCCGGATATAACTGGAAAGCCATCTCATGCAAACATGGTGCTCAGCTTTTCACCAAGACACTAACAGACAGTAAGATGTGTTTATATGAGTGTTTCTATCTCACTTTTCCTCCCACTGCCAGTAGAAATGTCAATCATCAGAGAAATGGCCTAGGTGCCAAAATCAAGAGACAGGGAACACAAGGCCTGAACTATCTGTTAAGGGCATGAATATACATTTTAATAATTAGAATTGCCTTCAACAATGAATGAAACAATAAGTCAACTAGCTCTTTAATAACTATTGATCAGGGAGTTGGGGAAGATGGCTCACTTGGTAAAATACTTTTGCACAAACGTGAGGACCTGAGTTCAGATCTTCAGTGCCTAAGCAAAAACCCAGGCATGGTAGTGCATGCCTGTGACCCCAGTGATGAGGAGGCAGAGGTGGGAGGATCCCTGGGGCTTGGTGTGAAGTCAATCTAGCTGAAGCAGTGAGCTCAGTTTCAGTGAAAGAGACTGTCTCAAAAAATAAGACAGGGCAATTGAAGAAGAGACCTAATTCAGACTTTGCCTCCACATGTACATGCGCACACACTACACACACACACACACAAACACACAATCCTTGTATTATAAATAAGTGGGTTTGATTTTTATTAACCATAAGAAAGCCCACCTCAAGTCACTGTCAAACTGGTTCTAGAAATAGGGGTTTCTGAATTTCATGAATGTCATGCATTCATGACATTAGCTACCATAACTCTGCCTGGAGGAAGCTATACCCAAAGGCTGTTCCTGTCCTGCATACCGACTGGCATGCCAATCCCATAGCCCTTGGTGTCCAGCAGGCCCCCAATCTGAGTGAGGTTGCAGTTTCGCTGCCGGTAGTACTCATTCATGGTGGACTCCAGCAGGAAAGCGTAGTTGGAATTCAGCACCCTGGCGATCCCCTCCTCTGTGCTCTTCACAAACACACTCGGCTGCTTAGAATACATGTAATTCCACATGCGCTGGTAGGTCTGGTAGCGGGAATTCTGGGGAAAGATCAGAGGGAGGCAGAATTGGGAACGGAGAAAGCAAGCACTGGCCTGAAGAGGGCGGAAGTCGAAGCTGCAGGACGCCAGCCCCTCTGCTGTTCAACCCCAGGTCATGGCCCCTTCCCTTCCCGTAGTCTCAAGGCAACAGGGTCACTGCCACTGTGTAATGGCAGAAGAGGGACTTACACCCTTTGTAGAAGACGAGAAGGGACCTGAGACTGCGAATTTAGCCTGCCGGGTTGAAGGCGGCTCTGCCTCATCTAAGAGGCTCCTCCCAGGTTAACTTTCCCTTTCTGGCAGAGGAGTTGAAATCCTGGTTGTGTCCTTTCATGGTCCCCCAGTTTAGGGCAGTGGACTCGGGCCCACTCAGAACTAATGAAGACACACCCCCTGAAGACGCAGCACAGCTATTTTCTATCCACCCTAAGCCAACGTGTCAAGCGCACATCCAATGCTGGCTTTTGTTTTACCAATAATAATAAGACAGAATTCTGTGGGTCGATCCAAACTCTGTTTGTTCAAAGCCGTTCCTAGTCTCTGTGCCAACAGGCACTGAGACTCACACGGAAGAGAGAAAACTGGGGGCTTTGGGCTTGTCTCATGTGGAAATGAGTTTCCTGGGTGTTAGGCTGGTTAGACACCTGTGAGCCCCAGGGGGAATCTGCTTCCCCGGAGCTCTGGAAGCAGATGAAAACTACTATTCTGTGTGGCCTGCTTCTGTCAGCTTTGGTGATCAATCAGCTGACTGTCAGTGAACAGCAACGGTGGTGGGGCCTTCTCCTGAGCCTCAGAAGGCAAGTCCCAAGAACCCAAAAGTATCCGGTACCTGACACCCATCTGTCCAGTGTCAGGACACTGGACTTCACCTAGTGGTCCTCAAACACTGGTCATCAAAACATCATTGTTTGTGTGTGTGGTGTAGGTGTCTGTGTACACACGTATGTGCATGTGCACGTGAAGGCCACCACTGCATGCCAGGTGACTTCCTCTATTGCTTTCCAATTTATTTTTTGATGCAGGGGTCTCATCACTGAATCTAGAGCTCACCGATTGGCTACACTGCCTGGTCAGTGAGCTCTGGTGATCAACCTATCTCTGCCTCTCCCCTCCAGTACTGGGGTTGCAGGTGAACATCGGCACACCTAGCTTTTCACATGGGTGGCTGGGGTTCTGAACACAAGTTTTCATGTTTGCACGGTGAGCACTTTACCTACTGAGACGTCGCCTCAGTCTCATGTTATCTTAATCTTCCTTGGCCTAAGCACTCACTATAAAAATCTAACACTTCTTGAAATTTAAATGGGCATGTCAGCTCCATCCTATGCAGTGATGTAAACAAGGCCACAACTTTGATTCACAGCATGTAATTCACATAAATAAGTATAAAACTACTACATTTTTTTAAAAGTTCCACCACATTAATTCTAAAATCATCTCGAGTACTAACAATGTTTCATGTATAACAATTGATAGTCATCTAAAGTCCTCTTGGGATCTCATTCTGTGAAAACTTTATGGAGTAGGAGACAACTGAGCCCCATGTGGACTTCCAAGCTAGGTGATCAAAAGACAGGATGGCATGAACAGAGATGCGTTTATGTCTAGGGCACAAGCGTCTCCACTTCCTGCTGTCTACTCCACCTCCCCATGTTGGTGAGCAGCCCTTTGGGGTTTACTTGAAAGAAGGTCATGCTGGAGCCTCCATGAATCGTGCCGTACTCAATGGCGGTCTGGTCAGCCAGGTCATCCACTGACTCAATGGGCACTTCCATGCGCTGCACGGTCAGGAAGGCTGCCAGGTTGGCCGTGTAGGATGAAATGATGATCAGTGTAAATGCCCACCTATTAGGAAGAGACCAGGAAGTCATCACTGTTTTCCCAGGCTTGGTCCCCCAAGCCCAGTCCTGCTGTGACCCAGGAGAAATAAGCCATGTTTGTGAGCGTAGTCTGGAAAACAACCTTTGGTTGTTGGCTTTCCTTGTTTCTGAAAGGTGATTTATCAGTTGTCATTCAAAAGATGTGCAGTCTATGCACATGGGAGCCCCAAGGGACTATGGGAGATGGGCTAGTGAAAGAGCTAAGGGCTTGTTCGGGGCTGGGGCAGGGCTGGGTCCCCTTCTTCCCCACGTTCAAGCCAATCTCCAGAGGCACACCGCCACGTGTGCAGCACCTGGCAGGAGCGACCCCCACCACCTCACCTGATCCCTGCAACTCAGAGGCCCCCGCCCCCCACCCCAGTCTTACAGGTAAGAAAACAGACTCAAGAGAAATATGGTAACTTTCCAAGTGACACACTCACAAAATTGTATTTTAGGATCAGTTCTAGAGACCTGAACAGCAAAAAGCCTTCAGTGGAGATGAACTTGTGAGAAGTAGCTCTGGACTGCTAAAAAGTTGAAATTAGAAAATGCTTACAATGAACAAGCTGTTTCAGGCTTAAAAGAGTATTCCATTGAATAGCTAGAATTCAGTTAAAATTAGAATAATTCTCCAATATAGACAGCATGTATGCCAAATAGCAGTTTGTTCACTGGTAGATTAAGCGAGCTTCCCCCATCTGCTCAATAGGCTGGATCTGCATTGGAATCTCTTTGTGGATCAGGGGTTCAAACAAAATCTAAGCACTGTTCAGGTGGGAGGGGAGACTCACACATTCTGAATCAGTGGCATCTGAATTCAGAAGGGTTTACCCAGGACGCAGACGCTGCCAAACTAATGCATAGTGTTTGCCATGGGACTCAGCAGCTGGCAGCTGTCAGGTGGATTTTTCAAGAGCAAGAAGTCCCATTGTCCCTTTCGTGACATTACTGAGACTCCAGCTGGCTGCCTCCCTAGAGAGGAGCGACAGGGACGTCCACCAATTCAACAGGCTTCTATACACCAGACCACCTGGGAGGTGGACTGTGCTTGTTGCTGTTGTTTTGATCACAGTCTACCTATGAGATGGCTAGGAAAGCGCTGGTCTTCTCTGAGTTTATTTGTCTAATAAATGTGGATAATGACACATGGAGAGCTGTGACAGGAAATGAGGTAGTGTGTCATCTGTGACCAGTAATCTGGAAAGCATTAGATAGATAAACAGGAGAACTAAAGAAATTAAAAGAGGTCCCCGGGCTGGTTATGGAATGAAAAGCACCTGGCCACCCTCTTGCTGTCTTCCCCAGTAGACCTGTAAGTGCCAGGCATCTCCCTCCACTCAGGTGACACTCCGTACCCCACCTCAGCTCTTCTTCACTGTTGGAAGCTGTTTCTCATGACCATCCTGGGAGAAAGCCAGTGTTCTGCAGCTCCCTGGCTGCGCTGGTGAGAGCTGGGGTTAATGAACCCTGAGTGTGGACTAGTCTTACAGCTGGCTGTGAATTTCTCTCAGGCTGGTGCCTGCTCCTCCCTGGGTAGTATCTGACTGTTTAGGGCCTGGTCACAGGGCAGGGAGTCAGAAGGTCCAAGTGGCTCAGTGTGAGCCCAGCTGTCTCAAGGAGTTGGTGGGGCTGTGCCCCTGTAGCAAAAGGCATTATTGTTTGTAAAGTTACATTCTTGTAAGCAATGTTGTTTTCTGTCACTTGCTCTGGCTGAGGAAGCCAGGGCAGGTCATGAGGTCCTGCCTTCTAGCCTCTCACTCCCCTAGGAGACCCACAAAAACCTGATTTAATATCTATGAATTCTAGTAGGAATACACAGATAACTTGGGACAAGGGGCTAGTCAGCATCCCTTGTTACTGAATCTTCTCTCCAGCACACTCTGTAACACAGTCACCTAGCCATCTGGGACCAGCTATTTAGAGCAGCACCCTGCTGCATAGTGCTTCTGAAACTCTGGAGGAAGGATTTCCTGGGGTGTAATCAGGGAGCTGATGGGTGGATGAAGCAGGCAGTGGATGGCCCCAGACATACCAGTGGCAACGAGCCCTTTGGAAGGAAAACTGCAGGAAACTAAATTAACATCCTCAGCCGAGGGATGTTCCTCTTCCAAGGCTTCTGCCCACATTTGGAGGGAGTTCTGCAACTGTCCCTGCTGAGACTATGGGCTTTTCCTGGAGACATAAGCCCGATTCTCCACCTTGACCTGTATTGGCAATGCCTAATACAGGTGAGCATCTTGCCTAGGTAGCTTAAATCCTGCTGTACTTATCATTTATTGTGCTCTAGACAGGAAGGGGTGTCATTGCCCCAGCTACTAGCCCCAGCTCTGGAAGTGACTCTGGTAAGTCTGCCCACATTTAACCCTGCTCCACATTCTCTCCTTTGGCTTAAACAGGCTGAGAAAGAGTCAAGGGGACCAAAACTGAAAGTCCTAGAAGCTGTGGCAGTCAAACCTATTAGAGAGTTTAAAGAAAGGATCAGAAACGTATAGTTTGCAAATTTGCCTATTTGGGCTCTATACATATTTTCCATTTCCCTCATAACAGTCCAATAAAAATTTCTAGATTATGTATAACACTATCAAGTTTTCAAAGAGCTTTCCCAACCACTGAGTCATTTGCCTGAATAAGCCTCCTAAGATGGACAGGCTGAGCCCCGAGCCAGGAACTGGGGGACAAGGCCTAAAAAAGATGGAAGAGGGTACAGAGATGTGGGTACCTCCTCCCACAGGGACTTGACATCAGGCTCCTATTTGCATAAATGTACACATGCCTTCTCTTGATCATCTAGCCACTCTGTCATTTTATCCAGGAAGCTGGTTTGGCCCTGGGCCACCGAGACTGTTGTTTCCTTTGTTCCTTTCCTTCTTACCTTGGCTCCCCTCAGTATCCAGACCCCAGAGGCAGAGCTAAGAGAAGGAGAGAGCAGATAGCACTGAGCTGAGCCCCACCCCCCAACCTTCTGAGCTGGTAAAGCACCTGGTTTCCTGCTAGGGTCTGCCTGTCTTGCGAGGTCACTAAGTCTCCTTGACTGTCGTCAGCAAGGGTAAGTCTGTTTGAGGACGAATCTCTGGTTTCCATTTGGCCTGGTCCCCCCAGCCCTGTTCTGCCTGGGGCCTTACCAGACGCCGCTGACACAGCGGGTAGACAAGGCGCGCGGGGCGATGGTGGAGCCTTGCTGCATGAAGCCTCCCACAGGAAACCAAAGGCTGTTGCCTAGGGAGTACTGGTTGACCAGGAGGTTGCACCGGCCTTGTGCACAAGGGTGTGGACTATACCATTCGTAGGGTGTCAATCTGCAGGACAGGAGAGAAGAACACGTTCCAGGGCTGGGGAGGGTGGGCATGGGGCCTGAGGACAGGGAAGCAGCTCTCCTTCCCAGCCTTACCTCTCTCAGCCACTTCTCTTTGCTGTACTTAGTGTCTTGGATTTTTTTTTTTCCCACAGAGAGGGGAGGGGTGGTTAGACAAGTTGGTGCTTCTCAAACTATTTTTATTTAATCAATCAAAAGAACCCGCTTTTTCTCCCCCAAGTTAATTCAGACGTAGAACTCCAGTATTCAAACCCAACAGAAGTGAAGCTTTGATTAGAAGCTGGGAGCATCAGGGGTGCATGGCCTGGAAAGGTGCTTGTTTTGTACGCTGAATTCCTAAGGAGAACTTCTCCCAGGCTCCCTTAGGCCCGTGGCTCAAAACCTCTCCATCTAGTTCTATAGTTCTCAAACCCTGGCCCAAGTCAGAATCTCAAAGAAAGCTTATTGGCATGGACAGTCTCCAGCCCTGCTCCCAGAGTTCCTGAGTCTGGGTGAGGCCTGAGACCTGCGAGGTCTGAGGTGACATTAGTGTCCTCAGTGACGACCACTGGCTCCTGCTTCTGAGATGCAGTCTCCCAGGCCCAGGCCTTAGAGATACAGAGATGCAGGGACCTGGAAGTTCAAATATTAGAGACCCTAAGTGGCTCTGGTGATCAGCCAGCTGGAGGGTGGCTGCCTGACGCTTCAAAAACTTTCCCTATCAAAAATCTTACCTAGAAATACAATATGTAGGAGACAAAAGCGCAGCTGCAGTGACTGAGGAGGCCCTGGGTCTCGGAGCTCTGGCTGTCCACAGGTCTCTGTGCACTCTGTGGAGTCTTGTTTGCAAACCTCTGCCTTAGAACACAATGTCCCACCCTTGTACAGATTCCTTGCAGTCAACCCTTAATATGTCTTCTATTTTCAAGACAGGGTCTCATTCTAGCCCCAGGCTGGCCAGAAACTCACTATATTGCTGAGGCTAACCTCAAACTCATGACAGACCTCTGGCCTCAGTCCCCTACCATTCTAGACTGATACATCTTCTTTTATTATTGGCTTTGCTAATGCTAGATTCTGAGTACAGTGTGTGGTTTGGAGAACAGAGGATGGAATACCCATCAGAGCAGTTTTAGGCAACCAAACCCTGAGACATTTTTTCAGAGCCTTAGAGGTGATCTGAAGGCTGTGCAGACTATAGGAGATCCAACTGTCCATACACAGAGGCTCAGCCACAGAGGCTGGGGAGAGTCTCAGAGCAGTGGAGCCTGGCTCTCGCAGACAGCTTCCTAAAGGCAGCAGCAGACAGTGCTGCGAAGTGGAGAGCGGAAGTGTCAGACTGCATGCGAGCTCCCCCGCCTCGCCAGCTGTCACTGACAACAGATACTTGACAGTGGTGATGCCTAGGGGCCCAGGAGGGGTGGTGGTGCACAAGCAGCCGACTCAGAGTCTTTGAAGACTACCGGGTAGTAAGAAAGACCTTTTATATTGTTTTTGAACTGGATCTTGTGGGGCCTGGGTGAGTTTCTTGATCCTGCCCTTGATCTCTATGGGAAGAAGCAAACTGGGGTTCTGTAAAGCTCAGGACTCTACTGCTGTCTCTCCTAAGTAGAGAGAGCTTGGGGTCTCCAATCCACAGAACAAACACAACCCTGGCAAGACCCACCCGCAGAGATACAGTGTGGACTGAAATACCACCTGGCCCTGCTGCTTTGGCCTGGAGACGAAGGGGACAACTGAAGTGTCATTTGTAACACAGCCTCTGTCAGATTTCTAGCAGAGTCTGAGCTACTCTCTCTGCTCCTGTATGACAGTCCAACGTGGTGAGCTGAGGGCTGAAGAGGGAGGGGGTCAGCACTTGAGTGGATTACCCAGAAGCTCTTAGGGGTTGCATCAATGAGTGGAAGTTGGTTGTCTGAAGCCCAGGCTGTCTTAGCTCAGAGGGAAACAGTTCCTTCTGCACACATTCTTGGGAGGCTTCAGCCTAGGGATGCCGTGAGATCGACTCTTCCAGAGGCCAGGGGCAGTCCTTGGACTCTAGGAAGAAGGGAGGGCTTATTCTTCTCAACTCCTCCCTGACGGACCATTCCTCCTAGCTGTTCACAAATTCTCCCTTTCCTGCCTGAGCTCCTGCTTCCCGACACTGCCCGTGTCTGTGGTTCATGTTCGGCACAGCAGCTGTGTTTTTGGAGGCAGAGCCAGCCTCTGCACAGGAGGCATTCTTCCCGGCCTGTGTCGCTGCGGCCTCTGGTACCCCTTGTCTCAATTTGCAGGCTCTGTTTTTTGTCATTCAGCACTTTGTGGCAGATCCTGGCAAGGACACATGCCAGAGTAGCCAAATGGACAGTGCTTAACCAGAGTGATCTCCCTGTCCCCCTGTTCCTCTTCTCTTTCCCAAGGCTCCTATCAGAGTTGGGGGGCCCAAGACTAAGAAGGGGCAAGAGGCCAGGGTACGGGAGCAAATCTGGACGAGCAAACCTATCTTCATTGGGCACGTTAGGGAACACATGTATGGACAGATGGGTAGGTAGCATGAGGTCGACAGCTGGTTTGAAAGCATTTCAGGCCCTGCGTCCCTCTCTCATCCTCTATTTGGCACCAAGGTCTTCTAAACCACCCTTTCCTTCTCCCACTCCCGACCCATGCAGTTTCCAGAGGTGGACACGAGGTGGCGGTGTGAGGACAGGGAAGGGACGGGGAAGAGTACCTAGCCACAAGGAAGAGGACACAGCTGACGGCCAGATAGGCTAGAAGCATGAAGAGCCAGACTCCTGGAGAGAACGGGTCCAGGAAGGAGAAATAGCCAGGTCTGCGTCCCTGGAAATGGAGATGAAAACAAGATACACAGTCAGTCCAAATGGCCGTGGGCAGGGGACGGCAGAGGGCACAGTGAGTGTGGGGCTGGCCATGGCATTCTTTTGGTTCTGGGTGGTAGGTTGAAATGGTGCTGGGGATGAAGGTGTAGCAGAGGCTGCTCCTAAACACCTCGAAAGCCCTGATCTCAGAGATGAAACAGAACAGTGGCGTGGGTGTGCGACTTCCTGGAATGAGGGAGGCTTTGTGCTAAGTAGAACAGCCTTGATGCCTGTGATGCCCCATATTTCAGGGGTGATGTGGATGGGCTCAGAGGTGCCTTTGAGCTGCTGTTTGCAGTGCTGGGGTCTGACCTGAGCACCCTTTCTTTGATACCCACATCTTTCTCTTGACAGTGCTAATACAACAGTCTCCCTTGGCTTTTTGCTTGTTTGGTGACCTTGCACACAGCAGGTGCTTCTTACTTAATCTTGCCATGATCCTAGCAGGCTCAGGTGATTGTATACATTTGATTAGCAAAGAAACCAAAGCAAAGCTCAGAGAAATGGAGAAATCTACCCAAAGTTAACACAACTTATAAGTAGAAGAATTAAAGACACATCTTCTAATACAAAGTCCCTAGCTTATTCCCCGCCCCGACACCATGGGGAAGCATGAGATGTCCCACGTCCAGTGATATGTCACTACAGCAGAAGGGACCAGGAATGGAAAATAGATGCTAAGTTCCCGCCATGTCTCATGAAAAAGCAAAACAGCACGTGAAAGATGGTGTTAAAGCCTTTGCTCTGTCTTTTGCAGTGTGGTTCTGGGCTAGTCCCTGACCCTGTCTGGCCTCAGCTAGAGCTGGAATAGATCAGATCTACTCACTGAAAGCCTCTGACCACCAAGAACCCCAAAACTTTCTTTATTGACCCTGCACTGTTTCATTTGTATGAGTTGTCAGTACTCAGTAACGAGGGGGCTTTACATAGGCATCTTAAATTTCTAGCTTTCTAAAAGAGACAAATGACCCAGATGATCTTACTGCCCTGGCGCTGAGCCAGGGCTGCCATCCCAGACATGGTACACTTGCTTCTGTCCTATTTCTATACCAGGTTTGCTTCTTCATTTGCCATGAACCACTGGACTAGGTACTCTCTAAGAGCCATTCAAAATGGAAATACTGTGATTTTATGGTCTCAGAACCCAGGAAGTTCATGGATGGACTGGAAATCAGTATTAAACTCAATAGTTCTATGAAGAGGTGAGCTTTCAAGCTCCAGATTATATCAGCCATGTTACCACCTACTATCTGCATCCAGGTATGTCACCTTTTTTAAAATTTTATTTATTTTTGTATGTGTATAAGTGTACTGTCTGCATATAGGTTTGTGCACCTGTGTCATGCAATGCCTCGGAGGTCAGAAGAGGGTCTCAGATTCCTCTGGAACAGGAGTTCTCATGGAATTGGTGTTACAGACGGTTCTCAGCTACCATGTGGGTGCTGGGGATCGAACCCGGTCCTCTGCAAGAGCAGTCAGTGCTCTTAACCGCTAGGCTATTTTTCCAGCCCCCCCTTTTTAAAAAAATTTACACTTTTTTGTTTACTGGGATCCCTAGAAAGACAAATGGAAACCACCTATGCCAATAGTGGGTAAACTCAACCAGCTCACTGAGCTTTCACTAGTCAAGGAAGCTACAAGAACCTGGCAATTCTAAGTAACAGTCTATGTTCCCGTGATCCTCTGTGGATCAGTAAGACACACAGTTCTGTGTGACCCTCTGGCACCTGCAAAGCTCCAGGTCTGGGTGCTCCCACAACCCTTCTGGATGGCTTGCCACTCCTTTTCAGAGAGTCAGAAGGAACATTCCTCAACCACCCAGGGAACAGCTTTACCTTCCAGCCCAGAGGGCACACAGAGAGGATGTTCACCACCTGCTGATAGGACAGCTGGCTATTCATTGGTCTTGTAGACTTTTTATAATGTGACCATGACCTCTTAGGCTGCCTTTGCACACTGTGTAACCCAGACTAGGAGTAACCCAACCGAAAACATCTTCCTTGGGGTGCATACATGCTTGATCTGCACAGAATAGTTGATCAGATTGCTCGGGGAAATGAGGGAATTTGAGGTTCAAAGCTTAGGAACTAAAATAAGAGAACAGGAGAGGGACAAGAAGACCATATGAGCATATCTGGTCCCATCATCACTCAAACCTCTAACAAGAAACAAGGGACCAAGGAGCAAAAGGATCAGCGTTACTGGTTGATTATTTGGGTTTCTATCACGGTGACTATGTCTTACTTGTCACTCTAACAGCCAGTAGCAGACACAGCAAGGCACAGCATAGGCAAAACCCACACAGAGTGAGAGGGGCCTCAAAGGAACCCACCTTGCCTATACTTCTATTGCAGCAGAAATCACCAGCTTGGCCTACCCAGGGATCCTCTTGACCCCAGACTTCCTCTGGGCAAAATGTATGTGAATTTTATGCAGACCTGTCAAGACTGTTTTACTTGGTGTCTTTCAACCGAGAGACAGCCAGGAGGAAAAGAAATAATCTTTTATTGTTGCTTTCTGAATCTGAAACCCCATTAGATGTTCAATGTCAGAAATCTATACCTGATTATATCACAATGAATGAAATCTAGGAAAATGACAGCACTATTTAAGGCTGCCATATTTGGTTAGGGGGTGATAAGAAATGATGCAGAGCCATGGGAAAAATTCTCAGAGACTCAGGTTATAAAACAAGGGACATCACACAAACAAGAAGCAAGACATAAACACAGCCCAGCTAGAAAGCTATCAGTCATGTTGGCAAGGCAACATCTGATTCCACGTGTGATTGACCGACGCCAACTAGAAAAGCAAAGCCTCAGCAGTCATTTGAGATCTGGCTCTGGGCTTAGGCTGCCTCAGCTAGGCTGGGCCCACTCCATTGAGACAGTGCCAAAGAGAAGCACGTTCCTTGGAAGAGTGCGAACGCCAACCATTTTTCCCATGTGGATGCTTTAAGATTGCTTCCTTCCCAAGGGATATCCAAGTTACTGGCATTTGGAGCAAATCACAGTGTCACAAGCCATAGGCATTTCTTCTGAGCGAGAGCTTTTTCTGAACCCAAAAATATGTAATAGTGATACTTTTCTTCCGAAAAACTTGGTACTTCACCTTGTTCTCTACTTCAATTCCCGGTTTTCTATACTGACAGATGTAAGAACAGAGACCAGGGAGGTTAAGTGCCTCACTCAAATCACTGGTGATGGCTTCAATTTCCCGGGTACTTATTCATCAAGCTGTGCCATCAGTACTCCTCCATTCACATGGCAGCCATACCAAGTCTTGCTCTCCTCTATTTTTGCAACTTGCCCCAGTAAACTTCCTAATTAATACCAGGCTTTCTCCCTGGTGTGAAAAGAACCCAACTGGCTCAATTCTACCCGTGCAAAGCACTCATAAATGTTCTATCCTCATCATCATTTATTGTGACTCTGTTGTTTTTATAGGCATTTGTATTGATTTATACAATCAATATAACTGCTCACTACAAGTGGGACCAGTCCCTTCTGGTGAATGCAGCTACTCTGACAGTACATAAGTGGTATTTTATATATATATTTATAGATAGCTATAGATATAGACCTATGCCTCAGAGGTCAGGGACAGGGCAAGTCCTACTGATGGAATTGAAAATTAGATGGCAGCATTAAAATGAGAATGAGTTGTCTTGGTTTTGAACCATGCTTCAGTTTGACCACACCAGAGTCAGCATCCTTGGCGATCTTTTGTGATGGGGCCACCAACTGGCCCATAATCCTGGTGTAGAGGTCTCTGGAATGACAGTAGAACAGTAGGGGATTGCCTCATGGAACCATGAAATATGTCAATAATTTCTCTTATACTTAAACATCTGCTAAGTCACCAATATTTCTGTACATTAGAAGAAATGCTATTATAGTCAAATAGCCATTTCCTTCTCAAAGACTTGAGTCAAATACATGAGGACACCATAGCCAGAAAATGTAAGATAAGGGATAAATGTAAGATTGGGTGTGGTGGCACATACCTTTAGTCACAGGCCTGGGAGGCAGAGGCAGGGAGATATCTGTGAGATTGAGGCCAGCCTGGTCTACATAGTGACTTATGATCCTCCTGCTTCGGCCTCCCAAGTGTTGGGATTACAGACCTATGCCACTGTGTCTGACACTAATTCCAATCTTTATACTCTGTTCTACTCCAGCTTTCCCAAAGAAGTAGCCCTCAGTGTGGAGCAGACATGCGGCACCTCTCTTAGAACTATGTAAGCTCAGGGTACCCTTGTCACCATTTCTCTACATGTAGCACTAGTAACATCAACTCACTTGCTTCCCTATGTCCCATAGGGACAAAGGGTTATTGTATCTTCCACATGTTTTGGGCCATCTTTAGAATGAAATGATAGTTTATGGAACAGTTTCTTGTTAGACAGCTGACTGCCTGCAGTGGTCAGTGGTCATTAAAACATCCTCTAGAGTTGAAGAGGGTACAAAACACTCTTTGCATAACTCAGCCTGGGAGAGGAGGAAGAAGCTTATGTATGATTATACAAGCTCATGTGATTATATGAATACTTCTTGCCCCACTACAGGACCTGTGGAAAGCCTCCCTCATGGAATCTGCCGTGATGTATCTTGCATAGTGAGGCTTACTTAGCATGCATTCCATTTTTGACTTTCTATGAGGATAAAGGATGCAAGCAGCTACCTCCTTTCCACACACAGACCCAGATGGTTCATGGTCTATAAAACTCACACACTGGCATGTCTATTCTTACTTCAGTGGTTGGAAATCTGGTGCAAGAAGACTTGTGTTCCCATTCTAGTGTTGACCTTCACTCAATGACCTTGACTCGATGAGTGGGCCTTGTCTAAACACCATGCACAGGTTTCAACTTCCATAAAAAATGGAGCAACACAATCCAATACATGAAGGGTGCATGTCCCAATTACTAAAACAATGCTGATAAGACACCTTGAGCTCGTAGAGGAGATGCACTCAATAAATAACCAATATTATGACGATTATCCACTCAGGGATCCATATTTCCATCAGATGGACTATCATGCTACTTAGCTTTAAGGACCATAACTCTATTCATTTTTCACTTCTTTAGAACAGAATATTAAGCAGTATTAGAAATGATTCACTGGCTTACTTAGCACTGTTCTCCATTTTCCTAGACAGTCTTTCTGAAATGAAACAGATCTTCTTTAAAAAAGGGTAATACATCCAGCAAATGCCAGGAATTAACATGATGTTGGCATTTCTTCCTCTCTCACTTTTTAATCACTGTTTTTTTTTCTTTTTCTTAAGATTTCTTGAGAGAGAAGACTCTAGCTGAGAGTGAAGATGAGAGAGAAAGATAAAAGAAAAATTAACAGGAAAAATATCCTATTCATTCATCAAGGTGGAACAGGGCGGTATAGAGGAAAATGGTAGGCTCACATTTCCCAGGAGTCTCAGATGCTCTGGTAGGCTGGGGACCCTATATAGGATTACAGATATTATAGACGGCATCCTCCTGAATGATCATCTAATGCATGGCTTTGACAGTGAGAGGAAAATACCTATTAGAGCATAAAGAGAAGTTGGAAACATTTGGGACTTGGAGTCAGAACATCTGGCTTCACTGCCTGACAGCCCACTTGCTGTCTGTTCTTTCACCTATACTGACAAGGCTCACACTGTCTGAGCCTCCTGCTCTATGCAATGAGAATCATCCTATCTGTACTGGGTTCTGCTGCACTCACCTAGAGCTTATATGGAAGAATCTCATAAATCAAGAGTTACCAGTCAATACTGCAATGATCTTCGACATAAATCGAATCTCCTGAAAGAAGCCAATGCTAAATCATTCAGATGAGTTTTACCGAGTTGGGGGTTAAATGGACCAGATGTTGAATCCCAGGCTGGGTTCTAGCATGTTCCAGTGATGCCTTGTTACAACAGACAGGGATGCTTGAGAAATACAAACTTATTTTAAATATTAGAGGAATAACCCACGGCTGATGCCACAAGCTTACATCCTCTAATGGTTAGGAGATGTTATAAGCCACAGTAAGACCCTGTCATATTTAACAGAAAAAAATGTAATTCATGGATTAACATACCATCCAAACATCTGTGTCTATACCAAAGTAACCTATCATAACAATTAGTACTATTTAAATCCTAATATATCAGGGGCTGGCAGAGATGGCCTAGCGGTTTAAGAGCCACCGACTGCTCTTACAGAGGACCAGGTTTGATCCCAGCACCAACATGGCGCCCGAGAGAACCTCTATCTGAAACTCCAATTCCAGGAGAACTCCCGTCCAGGGGAATCCGACAGTTCCCTCTTTGACCTCCGCGCGTTGCACGACACGGGTGCACCAAACTTGCGCAGAACTACATTCATCACACATACTAAATAATAAATAATAAAACAATACTTATATCTATATTGCTTGTGCTTCATTAGAGGGATCGAAAAAGGTAATGCCTGGACAAACTGTCAGTGCATGAAAGGAAAACGCCCAGAATTGACCACAGGACCAGACCAACAGCTCCAAGAAAAGAGAAATAGACTTGTTTTGCTTCTCATCCACCTGTGCCCCTTTTATAAGCCTATGGAGACAATCTGAGGAAGAGGGAGGCACGTGGGTGATAGAATGTAAGGGTACGATTGGGGTGAACTGTGAAACTAACCAACAATATAGATGGACACTATTTGATCACTTGATTTTGACATACAAGCCCCTCCTGCTGGAATGGGTGGGACCATGAGCTGTGTGGGTTTGGGCACAACTGCCTTGCAATTGATTTTACAGGAAGGATGCTTGTACTCATTAATTATCACTTATTGTTCAAACAATGAAAAAAAAAACAGACGAAGATGAGGAAAGTTACGGTAGCTTAGCACGCATGATTCTAGGATGGGCTGGGGTGGGGTTGGGTGGGAAGGGAAAGGTGTATATGCTGAACGAAATTGGAAATGGATGTATGAAAAAACAAGCATCTATATAAAAATGAAAATTTTTAAAAAAAATAAAAAAAAAAAAAAAAAAAAATATCTAGCTTGGAAACAAAAACACATTAGGCAAATTGTTGCAGCAGGGGGGAAAAGATAGGAATACCATATACTCAATGTCCCAATATCAATTTTTTGTGTTCCTTCTATGCTTTTCTTTCCTCCACTCACACATACTTGAGAGCTCACAGTATACATCAATACCATAAAACCCTCGAAAGCAAAATCCCCTTGGAGATAACACTACTATACTAAATACCAAACTTCCCAGAAACAAGAAATGAGCTACTTTGCCAGGGAAATTATGTCTTGAAGCCCAGCTCCTATCATTTGATTCCCACCCTGAAGTGTCTGAGACGCCCCCGATTCTAGAGGCTCAGCTATCTGCATATGAGCACACCTGGTCCCAGCCAGGGATCCTGATGGCTTCTCAGGTACACGCTACTGTCACCTCACTGTCAACTTGACTGATTTGGAATCACCCAGGAGGTACCACCTCTGGTAAGGGCCGTTCTAGAGAAACTTAACTTAAAGGGGATGATCTGCTCTGAATGTTGGCAGCACTATCCCACAAACTGGAGTCCCAGAGGGAATAAGAAGGAAGAACGAAAAGATGCAAAAAGAGGGATGTCAGCAACAGCACGCACCATTCTATCTTCTCTCTGCCCGGTGACTCTGGTGACGCGCCTCACGGCCTGCTTTGCCCATGGCCTCCCTGCTCGTCGTGAACGTTCTTTCAAATTCTGGCAAGCCAGAAATAAGCCTTTCCTTCCTTCTGCAAGTGTCTTTTTTTTTTTTGTTCTCTTGATCTTGTCCTATCTGTGACATTTCATTTCACATTCTTTTCCAATTCAGTTTCAGGCATATTTCCCTTTCCTTTCCACCCCCTAACCCCCCCAACTAGAGCATGCATTCTGCCATAAACTTGTCCTGCATATTTCTCTCAGTTTTTGTTTCCATTTTTTTCGCTATAAGTGATACATCCATGAGTAACAAGCATCCTTCATATGAAAAAAATTTGCAGGCTATGTTGTGCCGAAACCCCCGCATCCCCACCTTCCAGCGTGTGGTGATGGGTTGTATGCTCAATCAGGCCAATCAAATGAGGGTCCAGGACTATATTTGCTGCGTTTTATCATTCACCCCATTTGCAGCCTTTACATTCTACCTTGCCCCCCTTCCGCAGATTATTTCCTGGGCTTAGAAAAGGGTCACAGGTGGGATGCGGGGAGCAAGAAAACCAGATCAACTCTCTGGAGCTGTGTCTTGGACTCTGGTCAATTCTGCTGTTCCTTTCATGGGCTGATTAGTTTGTCCAGGAATAACCTTTCGATCCTACTAATGAAGCCCACGCAATTAGAAATATAGGATTTAATGCCAACAAGCATTAATAGTTTTTGTAGGTTACTTTGGTATAGAGATAGATGTTTGGATGTTATGTTGATTCATGAGTTACATTTTTTCATGTTAAATATGATAGGGTCTTTACCCTTGTGGCTTACTTGACATCTCTAACCTGCTTAGAGGGATTGTAAGCTTGTTTTATGGCATCAGCCATGGGTTATTCCTCCAAGGCCAGAGGAGATCCAATAGCCACTTAGATTTGGGATATACAGGCATCATGGCTTCCTCTGCTGCAACAGTATTTCCAGGCAGGTGAGGTGTAGCTGGTGTTGACGTGGAGTCTTGCTTGACTCAAGGAGACCCGTTTTTGCTTTATTGGTTTTGGTTTAGTTGCCTTTGGTAACACTCTTTGTTGTTCCAGAGGCCATCTGTACACTTGCATGTGTGGTTCCAATATATCTTTCCCATGTTAACGTTTCATGTCTTCAGCAGGCAGGGCCTTATCGCCTCTCATCTTCTTGCAGATTTTATCCCAGTTTGATGGCAAGGAGCCTTTACCTTTTGTGGGGCCTTAGATCCCCTGGCCAACATCTCCCTGGTAGAATAATCCATTACTGATGTCAGAGCTCCTGTATTGATATATTTTGCTTAAGTGCATAGTTTAAGGACTTTAGTATTATATTTGGTTCTGAACAGAGAATAATCCTTTTCACAGTTCTTATGTCTATTAGTCAGTTAAAGAAGGCAGTTTTACCAGTTTTATAAGAGATTACCTCTATAATAGTTGTCTCCTATCAAGTTGTTCTTGTAACAGCAAGAAGGTGCTGGGTAAGGCATGTAGGCCCTGGGAAGAGAATAATGAGTCCAGGTGGCAAGTATGGCCCTGCCTGTGCTCAGGCTGTGTGGAGCTGCCTGAAACATGTGCCTCCACTTAGTTTCTATTCTTGAGACCAATGTGGGTAAAGGATAAAAATATGAAAAAAAATTTAGGGTGGTAATTCTCCTGTTTGGAATCCTAGGGCTCCTGACACAAATCTAGGTTTCTGGGACCTTAGTTCTGTCCTACCTGGAGCCACAGAGGAAAATATGGTGCTCACTGACCACAGGGCCACTGGATTGAGCCAGCCTTCCTTCCTTCCTTCCTTCCTTCCTTCCTTCCTTCCTTCCTTCTTCCCACCTTTCCTCTTTTCATGTCTATCAAGTAGTTTTCCCTTCATGTACCTTGCACTGAGGTCTACTTAGAGAGAGGCAGGTAAAGAAAGAATACTAGAATGCAACATGAAAGAGTGTAATAGAAGGCAGCAGTTCAGAGAGAGAGAGAGAGAGAGAGAGAGACTGTGACTGAGACTTCTAAGCCATACACAGATGATAGAGAATAGCTGGGCCTTTAGAATCTGGGGTGTTTCTGACACTTTAAGGATGAGAGTCAACTGATGGATATGAGGTTCAAGTCTACACTCCAGTCTGCATTACAGGTAAGTAGAATGAAGTTGAGAGAGAGAGAGAGAGAGAGAGAGAGAGAGAGAGAGAGGCATCTGAACATCTGAATTAGGTACAGAAGCAGAAAGCTAGTGCCCATTTTGTTCTGATGCTAAGAGGCAGAGGATGAGTGTGAACCTGAACGGAGGGGTGGGAAGGGGCCACTGTAATGGGAGAGAGCTGTGAGAAGAATTGGTGGGAACCTTTAGGCAGAGAACTTGAAGTGAGATGGAAGACATGGGCTTTACTCTCCATGCTAGGAGGCTGGACAGCTGGCAAATGATTTAGTATAGGAGGTTATATGACTACATTTGTGACACAAACCAGCAATCCCAATTGTTTGTTAAATATAATAGGCATCACTTCCTTGTGCACGCACCAGGCAGGGATAGGAGAGCACGCCTGTGTATTCTCATTTAATTCACATGGCAACTCATCTCTGCAGATGGAGAAGCTGAGGCACACGTGACATGAAGCTAACAATTGTCAGATCCAGCACCAACTACAGGCAGGCAGGCATGCAGGCAGGCAGACATGCAGGCAGGCAGGCAGGCATGCAGGCAGCAGGCAGGCAGGCGCGTGTCCATGATTTTCATTATTGTTTCTTAGTGAATACTCATGACAACTGTGGCCCTTGGTTGAAGACAGTAATAGGTAAGGGACACTTTGCCCTTGAGGAGAATATAGACTACTAGAGTGGAAGTAGTTCAAGAGAAATGAGATGTACTGGGTGGTGGAGAAGTGTTTAGGACATGTAATGAGAGGGGTCAGCTTGGTCCACTGCATGGAGATATTATTATCTGAGATGGGGCAGAGGAAGAGGAACGAGTGTGAGGCTCTGAGGATTGGAGACTGTTCAGATACTGTCTCCAAATGCCTCAGGAGAGGACAGCCTCTGGGAAAGCTTCCACAATACCTTTTTCTGTCAAGAAATTTTTCCTTGGATCCTATTTAAATTCATTCTGTTGAAGTGGAGGCTCTTCCTATTTTTCTGAGTAACTTGTGACACTGTTTTGGATTGCCTAGGAGATATCCAGATGGAGAGGTGTAGCCATCTGTGAGATACATACTACTGGAGTTCATGGAAGAGAGACCAGATTTGAAGTGAAGTTCTCTAGGAACAGATGCAAGGAGTGGGGAATGTAAAGGAAGCAGAGTGGTATTAACTAAGATGAAGAGTCATGAGAAATATCGGGATAGGACTGACTTAGATGCTAGGAATAGTGTTTCAAAAAGCTTAGTGGGTCACCAGTGTCTAAAGCCAGATTCCAAAGCTGGTCTATCAATTAGCAGGGAGTAGGTGCAGAAAGAAAAATGTTCTAATTTTGGTCCTAGACATGAACAGAAACGAATTACACTGATAAGAAGGAAAATAACCCATAGTTGATGTTTAGTGACCATTACTCACTAGAAAGCCTGTTTCTGACAATCTTTAAGCTTCAGCCACATGCCTGCACATATTACTGTGAAGGCTTCGTATGTGTGTGTACTTGCCATTGCAGTGTGTGCTAAGCCCAGATACTGACAATATATGTCTTCCCCTCTGGCTCTCTACCTTACTTTCACTTTTTTGTTGTTTTGAGACAGGGTCTCCCTGTAGCCCCAGCTGACCTGGAATTTGTTCTATAGACCAGCCTGGCCTCAAACTCACAGAGATCTGCCTGCCTCTGCCTCCTAAGTTCTGGAATTAAAGGCATGTGCCACCATGTTCCCTCACATCCTGCTTTATGTGTCTGAGTGTTCTGCCTTCAGGTGTAAGTGCAGCTATGGCCAAAAGAGGCCAAAAGAGGATGTCAGATTCCTTGGAACTGGAGTTAGGGATGGTTGTTAGCCACAATGTGGGTGCTGGGAACCACACCCTGGCCCTCTGCAAGAGCAGCCAGTGCTCTTAACTGCTGAGCCATCTCTCCCCCATTCCACCTTCTTTTTTGAGACGGGGTCCTTTCACTGAACCTGGAGCTCACCAGTTGTGCTAGACTGGCTGGCCAGTCTAGGATCCGCCAGTTCCTTCCCCTCTAGCACTGAGTGAACAGCAAGTATCTGGTTTTACATGGGTGCTAGGGGTCAGGTCTCCAGGCTGGCACAGCACTCACTTTACTCGCTGAACCCCAGCCCTATAAAGACTTTTGCTATTTTTTTCTAACTGGATTATATTATGTGCTCTATCCATGTTAACAAAGCATTACATGGTGTCTAGTTGCCCTCTATTGCTGTTATAAAAACACTGACCAGGGCTGGAGAGATGGCCTAGCAGTTAAGAGCGCCGACCGCTCTTGCAGAGGACCCGGGTTCAATCCCCAGCACCCACATGGCGGCCGAGAACCATCTGAAACTCCAATTCCAGGAGAACTCCAGTTCCAGGGGAATCCGACACCCTCTTCTGACCTCCGCGGCATTGCACGACACGGGTGCACACACCTGCATGCAGACAGTACATTCATACACATACAGAAATAAATAAAATTAATAATAAAAATTATTTAAAAAAAAAACACTGACCAAAACCAACTTGGAGAGGAAAGGGTTTATTTTATCCTGCATCTCCCAGGTCACAGTTCATCATCAGGAAGCCAAGGCAGGAATTCAGCGCAGGAACCTGGAGCACCGGCCATGGAAGAATGCTGCTTACCGTCTTGCTCCTCTGGCCCATGCTCAACCTTCTTTTTTATGTAGTACAGAACCTGCCCAGGGGTGGCACCACCCACAGTGGGCTGGGTCCTTTCACCTTACTCGACAATCAAGACAATGCCTCCCCATGGACACAGGTCAATCCAATGGAGGCTATTTCTCAACCAAGGCTCCCTCTACTTAGGTGTGTCGAGTTGACAACTGAAGCTGTCCAATTCACATGGCATCCCATGGATACATACAATACACTTAGCATCCCATGGATACCTACAATTCTCATGTTTTGTATTAAAAAGAAATAAATGAATAAAAACAATTCTTGACTAGGCATTTACATTTTGGGTTAATTACTTCTGTTTTTATACACAGATTTGATTGCTGCCAGATGCTCACCTTTAGGTAACGATTACTCATTAGTCAGGTGATCTTATAGACATGGAAGAAAAATAAAGATTCTAGAACTTCATAGATTATAAATGAGAACAAATTAGCCATCTTTTTGCTCAAAGATAACCATCAATCTGAGAAAATTCTTAAATTAGTAAACACCCATTATTTAACCTTAATTTCATTACCTTGGCGCTCTTATTTTGGAGACAGCCCCTCTGTGTATTCTTAGATGAAGGCTCTCGTGGCAGACTCCACCTGTCAGCTGTTAGCATCGCAGAGTGCTGCTAAGGTTTCTGTGTTGATACAGCAGGGCTGGCTGTAGACACATTCTCACCTGCTTCAGCCAATTCAGCAATGTTCTTCACTCAACTGACTTCCTGGTATTTTCTAAGCATAGTGTCTCACACACAATGCACTTGGTAAATATTTGTTGAATAAATGCATAAACTGTCAGGTCTGCTTAGTGTAAGCTGTCTGTGCCAGCACTCACTTTTCACTCAGTGTAGCCTCATTATAAATCAGTTCCTGAGCAGTCATGTGGCCTACTGGAGCTTCCAAGGGGAGGCCAGAGACAGAAAGCATTCTGGACCACACTGGGGGATTATATTGGTCAGCCAGCGTTCTTCAGAGAAACAGAAATGATGGGAGATAGAGGTATATCTATCTGTAGCTGTATCTGTGTGTTTCTATTCTGTCTGTCTGTCTGTTGTGGTTTGAATAATAATGCCCCCTATAAGCTCCAAGTATTTGGATACTTGGTGGTCTGATGGAGCGTTTGGGAGGGTCATGGAACCTTTAGGAAGTGTGGCCTTGCTAGAGGAAGCACGTTACTATGGGTGGGCCTGAGAGGTCATAGCCATGTTCTATTCTGAGTTTCTCTCTCTCTGCCTCCTAAGGTCTGCTTGAAGATGTGAGCATTCAGCTTCTGCTCCAGCTGCCTCTGCTGCTGTGCTTCTCCACCATGATAGATGGAATTACCCCTCTGCAGTTGTAACCCGAATAAATAAACTCTTCTTTCTAAAAGTTGCCTTGGATATTGCTGGCTTATCACAGCAACAGAAAAGTAACTAACACATTATCTATCATCTGTCTATCTATCTATCATCTATGTATATATCTATTTGTCTATATATTTATCTATCATCATCATCTACCATATTTTGATTGATTTTAATGAATTGTCTCATGTGACTGTGGGGGCTGATAAATCCAAAAGTCAGCAGGCTAGGATTTAGGCAGGATCTCTGCTCTGGTCTGGAGAGAATTCCTTCTTTAAGAAGCCTTTTTGCTCAATGGATTGGAAGAGGCCCACTCACATTCTTGGTGTTGAACTATATCCCTCTCAAAATATGTGTTGAAGTCCTAACTACCAGGATCTGTGTATGTGACTATTTGACCTTCTTTGAAAATATACTCCACACCAGGCATGGTGGCGCATGCCTTTAATCCCAGCACTTGGGAGGCAGAGGCAGGCTGATTTCTGAGTTCAAGGCCAGCCTGGTCTTCAGAGAGAGCTCCAGGCCAGCTGGGACTAAAGGGAGCCCCTGCCTCAAAAAGAACCCCAAAACAAAAAAGAAAAAAAAAAAAAAGAAAATATACTCCTTGCCAAAGTTAAGCTAAATTACATTGGATTAATACAGGCTTCAACCCAATGCTGGGCATGCTTATAAAAAGGGAATCTATACAAAGACACAGAGGAGAAAGCTGCATGGATTCAAGGTAACTGGAGTGAGGTAACTCTATGCAGTAGAGTGCCAGTCAGTTCATTACAGATGTGTACCACACCTCCAAAATAGCATCACAGTGACACCCAGGGAATGTGGAACATCTAGGGAATGGCCTAGCCAAGCCACACACAAGTCTTAAAGCCCTAGGAAGCAATGCAGAGAAGTAGCACAGCCACAGGCCTCTGAGGTCGGTGGCAGGAAAGATTTGGTCAACAACCTCATTTAGGATGTACATGGTGTTGGTGATTCAGGTGTAGTTCTGGCCAGAGTTGCTATTCAACACTGTTGTGTCCTGTGCTGAGAAGCCCAGCAGCAGGTGTTATCAGGGGTAGGAACACACTGGGGTCAGGTGCCTCTGGTCATAGGGCGGCTGATGGACCATGAGATCAGGGCTCTGGTTCCCTCAGCATTAACTGAGACATGAGGGCTAGGGTCTGAGAGTATGTCTGTAGTGGTCAGAGCAAGGTAGACTGGAGAAAGGCTGCACGTCCTGTTTCTTTTGGAAGCCCTCTTGAGGCTCAGGGGTGAGAGGAGGGAGGAAGCTGGACACATGGGGCTGGCTGAGAGTCAAGATCTTGGTCCTGGAGTGAGAGGCCTGGATTCCCTGAGATAGCAACAAGTGTGTTTGGTCTCATGATCTGTAAGATGTGATTTTACTACCCATCCATTTTCCCTTAGAGAACAGAACCTATGAGAAGATGTGCATGAGTGTACCTAACGGGAGCTACCAAGACCACACACGGGAGGGCAGCAGGCTGGGTGCACAGAGAGAGCACAGCCTGGGATCGCTGCTTGTCTCTGTCTTATTAACATGTGGCTAGCACGTGTGAATTACTAGCATGTGCCCTTGACCTACTTTAAAACCAATTGTACCTGTGTCCTCATTTCTAAAATAGGAACAGTACAACAGTGTTAGCTTCCTAGGATGGCTGCGACTGGGTGATTTAAAGTAACAGAAACATGTCATTTCATAGTTATGGAGGATGGAAGGGTAGTGACAGCAGGGCCCGGCTCTCTGCAGTCTCCAGGAGAGGGTTCACATCTCTTCTAGCTTTGGTGGTTGTTGGGGATCACTGATGCTCGTTGGCATGGAGATGCCTCCCTCCAGTCCTTGCCTTTGAATCTATATGGCCTTCTTCCCTGTGTATCTGTGTCAAAACTCCTCCCTGCCCCTCTTTTGAGGCAGATTATCTTCATTTAGCTCTGGCTGCCTTGGAATTCTCTATGTAGACCAGGCTGGACTTAAACTCACAGATATACCTGCCTTTGCCTCTTGAGTGCTGGAATTAAAGGTATTCTCCACAACATCTGGCCAAATCCCTCTCTTTCTAACAGGGATACCAGTCATATTCAGTTATGACTTATCCTAATCTAGCAGGACTTTACCCTAACACTTTATAACACTAGCAAGGACTCTATTTCCAAATGAGGTTATGTATGTGGGTTTTGGGGCTTAGGACTGCAACGCGTACTTTGAAGGGGACACAGTTCATCCCTAACCAGAGTCCACATCACAGCCACCTAGAGGTGTCTGGAACATAGAGGTTCTCAATAAATGAGAGGTTTTGTCACGATGGGACAAGAGAGAGATCAGCTAGGCAGATCACAGCTATTTACTTTACAAGGTAGACATTCTCTAGCAGCACCACTGTGACCATATCCTGTCACTTCCTTCTGTCTTTTCCTGCAGAGATTTTGATACCATCTCTTCTTCTGAATGCTCTAGCCATCTTTCCCAACAGTGAAGCCCAGCACAGAACAGTGTGTCTCTGAACAGCCAAGTCTGCAGACCTCTCTCCTGTGGAAACCAGATCCAGGGTACTGACGCTGGCCCTCCTTCACTCCCAAGAGAATTAGGATTTCTCTATAAGAAGGACACATCCAATGACAAATTGCAATCTCTTCTCCCAATAAACATCCTTCTCAAGGGCTACTCTGGGAGCCTTGTTCAGCTGGCTTGTGGGCAACCTCTTTGTGTTTGATTTTATCATAACTCTTCATAAGACCTACATATTTAGGTTCTGTGAGTTATTTCAGCATGTATTTTGAGGGAATACAATTCACCCCAAACTAGTCTACATCGCAGCCACCTGTTAGTGTCTGGGACTCAGAGGTGCTCAGTAAGTGGGAGCCATTATCATTATACCTGGTGGCACCAGATTATGGACTGGAGTTTGTGTGACAGTTGAGCCACAGCTACCAAAAGTGACTAGAGTACAGAGAAATCCATATGGCAGTTGCATCCCTAGAGCGAGTTTATATGGATGAGAAGAGGAAGAATCTCCCGGTCCAATAATGAAGGCTAGGAAGTTTCCATTATGTGGCTATTGGCTGGCTACAGAGTAATGAACCATTTGATCAATGACACCTGGTCGGGGTGACTTCACTGCTCCTTCTACCAGCGAGGCCATTCAGGTGTCATGTCCATCCTTGGTTGATTACTCGTATGTTCCTATATACTTATTGTGATACTGTCTAGCCATAGTGGGGAAAAAAGTCTTTGGCCGTGCGTGGTGGTGCATACCTTTAAAAAGTCCCAGCACTCAGGAGGCAGACGCAGGCAGATCTCTGTGAGTTCAAGGCCAGCCTGGTCTACAGAGTGAGCTCCAGGCCAACTAGGACTAAAGGGAGACCCTGTCAAAAAGACCAAAAAAAATTCTTTGCTTTTCAAAAGGGGAAATGCAGATGGTCACAACAAAGCAGGAGGTCTAGGTCGAGTGCCTTGTACTGATCAGTACAAATAATCAAGAAAGGAGGCAGCCCACAGCCTCACACCCCTGTGCTGACCTGGGTGAACACAGTGGACCCTGGAGGTGTTGGGGGACTCTCCGAGCTTTGGTTCTGACACCCCAGAGGAGCAGCTTGACTAAAGCAGGTCACTGACATATTACACACCACCATAAATCTCTTGGTCATCCCCATTGAGAGACAGAAGCCGTCTTGGCTGGCAAGCTCCCAAGGATAACTTTTCCATCCTCCTGTTTGTGAGTTCCTGCAGCTGATGGGGGAAAAAATAGCCCAGTGCATCTGCAGTTAAGTCTCGGAATCTAAATATTTCTGCGAGTCATTCATTATTACCATATAACTCAGTGTTTGCATGCAAATAACCTTAATGGCATAAATGCTTATAAAATAAGTCTCTTACCATATGAACTCGGTAAAGAATGCTAATTCCCAGCGTCATGAATGGCTTTGAGAAATCAATCACTTTCTCCCTTTCAGCTGTGATGGTGAGGCCTGCCACAGCCAGATCTGCTTTCTGAAAGAGACAGAGAGCCTTTGTCAATCACACGAGGTGGGGGCCTGGGGACTAGGACGACCACAGGCTGTCTGCTGAGGAGACATTATTTTGGTGCGGCTCTCCCTGGCTTAGGGAAGGACTCTCAGGAGACATAGCCCAATCCAGCTAGGAACTGTTAATCTCAGGATCCAGTGTCAAAGCTGTGACACCTCTAGATACATAGAAGCAGGCGGGAGGAAGGCCAGCCTGTTCAGATACAGTTGCCAAACGTCCCAGGGAAGGAGACCCTTCTCAACAAGCTTCCTCAATATTTTTCTCTCCCAGGAAGTTTTTCCTTGGATCCAATTTCGATTCATTTTGCTGAAAGGAAGCCCTTTCCTATTGTCTACTGGCCAATACCTAGGGCTGTGAGAAAGCCCCGAGCCAGGACTCAGTATAGCCCACACACTGCCCAATTAAATAACTGACCAAGGTCAGCCACTGTGCTTGCCTAGGCTTCTTTAGCTTCATCTATGAACCGAGGATACAGAATGAAGAAAGTACTCAAATCTTCCCAACAACAATTCTCTAACATGATGTTCAAAATATAACCCATGGGGTCACCTGCACCTGCATCTGCCCCATCAGCTGGACCAATTAAAATGTGAACTCCGAGTCTCTTCCCAAACCCCTAGACCAGATTCTCTTGCAGTAGTGCACAGAACGCTAAGCAAGTGATTTTAACTTATGCTAGTATTTAAGAGCCATGTTTATTACTTAGGTACTATATATCAGACTGTTCACTTTGATTTATATTTCAGCTTCTTTAACTCCTTTTAGTGTTGCTAGACGAGTTGGTGTGAAGATGAAGAGAGAGGAGGAAAAGGAAAGTGTCCTACAATCTACAAACAAGTCCATTAGTCCTGGAAGAGTATGGGTACATAGTGCATGTGTGTACACAGTACACATGTGTTCACACACATACATACACACACACACACACACACACACACACACACACACACACACATTGAATCACTGCTAAATCACTGCAAAGAAAGGAGGCTGTTATGGCTTGGATGAAAAATGTCCCCCCAAAGGCTCATGAGTTTGAACCTGGCTGGTTTAGGTAGGTTGTGGAAACTTCTGGAACCTTTGGAGCCCAGTTAGCAGACATAGAGCCAGAATGGTGGGGCTTATGAGTTAGAGCTCGGCAGCTTAAGACAGATTGTCTCTCACTTCCTGAATCACAGAGATGGGAGGAACAAGCCATGCCCCACAGTCCCACAGCCAGGGACTGTTTCCTCTGGACCATGAACCAAGAGAAGTTTTACTTCCCTTCAGTTGTTTCTGTCAGTATTTGGTCCCAGCAATAAGGGTGGTGCCTAATACAGATGCTGACACGGCAACTCTCATTTACTCCCAAGGGAATGGTGACCTGTGTACAGGAAGGGTAACTTCAGTGGCGAGTTTCATTTTCTTCTGCATCTCCACATGGATCCTCCATTCTCAATTTATGCCCCAGCACGGGTCAGCAAACTTGGGCCCTAATCAAGTAAAGCCATCCTTCAAAGAAACTGGAGTGTAGCGGGAAGAGGATTTTAATAAAGAAGGGGAAATGTGAGTGGCCTGTCCATTCTTCTGTGAGAGTGTTGATGACTGCCACCAGGTGCATCAGCCCTTGGGTGACAGTGGCGTTTGATTGGACTGTCAGCATCTTCATTTGAGGGATCCTTTAGAGGGCGTCTTGGGCCCTCAGTGGCAGTGGTGCGGACTTGGATTCAGCTTGGGAGCCAATGGTGAAATTCTACAAGGGCTTCAGGGTGCAGGTTGCTGCAGACTGTGAATCTGGTCTTTCCTGAAACCTGGGGAGGGGGCTGGCAAGAGGGAAAAGAATGGGAATAGGGCTGGAGAGATGGCTCAGGGGTTAAGAGCATCCACCGACTGCTCTTGCAGAACACCTGGGTTCAATTCCCAGCATCCACATGGCAGCTAAGAACCATCTTTAACTCCAGTTCCAGGGGAATCCAACGCCCTCTTCTGACCTCTGGTGGCATTGCACAACATGGGTCCATCAACCTACAGTACACTCATACACATAAAAAAATAAATAATAAATAGAAATTTTTAAAAAAGAATGGGAATAAAGGAACTGAAGCAAAGATTAAGACAATAAAGGGCTGAGGAGATGGCTCAATGGGTAAAAGGCTTACTGTGCAAGCCTGAGGACCTGAGTTCGATCCCCAGCACCCATGTAAGAAAGTTGGGAGCAGTGGTGCATGTTTGTAACCCTACTGCTAGGGAGGCAGAGACAGGTGGATCCCTGGGGTTCACTGGCCAACCAGCCTGGCCCAACCAGCAAGCTCCAGCCAATAAGAGAGCCCGTTTAAAAACAAAACAATTGGAGTTCTATGCAGCAGTAAAGAAAGACATCATGAGCTTTTCAGGAAAATGGCTAGAGCTAGAGGACATCATGCTGAGTGAAGTAACACAGTCCCAGAAAAACAAATGATGAATGGTATCTTTCATTTGTGGATGCTAGTGCCAATTACCTAGTTGTAAGTATTTCTTGTGCATGTCCTTGAGCTTTTGTCCAAAGCAGTTGGGAGTGATGCATATTGGAAACAACAACAAGAACAACAACAGAAAGGACTGCATCGAAGAACTGACTGAAACAGTGAACTTCTGCTCAAAACAGTCAACTTCCTCATGGAGAATATTGAGAAAGACTGAGAAAGAGATGAAAAGCATGTTTGGCAGAATGCATGAGCTCTGGTGGGGTGGGGTAATGGGGGATGACACGGGTCTAGATTTGATAAAAAAAATAAAAATAAATTTATGTGAAAAAAATAAAAAAATAAAAACAAAACAACACAAAACAAAATGGTTGGCTCCTGAAGACCAACAGATGAGGTTGACCTCTGGCACACACACACACACACACACACACTCTCTCTCTCTCTCTCTCTCTCACACACACACGATTAAGACAAGGGCTGGGTAAATTGCTTAATGGGTAAGAGTGCTTGCTATGCAATCATGAGGAGCTTAGTTCAAATTCCCAACAGCCACATAAAAATCCAGGCATGGCAGTGGATGTCTATAACGCCAGCATTGAAATGTGTTCTGTCAGGGGTTGGGGGGGAGATGCCCAGCCAGCCAGCCTAGCCAATCCATCAAGTTTCCAAGAAACCCCATCTCAAGGCAGCAAGGTAGAGGGTGGTAGATGAAGATCTGGCACGCCCTCCTTTGGCCTCCAATGCACACGCACAGGCACGTGCACCTGCATCCTCATTTCTCTCTCTCTCTCTCTCTCTCTCTCTCTCTCTCTCTCTCTCTCTCTCTCCCCTCTCTCCTCTCTCTCTCTGTGAATAAATAAATTTTAAAAGATTAGTATGATAAAAACTGACAAAATGGGTGAGGGGTAAGCCCAGCGTCTGCTCCTTTCTCTGGTGAGTTTGTTTTGTTTTCTCGAAACTCCAAATCAATTAGCTAAAGTAAACCATACTGACCTCAAATTTCTTCCTCCTACACTCAGCTTTCCTCCAAAAAGGGCAAACTTTGGATGACAATTTGGAAGTCATTTCACAAGTTTACTAATGTTGGCCAACAATGGCATTATGTATGCCAAAACAATCCTGTATGTCCATATGGACAGAGAGCTGGAAGTGGGTCGCATTCCTTGGGGAGGCTTCCTCTATCCTTGTAGGCATGGGGAATGTGTGCTCCTAGCTCACACAGGCCATTTTTGTGCAGTCACAAACTCTTCCCCAAATTAAGCCACTCAGAGAAACTGTTCCAGGCCCACACGCCTGACTCAGCGCCCCTCAGCCCCATCCCTCTCCTTTGTCCACAGTCTGGAGTAAGCTGGGGGCAGGGAAACAGGGACAGAGGAAGGCACTGTGACAAGCTACCAGAAACTGGGAAGAGGCTTGCTGGTGGTTGTTCTTTATATTTAATTGACTCAGTATAGAACAGTAATTATCCACCTTGGCTCCAGAGTACCCTGGGGTGCCAGCCACAATCACGTGGGATCATATTATTCCAAAAGATGTGTGTTCATTTTCTTTTACCTTAGTTAAAAAGACATTATGCTATAAAGCAGCCTTCAGACGAGGAGATAATGTGCCATGAAGACACTAAGCAAGGGGCTGGGACTGCACAAATGTTAAAATGGCCAGTGTGGGAGGCAGATGGGAGCATGGGCACCAGGCAGCCCCTCTGAGGCCTTGCGGTGGTGTGAAGGACAGTGTTGTCCGTGGGAAAGAGCAGTGGACAGGACATCAGAGGGTTCCAGCCTCACTGTGATCTCGGGCAAGTTATTCTTTGACTGGAATGGTTTTCTTGACTTTGAAAGGAAAGGCTTTGGCCAGAGAGCTCCCCTGGCTCTTTTCCAGCTGTCATCGACTTCCTTTAACTGGCCCCTATTCTGTTCCTAAGGATGACAGCCATTGGCACAAGGGAATGTGGCAATGGGTGAGGACAAGGGGCTGGGCTCAGGTTTAGGGTAGAATCAATCCCTTTAGGGTACAATCAGGAGTCTGTGGAGCTTGAGAGTGATGTGGGTACCCCAGGGGCTGGGAAAGCAGACCAAGTCAGGAGTCCTGAACCAGAAGCAGGGTGAGATCAGAGGACAGGAATAGGGAACACACACCGTGTCCTGGGGGGTTTACACACAGGAGTGCACAAATAAATCCCCTGTGAGTGCCAGGCCACTCTCCTGTTTTGATTGAAAATGTTCTTTGAAGAGCTTTGTGTGCTGTCTCTGAGGGATGTCCCCTTTTATCTCCTGGATGTTGGTGGAATTTATAAGGCTGGCCCAGGCAAGAGCCAGTTTGGAGGTGACATCCAAAATGCGCCCTCCTTTGCTTCACTGGAGGTTAATGGGGGTCGCGCGGCCACCAGGTCTGCTATCGAAGCCCTCAGGCTTGGCACTGCCTCCACACCTCGGGGTCCTGGGGCCAGGCTGGGAGGGAGGATGTGTTCGCAGCAGCAGGAATCTGGTCTGGACATGTCTCCTGAGCCTGCAGCCTCGTCGGCTTCCCAGAGAACAGGGAGACATCTGATGGCGGCTGCAGAGCCTGGCTACCCCTGGAGGACGAGGCCGGCCTGGCTGCCCCTGGAGGACGAGGCCGGCCTGGCTGCCTCAGCTGCTGTTTTTAGTCAGCTGCTGCCCCCTTTTGGGCAGAATCCTCTCCCTTGTGCCCTGCAGAGTCTCCTGGTAATCTGCCTGCCTCCTCCACCTATGGCCCTCCCTGACCAATGGAAGGAGGAGAGAGTCACAAGGCTGCTCCAGCCTCTCCCTGGCGACTCACCCGTGTTCTCTGGACTCATTTTTCTAGGCTGCAAAATGGAGCAATGTGAGAGTCACGAGACAAGTGTGGAGGACCCTCAGAGGCTATACACAGTCCAGAGTGCTGACAGCCTTCGGTGTCCACAGGTGGGTCTGGACTCTCACGTCCTTGCTGTGTGACCTTGAACAAGTCATTTCACTTCTCTTAGCCGTTGTGTGCTCACTTGCCAAGTGGAGGTAAGAATAAAACCCACTTTCTAGAGTAGCAGAGAAGGTGGGCGAGGCCCCGATGTTGAGCTTGGAGAGCAGCCGGGGCCAGCCCTGCAGCTGTGGTGACACTGGTGCTGATGGTGACGATGAATTTGATGATGGTGATCATGCCAACAAAGGGCTCTGGAAACCTGCCCAGTGGCGAGCGTGGCAGGCATGCGTGGAGGCCCCGGGCCCCTCCCGTCCTCTGGTCGTCCCCTGTGCTGACAGGAGACACTTCTTTATGGGATCCACATGGGAACCATCCCAGGCTTCGTATCCTCTTATTCCTTGGAAATCTTTCGTGAAAATGAGGCCAGCTTGGAACCTGGGCATTCTCCACATCCCTTCCTGCGTCTGTGAGCCTCTTCCTGGAGAGGGGATTAACAAGCCGCACCCTCAGCTCCTTCTCAATTCTCTTAACTCCACTGTACTATCTCTAACTGACTTCTAGAACCTTCTCCCACCCTTGTCCCTGGGCCTCAGCTTCCACCCTGGGGAGGCTGACCATACTCAGCTTTCTACCCCTCTGGGAGCCAAGCCTCCATCTGTTCTCTTCCATCTGCTGGTTAGGCCGAATGCCTCACTTCTTTGCTGTCAGCTACTTAACTCTGTAATTGTGTCACTTAGCTCTGGAAAGCTCTGGGGGGAAGTGCTGTCCAAGATAAAGTGTTCCCCAGCATCCTGGAAGCCACCATTGCGGGGCGAGTGCTTCTGGAGAGCCCTTGGGATTGAGCAAGCTCAGAGAATTCCAAGCAAGGCCAGTCTGAGGCAGTGGAAAGTAGCTGGGGTTGTTGGTCCCATCAGACAGGAAGGGGCTTTAAGGCCCAGCCTAGCTTTCCAGAGAGGCAGAAGGCCTGTGAGGCTCTGCCTAAGGACTTGTGGGGTCTCAGGTGGGGCTGAAAAGGCAACTGGGTCCCCCGGGAAGCAAGGTGCTCTGGAGTTTGCCCCGGAGTGTGGGCCCTTCTGTATATTCCTCCTCTTTAATGTTCTGGGTCACCTGACCGCTTTTTACTGACGCCTGAGGAATATAATGGATGCTGGGGTGACAAAACTGGCAGAGATTATGAGACAAAAGAAGGCAGGGTCCCAGGGGAGGCACATTGCCCAAATGAAATGGTAAGGTTCTGCTGAGCCAAGTCAGAAAGTCATCCACGTCACTGAGAAAGTGGAACAGGGGCTTGGGAGAGCTGGGGGGAGTGACAGGAACTTCAGTCAAGGTAAGCCTCAGTTATCTGAATAGGAGTTACCTGAGGGAAGGCCTAGATAAGCATCCCCGGTGGAAGGGACAGTGTGTGCCAAGGCCCTGAGGCAGGACAGAGCTTGATGCCGTCCAGAGGCTGCAAGGTTGGAGTGGCTGGGGCATATGGGGAGATGGGGATAGGACGGTAAGGAAGGGGTAGTGGCGGTGGTGATGGGGATGCTCTGTGGTAAGGCTGGGGAGGCAGCAGGGATCATATGCAATACTTTGACAAGCAACCATAAGGCTTAAGTAGTTTAAGCAGTGATACCTTATAGGATCAGATTCATCTCAACAATGCAGCTGATACTTGTACCCCCTTCCTGCATGTACACCACTGAACCAAACCCCTTACCTGAGCTAACTCCCTCCATACCATCCAAACTCCTGTGAGCCTGGCTGTGATTATTCCTGTTTTACAGGTGAAGAACCTGGGACACACAGAGTGGTTAAAATTTTTTCTCAATTGTACAACCCTGGCACACAGAGCCCTTCAATAAACTTTGAATGGATAGATGAATAATTATGAGATAATGGAATATGCTAAGTACTGGAAAGATAAAGCACCATAGTGTATAGGGGGAATGAGCCTAGATAAGACCCTGCATCCTGACCCTTGGAAGCATCAGAGGCAGGATTTAACCACAGGCAATCCAGCTTCACAGGGATTCATGAAGCTGCAACAAGGTCTGTAGGCCGAAATGGCAACAGACGGCAGAGAGGCAGGCAGTCCTCACTTGGGTCTTCCCTTCCTGGGATGCAAAACTGCACTCTGGAAGCCTGATCTCTGCCTCCAACACTCCAGCAAAGTCACGTGACCAAGGGCAACTTCCAGGCCAGGATGAGTAAAAGGTGCTTTTGAGACTTTATGGAGCTGAACCTCCTCCAGCCCCTCTGGAACCTTCTGAATGAGGCAGGTGCCAAGGATGCGGCCTTCCCTCCCCTGCTCAGGCCTGTGTCACTGGCACCAAAACAAACCAGGTTCAAGTTCATCACTGGGACCTTGGCTTCCCTATGCCCACTTCTTTCCTGTAACATGGGTAATTGCCAAGTAGGAGATCCGTGAGAGGCTGAGAGATAGTACCTGCCATGTATGCATCACAGGGCTCGGCATACAACAGGAGCTCATCAAATGGTCATTAACTCTATTGTTCTAGCACGGATGATGGGGCATTCTTTTCTTTGGTTTTTCTTTCCTTTTTTTCTTTTTTTTGAGACAGGATCTCATTATGTAGCTCAGCCTGGCCTTGAACTCATAATCTTTCTGCCTCAACTGTCTCAGTGCTGGCATTATAGGAGTGTACCACCATGCCTGGCTTGGTCCTTTACTTCAGAGGGTCCCTGTGACTTCCACTCCCATGTTCTCCTGTTCAGCCCTGTGCCCGGCCATCTTCCTTTCTCAGCAACAGTCAAATGCACCTTGTGCACTTATCACACAAACGGCCATCTGGCAACCCCACCCACTTCCTAGGGCCATTCCAAGTTTTCCTTCTCCATCAAACATTTTCTATCAATTCAGAAACAAGCCCTCCCACCTCAGTCACCATGAGAGAGGACATGGCGCGTCCAGGTGGCAGGCACTACAGACCAACTACCAAGGCCTGTGTCAGTCAGATCAAGGCCTGTGTCAGTCAGATCAAGGCCTGTGTCAGTCAGATCAAGGCCTGTGTCAGTCAGATCAAGGCCTGTGTCAGTCAGATCAAGGTCTGTGTCAGTCAGATCAAGGCCTGTGTCAGTCAGATCAAGGCCTGTGTCAGTCAGATCAAGGCCTGTGTCAGTCAGATCAAGGTCTGGGCCCATTCCAGCTCTGCTGCTGACATGTCGTGTGACCTTAATTTCCCTGTGCCTCAGTTTCTCCACTGAAGAAGTGGGGATGATGACAGTTCCATTCCCGGCCTCCAGGAAATGAGATGACCATACAGAGGCGACTCTCCACAAATGGTGTTTCTATTCCTGCTGTCATTGTTGTGTCTTCCCATTCGGTTATGTTCCATGTTGTGTATGAGTGTACTGTCTGCATGTAGGTTGGTGCACCTGTGCCGTTCGATGCCACGGAGGACAGAAAAGGTTATCGGATTCCCCTGGAACTGGAGTTAAAGATGGTTCTTAGCCATCATGTGGGTGCTGAGAATCGAACCCAGGTCCTCTGCAAGAGCAGTCAGCACTTTTTTTTATTTTTTTTATTTTATATTTTTGTATGTGTATGAGTGTACTGTCTGCATGCAGGTCTGTGCACCCGTGTCGTTCAATGCCTCAGAGGTCAGAAGAGGGTCTCAGATTCCCCTGGAACTGGAGTTCTCCTGGAATTGGAGTTAGAGATGGTTCTCAGACACCACGTGGGTGCTGGGGATCGAACCCGGGTCCTCTGAAAGAGCAGTCGGTGCTCTTAACCCCTAGGCTATCTCTCCAGCCCCCAAGTCGGCACTCCTAACCACTGAGCCATCTCTGCAGCCCCTGCACTTCGTATTCTTACCGCTGCCCTGTGCCTGGTGACTGCCCTCAAGGTGACTGTACATACTCAGTTCCCAATGACAACCAGTATAGTTCAGGGGTGAGGGGAACCCCTAAACTCAGCCTGTTCCAGAGCCCTTTCTTTGTGACAGCAGAACAGGGCTGATTTCTGGAAAATGGCTAATGTGAGATAGATTTATTTTTCAGGACCTGAAGGCTAGAACCGGATTCTGGTCAGACATAAGACCTCATCCACCAGCCCAGCCCAAGGGACTTGGAGCCCCAGAGTCATCACTAGAGGGCGCACTTCTCCCCTTGCCCATCCTCAGCTAGGAGCTCCTTAACATCCAGGACAGCATCATCAGTAAGGAGCTCAGGCTCAAGAGGCCCAAGCCCACACTCCTGCCCCAGGCAGCTACTAGCAGAAGGGTGTTAATTACACCACAGGAAGGGACAGAAAAGGCAGGCCCAGGCGGGACCAGAGGCCAGCAGCAGCACTGGCTCTGAGGTGCAGCTGCTGCCAAAGTCTCCCCAGCCCAGGTCCCCTGTGCTACTCAGCTAGACAGATTGATGGAGCATCTCAGCCCACTTCAAATGAGATTATCTGTGTGCTTCTGTCTTACAATCGATCTATCTGCTTGGATCTTCCCTCCCTCCCTCCCTTTCTTGCCCCAACCTATGCAGATGCCCAGGGAACTTGCATGGCTCATTGGGTCACCAAGCTGGCAGGCACCTGGTTTGAAGGAGTCAGGAAGCTCACGCCCATTGCTGGCTCCTGCATGCCTCTGCGAAGTTATCCCTTAGACACCATAATAATCCACCTCAGGAAAACACACATCTGCTTACCTGCCATGTACATCAAGCTGCCTACCAGGGGTGGACAGAGAGAAATCCCTGGGGTCGGTCACAAGGCATCTGTAAAATGTTTGGCACCCCTGTCCACTCGGGAGACAGGATGCCAGCCCCTCAGCTATTCCCTTCTTAGAACCAGAACAGGTGGTCAAGGATGAGGGGAATATGATAGTGTCCAGGTAGACAGACAGACAGACACACAGACACACACACACACAGAGACAGACAGACACACAGGCAGACACAGAGACAGACAGACACGCAGAGACAGACAGACACACACACACAGACACACACAGGCAGACACAGAGACAGACAGACACAAAAACACGCAGAGACAGACAGACAGACACAGATAGACACACAGAGACAGACAGACAGAGATACACACACTGACACAGACAGACACAGATACACACACACACACACACACACACACACACACACCAACCTGTGCTTCCTATGCTTCTGCTCAGAGGAGGCCACACGCAACCATTCTTGAAAGCTCACATGAGCCCCATACTTAGATTTATCCTGTTCACTGGGCCTACAACTCATGAGGCTGAGCTTGTCACACTGTCACAGCCATGTTAGGGGGGAGGCAGGTACCAGAGGCACATTAGCATTCCTAGGGTGAGTGTCATCTGTAGGTCCAAGTTCTCCCTGGTGCTATTTCTCGAGGTGACAGTCTAGTCTCAGGTTTGGATGAATTCCTTTAGAGTTAAATTAAAATCCCCATGAAATATTTACTTGTCTGGGCACAGTGCTCTGCTACTGGCTGATGAGGGCAGATTGGAGGAAAGGTCTGGAGTGGTGGGAAAAGGGGGCTGGCCCCTCATTTGCAGGTGAAGCCGTGGGGCACAGGGCTTCAAGCTGGGTCAGGAGGCTGGGCAGGAGTATTCGCTTTTGATATCTCCCAACAGGCTCCTGTTCATTGGGCACCCTTGCCCTGTGGAGTCAGAAAGATCCATGCCTGATTCCCAGCTCTGGCATGATGTAGTTTGGCACTATCTCAAATCAGAACTTCTGTCCCCCTCCCTTCCTCCCTTCCTTCCTCCCTTCCTTCCTTCCTTCCTTCCTTCCTTCCTTCCTTCCTTCCTTCCTTCCTTCCTTCCTTCCTCCTTCCCTCCCTCCCTCCCTCCCTCCCTCCGTCCCTCCGTCCCTCCGTCCCTCCGTCCCTCCCTCCCTCTTTCTCTCTGTGTATGAATGCAAGTGTTACTGCAAGTGTGGAGGCGAGAGGACAGTCTCAGGCACCAGTCCTCACCTAGTTTGAGACAGGGTTTCTTTCTCGTTTGCTGCTGTGTCCACCAGGCTAGCTAGCCCATGGGCATCTATGGATTCACCTGTTTCTCCTCTCACCAAAGGGGCACTAGGATCACAGATGCACACTGCCATTCCTGGTTTTACAGGGGTTTAGAGGACTGAATGCAAGTCCTCACGTTTATACGACAAGTGCTTTACCCACTGAGACATCTCTCTAACCCAGTTTCTTCATCTCTAAAAGGGTAAAAGGAAGTCTACTTTCACAACTGATGTGAAAGGTAGATCTGTGCCCTCTACAAAGGAGGAGTGTGTGTGTGTGTGTGTGTGTGTGTGTGTGACACCCCCCCCCATACAACCACAGCCAGCATAGCCTTCCAAACAGCTGAAGCAGCCTACAGGCCCTCTCGACCCTCTTCTGGTCACCCTGGTCAGCTCCCATCTGTGCAGCTCTTGAGCACTCTGAAGACACCTGGTGAGGCTCTTCTTTAAAATGTTTATGACATGATTACACAAAAATACAGTCATCCAAATATTTCACTCGGGGTGCCCTGGTGACATGTGCATCTTGGGGGAAGAGCGCTGAGTGGGCCTAGCACTGACAACAGGACACCACCAGTGGCAGAGCCAGGGGGCGACTAGTGTTGGTGCCTGCATTCATCTAAGTTTGCGGGCTCTCTCAATGTCACCCTCAAACCCTTGGGAGTGTGGACCCCAGGAAAGCAACCCAGAGAGACTCCCTGGCTTTTCAGTAAGAACATGCTAACGTCTGACCCTGGCTCACCAGCTGCTGCACGATCTGGCATGCCCTGCAGCCCATGTACACACTAGCCAGGCATGCTAACCTACCTCCGTCTCTTTTTAAAATTTCTATAAATGTATTTTTATCTTTATGAAGTGTAAGTATACCCATCAAAAGAAGAGGTCAGATGCCCTAGAACTGGAGTTACGAATGGTTGGTAGCCGCCATGTGGGTGCTGAGAACCTAACCAGGGTTCTTTGCAGGAGCAGCCAGTGCTCTTAACCACGGAGCCATGTCTCCAGCTCCCTCCCTTTCTCTCTTGAGTCCCACAGGTTCACTTTTCCTGGGATCCTCACCTCTCCCCTCTCCATCACTGTTCTTCAAGGTTCGAGCCAGCCTGGTTCCCCGACACCTCTGCCCAAACAACACAGCAGCTGAGTGGCCTTCCCAAGGGACCCCTCCAATGGGCCACTCCCAGCTCTCTGGGGCTCATTATTCTTCTTGTTCTTTATGTGAGAACCTTGATCTAAAGTCTCATTAGTGTATCTCGCTGCCTGTTGATTGTGTACAGTGGCATCTCCAGAAGGCAAAGGATGCCTGTGTGTCATCCACAGCAGGGTCTACAGCAGTGACTATGGTCAGCACCCAGTAAGTGCTTGCTGAATGCATGGGATCAGGTAACAAATGTGTAAGCCCCCAAAGGTGGAGCTCAGGCACTGAGTATCTCACCTTAGCTTTCAATTAGGGTCACCTTAAGCTTAGAGTCTATTGGCTATGGGCACGTACTACAGGATCAGCGTAACCAGCCACCACCCAAGCAATTATAGCCCAGTTACTTTGCTTTTCTGTGCCTCAGTTTCCTCATCTGGAAAATAGGACAGTGAAATATATACTTCATAAATATGTTGTAAAGGTTAAACGAATGACGTCACAAGCAGCTCCCAGGACAGGGCAGGAACGGAGTGATGCTGCAGGGTGAGCTGCTGCCACCTGCTTGCAGCTTAAAGAGCTAACTTTAATTTTATTTAAAAAGTGATTGCTTCAGAAAATTCAATGTAGATTTTGAAGAGTGTAAAGAAATTTCATGATTGGAAAATCGATATGTATTATGCATGCCACACGGGGTTTATATTGGGCGGTATGGAAAAGAAAACAGAATCAAGAGTTGGGGTCTCAGCATGGTGACATGGAGAGAAGCTGGAGCCTGGCTTCCCCACGTCACCATCACGGCCACCTGTCACTACACCTGGTTTTCTAAAGAATGGCACCAATTCACATATTACATAGAGAAAGACAAAACAGAAGCTGGTTTGAATTTCCAGGATGACATATGCTTCTTTCTTCCTTTCCTTTTCTTCTTTCTTCCCTTCCCCTCCTCTCCCTCCCTTTCTTTCTTTTTTTGAAAATCTCACAGGGCCCAGACTAGTCTCAAATCCAAAATGTAGCCAAAGATGCATTTTAATGTCTAATCCTCCTGCCTCCATCTTCTGAGTGCTGCTCTTACAGGTATGTGGTGCCATTCCCAGTTTACCTAGTGCTGGAACTAGAACTCAGGGCCTCGTGCATGCTAGTCAAGCACTCTACCACCTGAGCTACATCCCAACATACTCTGAGGCCAGTGTCCTACCCCTGCTGGCTTAGGTTTGGGAGGCAGCTCAGGGTCCCAACACGGAGCCAGGCTCACTGGCCTCGGTTGTGCTCAGAGCCACAGCCCTGACTGTGAGCAGAGCCTTGTCTGAACTAAACCCATTAGCCCTGCTCCTGACACCCAGCTACATGCCCGGGCAAGCTCCCACAGGCAGCTTCTGCTGCTGTGGGGATCTGACAGGACCGCCAGCTTGTGGTACCATCTTTCACTTTCCTTCCTACTTGTCAGCCCTGTAATTAGGAATGGTGTGATTCACAGGCTTGTTATTAGGACTGTTTTTGTCAGGTGAAATAAAGTATCGCCAACTGCTGTGAGCACTACCAAAGGCCAGAGAAACCTTCCACAGGCCTCCCCTGGGCCTCTTTGTTTCTCCCAGTCACAGAGCACCTTCAAGTGGTTTCCTGAGCCAGAAAGACAGGACCCTGAGCCACCCATCTCACCAGGAGGGGAGAATAGTCTGAGCAGTTTGATTCCCAAGTGGAGAGCATTCTCAGGTGCTCACTTCAGATCGGTGCACACAGAGGTGGAGACACTGTGGAGGGCAGCAGCACATTTCCCAGGGGTTTCCTGTTGTCTTTCCAGGAACTGCTGAGACACCGCGGTAAACGCCTGCCTCTCCTCTGGAATGAACACGTATGCCTGGTCTCCTTTAGAGAGATGCCTCACCTTGCTGACACAGCGCATGTCCCCAAAGTTGTTTTTCCCAGGATATATTTATGTATGCCTCACCACCTTCTCTACACTCATTGGTAGCCTATTTAGAGTCATGGAGAACAATGCTCCACATAGATATCTGCTGTGAAATTTGGACAATGGCTGCCTTTGGGAAGACAGAGGGTGCAGAGAATGAAAAGAAGGAAAGGGTGAGGAGCGGACAAAGAGATCTTTTGAGGTGTTGACAATGACAGTGACGGCACAGCCATGTTTCCTTGTCTAATTCCTCAGTGCCTCAAGATGATTCACAGCTCATACACTTCTCTAAATGTCAAAACCAATAAAAAAATTAAAGATTTATGTGTGCGTATATGTGTATGTCTGTGTGTATGTCTGTGTGTGTATGCATGCAGATGCACCCACATATGCAGCACCCAGAAGGGAGCATTGGGCATCCTCTATCACTCTCCACCTATTCCATGTGTCTCTCCCTGAGCCGAAGGCATGTGTTTTCTCAGCTAGGCTGGAAGCCAGCAAGCCCCAGTGATCCTCCTGTCTCTGACCACCTCAGAGATGAGCTTACAGGTGTTTACTAGACACTTAGCTTGTTATGTGGGTGCTGAGACCCAAACTCTGGCCCTCGCTCTTGGAGCAGCACACACTCTTAACTGCTGAGCCATCTCTCCAGCCCCAATGTTTATAAGTTAAGAGATTTCCCCAAGTAGAGAGGGACAAGTGTAACATGGAGACCCTGCTGGTTCTGTGGAGTAAAAGCCGGAGAGACACAGAGGGCTGTGGGGACATCATTAATTAAGCCACCCTGTGATGACTTCATGGGGGAGAAAAGGTAAGTGCAAGTGCACTGTGTCCTGAGTACCTCTCCTCGACATCTAGGTGCTTCTAAAGCAGGAAGAGGTGAAGCAAAGGTCTGGGGGTTTTAACTGGGTTTGAGTTTGCATTGGGGTGGAGAGAGTCCTGCACCTATTCCAAATAGCTGAGCAGACTCTGCAAGTCCCCAAGGAACCAGCTCTGCTGTGAGCATCAGGCAAAGCCTGGAGGAGCCTCGGCCTCCCTGCTGAGAGCTGTAGTCACCCTTCAGAACTTGCCATCCACATCTTAGAGGCATCTTCTCCGAACCAGAAGAGAGGGGGCACGTTCATCCCAGATTCTCCATTAATGCTCATAGTGCTATGTGTAAACTACTCGCTGGTATCTATCTGATAATAGACCAGAGTGCTGTCAGGGCTTAAGTCTTCCCTGGCTTGCTGTGTGACCTTGGGAAAGTCACTTCGCCTCTTTGAACATGTATTCTCATTAGTAAATCATGAATAGTAATGCTTTTCTACTTCCTGCATTGCTGTGAGGATTGAATACGGGAATGTATGTGGCCTCCCACAGGTGAGTGCTTAATAAATACTGCTCTCACTTGGATGCTAGTTCCATTCTGGCACCCTGCTTCCCTCCTCTGTTCATTCTTGCAAGTGCCAGGAATGTGGCCTGTGCTTTGGGTCCCTCTGCCCTGCTTAGGCATTTTCTAAGGTTCAGTCCCTCTTTTTGATTTCCTCTTCTCTCTCAGATTCCCCTTTACTGTCATCCAGACTGACCCAGCCTGCTTGCATGCCTGTTCTGCCTGCTGAGCACAGAGACCCCCTGTCTTAATCTCCTACCTGCATGCCACCAAGTACCTTCCTGGCAGCCAGCCAGTTCTGTGGTCTATGTTCCCCTGCCTTCTGAGACACAGCAGGCTTGTCTCTTGGATTTGAGTAGGGGCTTGTCTGGTGGAAGCCAACAACATGTTTTCTAGAAGCTTGAATTCACTGACCTGACCCCATGGTGCTACCCCAAGGGACCAAGCCTTCCTTTTGCTGCCTCGATAGTGAATGCACACGTAGGCAGGTCAGAGGCTCGTCATGAAGCCAGGGGACCTGCCTGAGGTCTCTGGAAGACAGGGAATGATTCCTAAGTCCTAGGCTTGGCGGAACAGCATGGGCTATGGGACGACTGACTGTATACCTGCCAGCACAACCAATGGCACTACCAAGCCAAGCCTAGCTGCATGCTGATGGGGCGGCCCCAGGTGCTCCTGATATGCTAGAGCACAGCAAGGAAAACAGTGTGTGAATCAGCCTCTCAGAGCTTATCGCGATTTTGGCGAGAACCCATGGGGTAGTGAGGCTAAACCTTAGGAAAAAGGAAGCAGAGATAGCCTAGTGGTTAAGAGCGCCGACTGCTCTTGCAGAGGACCCGGGTTCGATCCCCAGCACCCACATGGCAGCTAAGAACCGTCTATGGGCTGGAGGGATGGCCTAGTGGTTAAGAGCACCGCCCGTTCTTACAGAGGACCCGGGTTCGATCCCCAGCACCCACATGGCGGCCGAAAACCGTCTGAAACTCCAATTCCAGGAGAACTCCAGTTCCAGGGAAATCTGACACCCTCTTCTGACCTCTGCGGCATTGCACGACACGGGTGCACAGACCTGCATGCAGACAGTACATTCATACAGATACAGAAATAAATAAAATTAAAAAAAAAAAAAGAACCATCTGTAACTCCAATTCCAGGAGAACTCCAGTTCCAGGGGAATCCGAGACCCTCTTCTGACCTCCGCAGCATTGCACGACACGGGTGCACAAACCTACATGCAGACAGTACATTCATACACATACAGAAATAAATAAAATTAAAAAAAAAAAAAAGGAAAAAGGAAGCAGAACAACAGCAGACCTGGCAAGGGGTGGCCAGAGGATTGACAGGGAAGTGAGGAATGAGCAGGAGCCTGGCTATGGGCAGAGCAGAGCAGAGAGCCAGGGCAGCTGAGTCTGATGACTGAGGCCCATCCCGCTGGGTAAGGGAGTGAAGGAACACTATGGCATCTCTGCACAGCAGTTCGAACGCATTGTGGACCAGCCTGCATTTGACTCTCCAGTCTGTCACTTTTCACCCATGGAGCCTTGGAGAGGTTACTCTAAACCCCTGATCTCCAAATTGAGGACAATAGTACTTCACCTTGTAAGGTTGTTTAAAGATTAAACGAGATATTTGAACAATAATATGGGCAATGTGTCCTGTGCATGTCATGTGCCTATTGCTATCTGCAGAATGATCTCTACCCAGAGGACAGGCAGGTTACAGTGGCAGCTACAAGGGGCTAAGCAGAGCGTGTGGGAGTCATGGGGAAAGTGCCTCAGCATTCCAGATGAGCTTCTGGTGCCTGTTCACATGTCCAGGCCCGCCTCACCAGCACCTCATTCTCACAAAAGTATATTTATCAGCTTTATGGATCAGGTTTATTCTAAATAAATATTCTAAATAGGGGACTTAGGAAATGACTCAGTGGGTTAAGTACTTGCTGCACAAGCACAAGGACCTGAGTTCAAATCCTCAGACCCACAAAAAGCTGTAATCCCAGCTCTTACAGTGAGATGGGAGGTAGACACAAAAGAGTCCCCACTGGCCAGTTAGCCTGGCATGTGCAGTGGCAAACAGTAAAGAGACCCTGCCTCAAACAAGGAGGAAGACAGGGACCACTGCCCAGGGTTGTCTCCTGATCCCGCACGAGTACCATAGGACACACGTGCCTACACTCACACATGTGCACCACATGCATACACACACACACACACACACACACATACAGACACACACACACACACATTCACATACAGTTAATAGAAATAATAAAAATAAAAGTAATAGGCACCTGAATATATACACATGGTGGTGACTGAGCAGATACCCAGTTAGGCCAGCTATAGCTCAGAGCTGAGGAGGGAGTCCCTGTGACTGGGGAACAAACAAGATGCAGACCATTAACCCTGGCTCTCCCCCTATGGGAAGATAAAAGTGGATGGCCTGGTGTACATCTTCTTTTCCAGAGCATGATGGTGTTGGGCTGAAGGGGCTGTGGATACACTGGATCCAGCAATAGGAAACTGGGAAGGTGGTGCTGGGAGGCAGAGATACAGGAAGAGTGTTCAGACTCCACTGAGTCTTAGAAAGGCAGCCTCAGTCAAAACCACCATCACCTGCAGTTCCCACCTGCTGGATGCACCAGCACACTGAGATTGTTGTGCTTTCCTTCAACCAGTCAAAGGGACTGTCTGAAAATGTACAGCTGGCTATCAAAACTGGGCTATCTGTTCAGGCTCTAAGTTTCTTGGGGTCAAGAAATATAACAGTTAGTTCTTTTTTTTTTTTTTTTTTTTTTTTTTGAGACAGGGTCTCCCTGTAGTCCCAGCTGTCCTGGAACTCACTCTGTAGACCAGGCTGGCCTTGAACTCACAAAGATCCACCTGCCTCTGCCTCCCAAGTGCTAGGATTAAAGGTGTGCACCACCAGCTTAGTTCTCTTACAAATGCCTTCACAGCATCCATCCATCCATGTATTTATTCATCCACTCATCTAACAAGTCATCCATCCCATCCACCCAACCATTTGTACATCTGTTCATCCATTCTTCTGTCCATCCATCCATCCATCCATCCATCCATCCATCCATCCATCCATCCGTCCGTCCACCCACCCATACATCTCATTTACTCATCAGTGCATTCATTCATGTACCCATACTGCCCATACTTGTTGAGTGCTGTTGTGTGCTGGGGCCAGAGAAGTAGGCAATAAACAAATAGTTTCATAATAAACAAGGCAGTTTTCACAAGGTAGTCATAAACAAATAGTTTCATAATAAACAAGGCAGCTTTCACAAGGTAGTTCTTCACTTTGGAGAAAAATGAAACAGAGTAATGTGGCAGAAAGTGACTGGGTCAGGGGCTGAGTGGATCACTGTGAATGTGGGCCAGGTACTGAGAGATGTAGGGGTGGCTGGGCTCCTCATTACTGAAGGAAGTCAGAGCAAGAGCTCAGGGCAGGAACTTGGAGCACAAACCATGGAGGTGTATGTTACTTATTGTCTTGCTTCTCTGGCCCATGCTCCATCTGCTTTCTTACACAACACAGGACCACCTGCCCAGGGGTGCCACCACCCACAGTGGGCTGGGGCCACCCATATCACTCAACAATCAAGAAAATGCATCACAGACATGCCCACAAGGCCAATCTGATAGAAACAATTTTCCACTTGAGGTTCCTTCTTCTCAAGTGAGCCAAGCTGACAACTAAAGCTATCCAGCACATTCCTGGCTGTGTTGTACAGGGACCTTCACAGACTGGGCTAGACTCCTCTCTTTAGCACCACTTCAAGCTACTGATATCTCTCCAACCCGGAATGGGGGCATATTGCCCTCTTCATGTTCCTTAAATATGTTCTGTATTTCATAACCTGAACAGTTTCCCCCACTTGAAACTCACTCTCCCTTGATGCTTGTCAAATTCCCACTTGTCCATCAAGGCCAAGTCGACAGTTACTTCCCTTTGGAGGCATCACCCTAGGGCATCAGAATGACCATGGACTTTGGTATTGGGTAGGCCTGGTTTTGAATTCAAGGTCAATCACTTCGTTAGCTGTGCGATTTGATGCAGCCTCTCTGGTAAGCTGAAATTAACATTAGCTTCTTCGTTATAAAATATGAATAATAATATTTATATTGAAAGAGTGCTGGGTGGAGAGGAAATGATGTGTAATAAATACCTGGCAGGTAGTAGGTGCTCGATAAACAACAGCTATGATTTTCATTAGCTCTGCTCTCAAGCCCTGCCTGGCTCCCTCCAGCTTAATGACTTTCTTCTCCATTCCCATAAATTTGGTACAAGATCCCATTTTGCATATATCTCATGTTACACTCTCCTATTATACACTGAGCCTCATTCCTCATGGAATTGGGGCTATTGCATGTATATTTAAAAAACGGTCTCTCCGGGCAGACTTTTGGTTACCTGGTTTCACAAACTATAGGCTCTTTCATAGGGAGAATACTACAGATAGCTAAAACTCCATGCTGGATGACAATTGGTAAGCAGGACATTGGCTAGGTTTGGGGTTATGTTCACCTCTTGAACAATATGCAATATGCACCTCTGTACTTTAAGGTTCTAGGTGTACAGAATGTGAGTTCCGTGAAGGTCAGCTTGCAACCACAACCAAGTTGGGTCAATATACCTAAGGGCAGGTAAAACTGATGGACCAATGACAAAAGTACCTGAGCAGGATCTGTAAAGCCTGTCCCCAGAAGCAGGATTTTTACCCTTGGGGAGGAAGAGAGCATAGGAATGGGGGTTTGCAATCTCAGAGACTCGGGCTTTGGGAGTAGCCAGAGGGAGGGGAATCCTACAAACGAATGGTTAATAAGAACGTCCTTTGGGCAGGCTAGAGAGATGGCACAGAAGTTAAGAGTACTGACTGCTCTTGCAGAGGACATAGGACCCAGGCTGGGTTCCCAGCACCCACATGGCAGTTAATAACCATCTGTTACTACAGTTCCAGGGGATCCAATGCCCTCTTCTGATCTCTGTGAGCATTATACCACACAGGTGTACCTACCTACATGCAGGAAATATACTCATACACATAAAATAAAACTAAAAAAAAATGAAAAAATATTTAAGAAAGGATGTCCTTTGGGGATCAATACAAAGGCTAAGTCCCCATGTGCTGAGTGAGCTCTCAGTAGCATGTGTGACCTCAGACCAGAGGGTGGTGCACAGCAGAGCCTGTGTACAGGTTACATCCTCCCTTCTAGCGTATGTGTGGGAAATGGGACCAAAGCACCCTTAGAAGACACCGTGACTCCACTGTCTATAGCTTCCTTCTCTGCCCTTAACCCAGATCAATTCCCCACTGCCTGTTTCTTCTGCTTAACAGCAAGCTATCACTTAGAATGCTTTCGGGTACCTTAATTAACACATTCTCATTTCCTCTGCAGACCCCTCACTCCCCTTTAACAGTTGGCACTCAGTGGGGAAGGTGGAAATATCTCTGGTGAAGTGATTCTTCTGACAAATTTCCCAGGCTTCTTCCAGACACCCCTGGGGTTTGGAGGAGTTCCTAGCCTGAAACTGCTGAGATGGCTCTGAACCTAAGTGAACTGCAAGCCCCTTGAGAGTCCTTCTACCAACAGCTTCAGTGGGAAACAACCTTCACAGGGATCTAAGGATGTGCAGGCCTTTTCCTGAATCTATAGCTGGCTTTCTTTGCACCACAAGCCCTATGGTCCCAACAAGGATCCAAACTCAGCCTGCTTTGTGGGAGATGAAGATTCAAGCTGTGCACATTCAAGCTGTGCACGCTCACAGGTGGTATGATAATGCCATTGTTCCTCAATCCTGTCCATCTTGGGCTTCTCTGACAGATACTCACACATGTATGCATTGTGTATACATGTTTTATATCTCTCCTACCTCATCTCACCTGTAAGCTTCCGAAGACAGGAACAAATCTGATCAATCCCTTTTGTCAAACCTTTAGCACAGTCACAGACACATGGTAGGTGTTAAGTCAGACTGCCGATCGCTCCATTAAAAACTTTGTTGTCTGATCCTTGGCCTGACGGCTGACATAGACTGCTGACGGAAGTTCTCCCTAGACTGATGCCGGAGTGTTTATCCCATGGCACCTTGTCCTGCTGACTCGATGGTACCTTCACTGACACCTCACTGTGTTTCCTGTTCCATGTCAGGTGTGGAAGGAGACCAAGATGCACAAGGTACCATGTTTCCCTTCAAGGCACTGCCTGTTTTCCTCCACTATGAATCCATCCGTGGTCCTTCATCAGAAGTCCTTTCTGCCTCCTGTTTTCTTATTCCACAACATTCTTTGCTACATCTATAGAATGCATATTCCATATGGCCATGTGTTAAGGTGACTTCTGCTAGTGTTGGTCTGCCCTTCTAGTTGGAAAGTTCTCAGAGGAAAAGGATCTGGTTTCAACTCCCAGCATTTCCAGGCATTAGCCAGTCTGGGGTCCACGAGGCCAGTCTGGGCTCCATTTCCTTGATCTGTAAAAGGGAGGTGGTCACGATATCCACATTTCCTTGATCTGTAACAGGGAGGTGGTCACGATATCCACATTTCCTTGATCTGTAACAGGGAGGTGGTCACGATATCCATTGTACATGACGACAGGAGTGTGAGGCTGCTGCTTCCCACATCGCGACCAACCAGGAAGCAGAGAATAAGACTGGAAGCAGGAGCTGACTATAACCTTCAAAGTCTACCCCTAATGATATGCTTCCTCCGGCCAGACCCTATACACCAAAGGTTCAACAACATCCCAAGATAGTACCACTAGCTGAGGATCAAGTATTCAAATGCATGAGCCAGGACAGACAGTTTAGATTCAAATTATAACACCTATTTTCTACATACAGGGTTAAGGGCAGAAATGTCAGTCAAATGTCATCCTTATCTGGCTCCTGAGAGCTGCCTCATTTATTGTTGTTCTCCTGGACCAGCCTATTCCTTCTCCCCATTCGTCTAGTGACTAGATATGGAGGACAAGAAGTCTCTGCCCAATTCATTCTCTGTTGCAGGACAAGTTCTCGATTGTCCCTGTGGTGCAATGGGAAGAACATGAGATTGGAGACTAAAAAAGTTGTGGGTCTGAACTCTGGTCCACACTGTATCTGGACACGAGCTCAGTACAGAATTCCCCAAGCCCTCACATCCTCCCCTCTGGAACAGGGTAGTAAGCCCTACCTCCCAGCCAGTATGGATGCATGGAATAGTAAACAGTGAGCTCTTACCTAGCATCTAGCCTAGTCAGGAGCTATCAGCCCCTCACTATATTTTTTCTTTCCTTCCTTGTGGCTCAGCTTCTAAGTGAGAAGAGAGGTGACTGAGTGAGTGGGGCAGATGACCCTACTCTGTTCCTCAACAATGCCAAGGAAAGCCAAGAAGAAGACCCGGAAGCCCATGTGGTTTTCTGGGGAGTACACCCCTCACTCCTGGGTGGCAGGAGTTGAGAGAGCCCAGTGCATGATTACAGCCACACAGTCACAGGGGCGGGGGGGGGACGACGACGGGACAAACTGAGATGCAGCCTCGAACTGCTTTTATTGATTTTTTTAATCAGGTAAGCATGAAAGGACTTGAGTGTCTAAAAACAACCTTTAGAGAACTCAAATAAGATTGTTGTTCAGGGAGGGCCATGTAAAGGAGGCAAAGGGAGGGTGTTATAGCCCAGAAGACAGTCCAAGTCTCCAGCCCTTAAATTCCCCAGTCCAGCTGTCTGTAGATAATCAACCAAGATAGGTGCATTGCCTCCCTGCCCAGTCTTCACAGTTTGCAAGCAGGGGTCACACTTGCCACACAGTCTCAGGAAGCAGTGCACAGAAGACTTTTCTGGGCCAAGCAGCCCATCCCTCTTCTTTTGAGAGGTAGGACAACTCTAACCTGTGTTTACAAATGGACATGCAAGGGGAGCTTCCCTGCTCACTAGACTCTATTTCTAAATGTTAAAGACCTCTTGCCTTCCCCATCGGTCCTGGCCGTCCTCTCTACTGTTTACTTTAGGGCTATACCACCCTGCTGAATCACTAGGCAGCCATCTAATGAGTACACTGGTCATTAATGAGTAAGCACTGGCCTCCCTCAGCCTGTAATCCACCCCCTCCTCCTTCAGCCTAACCTCTGGGCCAAAGCAAACTTGCCACAACAGACTGACTACTCACTCTCCCATAGTTACCACCAGCTCTCTGAAATAGTTTAAATATCCAAACACATGAATACAACCTATACCTCCCTGCCTCTTCTGATGCCTGATTGGCTGTCTAGCTCTATACCAAATGAATATCAATAATACCAAATGGATGTTTCAGCATCTACTACACTTAGAGTGTTTTCTACTAAAATGATCCTTCTTGATCCCTCAGTATTCCTCTCTTGGTGGACAGAGGTGCATTCCAAGATATCCATCAGATGCCTAAAACAGTACAGAATCTTGAGCCCTATAATGTAATGTTTTATTGATCTCCACTAAGCATTCATCACACACTATAGCTGTAACTTTTTCAGTTTAAGGTACAAAAATCAAAACTAACCTTCATAATTGCATAGACAGAGGAGTCTATTTTACTATAGATCTTAGCAGCCACAGAATGTAATACTTTTTCCATATTAAGTTGAGAATTTTACCTGTTCATCTGTAGGAAGTTTTTTTCAATGTATATTTTTATTGAATTTTTGTGTATTTCATATACTATATCTTTACCATATTTAGACTGCCTAGCCTATCTGTACCTACCCACACATTTCATTCATTCTGTCATACTGTTAAGGTCTATCAAGTCAAGTGTGTGTACCCAGAATATCCCTTAGTGTGACTTCATCGACTGGAGCCTGGGTTATATAAAGAGGCTTTTTTGACACATGAATTAGCAGCATCACTACTCTTGTGCTTTGGGACCATTATTAAGTACATCAAAGAGCAACTGGAATATCAGTATTGATATTTGATAGAGCGTCTAAGAATCTACATGACTGCAAGTGACGAAGGGGTGGGTAGTGTATAGTGTGGACACACTGAGCAAGATCATCCCAGTCAGGTAATGCTAACTATGTGAGACGTTATCATGTCGATTTTATCACAATTTAAAACTTACAAATTACTTAGTTTGGGCATTTTGTGTTTTATAATTTCAGACCCATGGTTTACAATGGCTATCTGAAACCACAGAATGTGAAACTTCAGACAAGCATGGATTACTTTACTGTTATCATTTCATTTGTGAGCCCTTCCCTGCTCTTCCACCACACCTTATTTATTCTGCCAGACCTATGCACTACCCATATGATCATGCTCGAAACTGATTTGTGAAGGAAAGTTTCTTTCCCTGGATATTTGATCACACAAGAATTTGGTGAACGCAGGCAAATACTTAAAATACTGCCTGGTGGAGCTGGGAGATGATAGCTGGGTGCGCAAAACACTTGTCACACAAGCCTGACTACTTGAGTTTTGATCTTCAGAACCCAAGTGAAAAGCCAGACACAGTTACTAGCGCATGTGTCTGTAATGCTGGTACGGCCCTATAGGGAGACAGGAGATGGGGACAGAACACTTGAAGGCTCACAGGCCAGCTAGTCTGGGGTATGCAGCAGTGCATAAAAGAGACCCTGTGTCAAGTAAGTGGAAAGGGAGGATTGACATTTGAGGTTGTCCTCTGACTTCCCACCACCCATATATTCATATTCTCTTTCTCTCTCTCTCTCCCTCTCTCTCACCAAAGATTCGAATGAGCAAACTAGGGTGTTATTCAGTGGTAAAATGTGTGCTTAGCAAGCACAAGATTCATTCACCAGCATCACAAAGAAGCAAATACAGTGCTGGACTCACCGGAAACGCATAGCACGTTATGATTAGTATTATCAGCATTCTCACAACTATTACTAATAGAGCTTGTACCACGCCATACAGTAATTCTTGGTTTAACTGTCTGACTCTTTGAGCAGATTCCAAACTCTTTACAGGTAATTCCACTGATTGTCATAAAGTAGGCACTTTGACGGATGAATGAATTGTGTAGTTATACCTGAAGGCCACATCTTCCAGATTCGAGTAAACGTTGAGAGCAAGCCTTCATGAGAAGAGTAAAGCAGAGTGCCTGGTCCCCCAGCAAAAGGACTGCTCCAGGGAACGAGGAAGACTGACATACTCATACACTTATTTGGGGGTCCTGGATCAGGTCCTTTATTTTACAGAATGCTGAATAGAATTCTATGACCTATTTGCAGTTAAAATAGTCTCTGGCTTCAAGGTGAGATGCAATCCCAGGGGACTAGCTGAATTTTCTTTTAGTTCAGCAAAATGTCTCTGGCCAATCTTCTCAGTGGATTGAGGCCACGGACAGCCACCTCTCCAGGTCTCCAGCAAAGTCCCTTCCCAGGAGGGGAGATGGAACAAGGCATTTCAGCTTCATTTACACTTAATTCATCAAAATGTCATTGGTAAGAGCTATTTGATGTCCCAGGCTTATGAGCCTTGAATCTAAGCCTTGCAAAGCTCTTTTCTCTTTGAACCTGAATGTGCCATTCTGCAACATGGGGCTGCATGCCAACAGGGTGTTTTGTTCTGAACTGTGAAGCTAGATGGGGGCACCCCCCTCTCCTGAATTTGCCTGCCTTTTCCCAAGCTGGCCCTGAGGATGGCTCACTGGGACAAAACCACTCCAAACCCAAAGCATCTGTAAGAACCACCCTCATCTTCCCTGCTCAGACTCAGTCCCGGCAGGGGGTGGCCATCTGCTCTGCTTCTGTGGATCTAAGAGGTTTCATTCCCACCCACCTACCCTGCCCCACCCACTCTAGCAGAATTTACACGACAGCCAGCCTTGGATGACTTTCACACATATGCAGGAAATATGCTTGAATGCCCTTCCACAACTAACGCACCATGTGCCCCAGCACTGCTGTGTGTAAGGAGGTAATAACGTACTGAGGCTCTAGGACTGTCACCAGAGATAATCCCGTCTCTTTCTCCATATCACCATGCACAGGCACTTGCTATATTCTTTACTGTCTAAACCTCAAGAAGATGCAGGGAGTTCCAAGGCCCTTGTGAGGTTTCCCTTTGGTGTCAGATCCCCTCTCCGCATCCCACCCCCTGCTACTGCAGTTTTAGCTGCATTGACCTTCTTTGTCCACTGGGATGTGGAGGGTGGCCCTGTCCGTGGACACCCAGCACTTTATCCCTGTGGCCTTCTGTACTGAAATGGCCTCATTAGAGCCCTTCCTGGGCTAACAAACTTCTGCTTGTCTTTGAGTTTGCTCAGTCCTGAGGACTCCTTGCTCCTGATATCCCTCCTGAAGGTGGCTTTACACCCACTGCATTACGGTGACCCATAAAAGGCAGCTCTCCTCTCCCTGGAGGGAGCTCACAGGGTCTCCACTGACAAGGCTAGGGGCATGCCACTATGGTACTGAAACTGGTCCTGAGCCTTCCTTAAGCTGTTGAGACTTGGGGACATAAAGGACCTTTTGGTATCTAAACATTCAGGGTTTGCCGGCTTCATAAGGCTCACACTCCGGCTCATTCCCCCTCACCACATGGGCCCATTTGGTGCCTTGGGAACCAACTCCTTTGATGGTACCATGGGTCCTGGTGCACAGCCCAGAAGAGTGGAAGAGGTGATGTCTTATGATACAAGCTCTAGCCAGGGAGGGCTGGGACAGGTGCATATGGATCTCTCCAGCCATGATTGTTTGGTTAGCAGCAGTTTCATCTGACCCTGTAGACAAGCTCCACTACAGGACAGAGGCATGCATGACCATCACTCCAACACGCTCTCACATGCATGACCATCATTCCGGCACTCTCTCACATGCATGACCATCATTCCGACACTCTCTCACATGCATGATCATCACTCCAACACTCTCTCACATGCGTGACCATCATTCCGACACTCTCTCACATGCATGACCATCATTCCAACACTCTCTCACATTGCATGATCATCACTCCGACACTCTCTCACATGTGCTTACCCCCATCCTTCCAGCTTCCCCTTATACCTCAGCTGCACTCCTTGCAATTAACATGTAGGCTTTGACTATGGGTCTGTTTTCCAGAGACGCTAGCTCAAGACAAAGTCCATAATTCCCATGTACTAAATACTTGTGTGTGTGTGTGTGTGTGTGTGTGTTATTGTAACTCTTTAAAATACGTTCTTTGTAGATGAACACTCAGTGGTGAAACAACAAGTGTAAAGGGCAGAGTAACTCACCAGAGCACGCACAGCTAGCAAGTGGATGCTGAAATCTTTACTCAGCTAACTTTGAGATTTGTACTCTCCCAGATCATGAGTACTAAAATAACAGGGCTTAACCTCTGGCTGTGAACTTACTACCTATACTACCTTACTTAACATGTCTGAACCTCTACTTTCTCATCTGCATGCGAGACAGGTTTAATGTAATTATCTCCAAGGTCTCTTCCGGTGTGGACATTCAGTAACCCCAATAGTGTCATAGGGTCCCTCTGTTGTTACAGCCTCTAGAATGTTCTGGTACTGGTTGGGGGAAAGGTCTTCTGTAGTTAGGCCTAGGAAGCCTTCATCCTTGGGAAGCGTCTTGGCAGATTACAGCAAAGTTTCAAACCTGGAGGTGAGGTCTGCCATCACTAATTTCTGCCCAGGGCCAACTTCAGTGACATCCAGACATCTTTCTACTTGAAAGACTCATCCCTTTTGCTCAAGTGGTCACTCCTTATTCCCCTGGAAGGCAGCCCAGACATCTCCCCAAGGAAGCCAGCACTGCCCAGGGCTGTCACTTCTCCAGAGCAGACCCGCTGCTTTTAGACGCTCCGGCATAACTCTGTGTACCTTGCATCCCTTGGCCGTACTCACAATTTGAAACAAGTGTGACTTTTCATTATTATCCACCTCACTCTCTAGTTGAGGCTCCATGGGGGCAGTGCCCGTGTTTGTGCTGCTGTTACTTATCTCCAGTGTCTAGAAGAGTGGAGAATGTTCAACAAATGGTTATTGAGTTAATTGGCTACTTATACGATACTAGGTCCCCAAGTTTTGATGAGATCGACACTGCAGTATTGTTGTTGAAAGACAAGCTGGGTGAGTTTTAGGCTTCCTGTCTGACTGCCCATGTCACTGGGTATATAGCTGCATGTCCATGAGTCCCAGGCTCTTCTCTGTCCCCTGCCGGTCCATGTCACAGCTCATTAGGGGGCTAACAAGGAGATGGCTGTACGGTGACTCTGTCATTCCTGAATTATCCCTGCCAGACACTAGGTAGCCTGAAGGGCCTAAAGAGCAAGGCTCAAGGTGACTAAAGGACACTGATGAGAGGCAAAGAAAAGGCCTGGCATTTTAGCCTGCTGTGGGATAACTGCTGGGTGGAGCCTTCCAGGAGAGTCCCCGAAGGGGGCTGGAGAAAAAAGCAGTCATTGCGTTTCTTCAGAACCAGGTGCACCCACACGAGGTGGGTCACGGTCCCCATGACCCTGGGCACCTTGCTGAAGTTTCTGTTGACCCACTGGCCCGCTATCTCCAGCCTTAGTCCACAAGCAAGGGCTTACTACTGAACAAGCTCACCCCGGCCTCTGGTCCCTCTGCACGACTCAGTTCCCTGCATGAGGCTCGCTGTTTGCTTCACGGGGCACTGAAGATTCTGTCTATGCTGCTAGGCTAGGCTCTGAGCATCCTCCCTCCTCAGCTTTTAAACAACCTCCTCTATAGCTCTCACTTACATAGAATTCCTCACAGTGTGATGACAGAAACTACTTCTTTAACAATCTAAGTAGTATTTATATCCTCAAAGACAGGGATTTAAAATGTTATCTTATATCCCAAGTTTGGTACATAGAAGGGATTAAATACTTATTACAATCATAGAGGACTTAGCTTGGAGATATGTTGTTGTGAGAAATGAGTTGTTAGGTGATTTTGTCATGATGTAAGCATCAGACAACACAGATGTGACATTACTAGGCAATATAATCTTATAGGACCATCATCATGGATGGGAACACTGTTGGGTAGCACATGAATATAATCTTACAGGACCATCATCATGGATGGAAACACTGTTAGGTAGCACATGAATATAATTCAGTAAATAAAGGCATCTGGGCTTGAATCCCAGTGGAGTCTCATACAATATGATTCTTAAACAAGTCATTAAACTCTCTGAGCTTCAGACTGCTCATGTGTGAAGTGGGGACAGGAAATAGTAGAAGGGATCAGAGACCGCAGGGAGAGTACACTGCACATCAGCACATGCTGGGAGGCTGTAGGGATTCCATTTACTCTCCAAAGCACAAGGAAGGAAAGGGGCTGGTTCAAGTCACACAAGAACCAAGACTTGTACTCTCTGTATTGGGCTTTCTTCACCTGCCCTGGTCATTAAAACTCAATTGTAGCAACATGAACAGTGAATTAGCAATGATTTAATTAATTTTTACAGTTGTTAATAGTGTGTACGAAGAGCACAGGATTTTCCCTGGGAACTTTCTATGCCCTTGCTCTCACCTAACAGAAGAATGACATTCTATGCTGCTCACCTGAATTCTAATCAAGTCACCCAGTCACCCTGAAAATCGACAGCACACCAAGCACACTTTGTGACACCCTGGAGTCACAGCCGTGTGGGATGGGGAGGTCTGTAGAAGATATTAATGATGGGAAGGTAATAGAAGTAACAACTTAACCATCACCATGACCTCCACCTCTGACCCTTCAGCCTCTACCACATCTCTCTCAACGGCATCTCTCAAGCCTCAGAGTCAGCTGACGTGGGTGAGCTCGACTCTCACAGAGCCTGTCAAAGCTTGGCCAGCATGTGTCAATGAGCAAGAAAACCATCAGAATGAACAAATAAAAGACCAGAATCCACAAATCTAATTTGTTCCAATGAGGGACTGGGAGCACCGCAGGGGCGGAGATTGTGCCGGTCACGGTCATCAAACAGCTGGCTCTATGCCAGCTCACTAAAGCGTTCTGGAATGGATAGACAAATGCAAGAATGACTAAGTAAGTATGGGGCTGGGGTTTCAGGAGCGTACACCATGCCTCCATCATCCTCCCACCCAACCACCGGTCTCCTTACCCGAGCGATCAGCTCCCCGACCATGCCCGTCCAGGTGCCGTTGGCCTCGGGAACACCGTACACGCCATCCCCGACCAGGCGGATCTTGTAGTTGAACCTGAGGATCTCGGCCAGCTCTTTGAGCATGTCCACACAGAAGCCCTCGTAGCGGTCATTGCCTTCCATCTCCTGGTGGTTCCCCTTCAGCATTAAATATGGGTTTTCCTGCAGCAAAACTGGGCAGCTGTCATCCTCATCTTAGCCCTGGTGTCACAGTCATGTGAGATGGGGAGGGCTGGGCATGGGCGGTCAGGGGTGAGGTGGACATGGCTTGGGTAATGGGCTACCTTAAAGGTGGTGATTAGCTGCCCTGTACTGCCCACTCCTCAAAGGACTCCTTTAAGAAGTTTCTCTTTTCAGAAGTACACAGGGTTTCCACTGCATGGAAGGTCAAAGAAAAGTCCCTCTACATTGCTGAAAGCCATCGCCTGGGCCCATCCTCCATCTCATTCTCTCTCTCTCTCTCTCTCTCTCTCTCTCTTTACTTAGACCTGTTGCTAGGTAATATGAGAAATACATGGATTCTTCCCACACAGCAGGATAAGAACATGCACATGTTGAGTGGACAAGGAAGCATACCGGAGTATCATTTAGCCAGAAACCAGAAAGAAATCATGTCGTTTGCAGAAAAATGGGTAGAACTGGAGTTCTCATTAAGAAATAACTCCAATTCAGAATGCCATGGATCACATGGTTTTGTCAAAACTGTGGACACTAGGGAAAGATGGGGGGGTGACCTAAAAGTAGATCAGGACAGGACATTGAGGGTGGGAAAAGAGGGAGCAGGAGTGGTGGCAGGGAAGGTGGGATTGATGGAGCATGACACATACACACGATATCAGGAGGAAGCCCATATACAGTGACTGTAAATTAATAATTGTAACAAAATATTTTACTTCCAAATGTCTCAAAAATCAGAAATAAAATCATGCTCAAGTGTATATTATTTTTATAATATAATTTTAAATATATATTTATATATTTTAATACACATAAATAAACAATGGAAGCCCAAGGCAGGCAGCACTGGCAAGCAGGCAGACCACGCTGGGAAGATGCCCAGAGAAAGCGCCATAGAGAGGAGGGTCCACAGGCTCCTGACAGGGAGATGGAGAAAAACTGGCAGATAGAAAGGTGGGGATTGGGGTTACTATGGGCAGGGAAGCGCAAGATCAGGTGCAGTTCCATGTGAGAAGGCATGTGGCCACTTAGTGTGTCTCCAGTTTAGTTGGGCCATGGGCTGTGCAGAAAAGGGTTAGGAGGGGAAATATAGAGGACTGAGCAAGAGTCAGCACGTGCCTCAATGCTGTGATGAGAAGACTACGTCATATACGATATACTGGGGGAGAGCACTGGGCTTTAAATTTAAACTTACAGCTGTGAATCAAGACTACTAAACACTGCAAGGAATGATCAGGGGAAGGACAGGCCCCCTCTTCATATGGGATAGAGTGTTTACGCACATATGACTCAGACTAGACTTGGGAGAGCTGGAGAGATGTAAAGACACAGGAAGGTCGGTTCCATGCCTGGATGGGTGCCAGATGCAGAGGACAAGGATTCTCAACCCTCGGAACCTGGATGGATGACTGATGATGATGATGTCATAGTGGCCATGGCTGGTCAGCCAGGAAAGAAGACCTGGGACATACTGGGTCTACCAGGGGGTAAAGAACAAAGGGGATTAACAATGTGGGATGACGCCAAGACAGAGGCCTGGAGGTGGAAGATGAGCTGGGAAATGTTGGGTCCCACGGGGGGAATTGAGGCAGGACAGGAGAGGAGTGACGGAGTGCCACACTCCCAGGGAGAGCAATGTCAGAAAGGGGGGAAAGAAATCCAGCGTAGAATAACAGTACAACACTCAGAGAAGCTGAAATCAGGAACATGGGGCCTCGAAGTACAGGGAAAGGAGCCTGAAGGAGAGCGTGGCTATCCCCACCCAGACACAGCAGCTGAGTCACAGAGCCTACCCAAGAAGGTGTAGCAGGGTGGGTGGACTTTGAAAGGATTGGGACATGGGCCCACATATAAGAGTGTATGGCCGCTGGGCATGGTGGCACATGCATTTAATCCTAGCACTCAGGAGGCAGAGGCAGGCAGATCTTTGTGAGTTCAAGGCCAGCCTAGTTTACAGAGTGAGTTCCAGGACAGCTGGGGCTACAGGGAGACCCTGTCTTGAAAAGACAAAAAAGAAAAGATTGGACCAGCTGGAGAAGGTGGGAGGAGGAGGTGGTAAGGCAGCCTGGCAAAGGGAAGACGGCCCTTCTACCCTAGGAAGGTGACCTACCACCCCTCTACGCTGCAGATGCCCAAGAGTGAGCCCATCCTGACTCTGCAATTCTCTGCTGGATGGAAACTGAGGGGCAGTAGGCTAGGTAGTGAGGTGGTGACCTTGCTCTGAGATGGGAGGGAGGGAGGGAGCAGAGTGTGTGTCATATGCTGGCCAATAGGTGGGAAGGAATCCCTGCAAATGGGAAGGTTAGAGAAGGTAGAAAGAGAAGGGGTCACCTATGGAGCCAGATCCTAGGAACCAGTGGGTTGGAGAGAAGGCTTCATGTGTGTGCTGCAGGGCGTGGCAGAATTGCACAAGGGGCAGGCATGGCAGGGGTAGAACACAGATGCGTGCGGGGACTATCAAGGCCCTATCTAAGCCACGCTCTCCTTCAGTCTCCTTTCGCTGCACTCTGAGACCCCCATGTTCCTGATTTCAGCTTCTCTGAGTGTTGTACTGTTATTCTACACAGTCTCTGTACTTCCCCCCCTTTCTGACATTGCTCTCCCTGAGAGTGTGGTTCTCCCTCACTCCTCTCCTATCCTGCCTCAATTCCCCCAACATTTCCCAGTTCGTCTTCCACCTCTAGACAGCGACCTTCAAACAATGGCCTGAGAATCACATTACAGATTATTCTAGAAACAGGGAGATGGAGGGCTAGACAGACCACAGAGGATGGGGAGGAGAAAGCACTCGAGTACTGTGCAGATGGAGCATCACATCAGTGACAGGCCGCATGTATGGACGCTGAGTGGACGGCTCTGTATGGTGTGACTTGTGGTCATAGCCACACTCATGACAATGAGACGAGTGGCTCTGTCCTCAGCTCACGGGCTTCTCCCCATCCCAGCACCCTTCCTCCCACCTTCTGTCTAACCTAACTCATCCTCAACTTTGGACTCACATTGCTTCTGACACTGATATGCTTCTCAGGACTGCCCTGTGCTCCAGTACCACTCTTCACACCCGACGGTTTGGCTGGGTGGCTCCCAGGTGCCCTGTGAGTAGAGCCTCAGGCAGCCCCTTCCCCTCCACTGGCACCTGTCGGCACCTGTTGATTATGAGGGCAGGAAGGGCCTCGTGGCCCCTGCACCGCTGAGGATTTCTACCCTAGGACCAGGGTGGGATGTATTTATTCTAAAGAGTACCATACATGTCTCCCTTTCCCAATACTCCCCACTCTCAAGTTCATTTGAAATCCACTGTCATGTTCAAAGTAAATGTTCACAAGTCTGATCCTGGAGGGAGCACAGGTGTTGGAAAGCCAAAGTATCAGCAAGCCTGGGTTCATTGGCACTTTAGGAAAAGAGGGAGGCTGGGCATTGGCCTGTCTCCAGCAGGGGTGCTGAGAGAGTCTAAGGTGACAATGCAGCTGGTGTTTAACACAGGGCCCAACACAGAAAAGGTGCTCTGAGGATAGATGCTGCAGCTAATTCTATGCTTGCTGGTATTAACCAATAAATCATCCCCATGCCCTAAGTGTCCCTGGCAGGAGGGAGACAGCAGGGATACGTGATGAGATTTAAGGGATAAATCATTCAGGATCACCATTTGTCAGGGGAAACTTATGAATGGTCACCTAGGGCCTGAATTAGTATCCTTGTTCCTAGTAAGAATTTCTGATTCTGATAAAATGTCTCAGGCATATGGTGAACACAGGAAATGAAATGATGCTAATTTTGATTTGCTTTGTACTAACCTCACACAGGAGCATCTTGCTAGAACCTGGATTTCTCATGGACTCTTGTGGGTACATGTGAACACACAGGAGATCTCTCTCTCTCTCTCTCTCTCTCTCTCTCTCTCTCTCTCTCTCTCTCTCTCTCTCTCTCTCTCATCAGGGCAACCTTCCCAGTCTGAGATGACCTTGTGGCTTCAATATAGCAGAAGCCTTTAGTACAGCCAGGTTGCAGACTGGGGAGGCAAGTTCAACCCAGCAGGCTCCCCATGTCCCTCTCAAACTCTTCTTAGCTTTTAAAGAATTTCTAGGGGCTGGAGAGATGGCCCAGCAGTTAAGAGCACTGACTGCTCTTGCAGAGAACCGGGGTTCGATTCCCAGCACCCACATGGCAGCTAATAACTGCCTTTAGTGCCAGGTATGGTGGCACATACCTTTAATCCCAGCACTTGGGAGGCAGAGGCAGGCAGATCTCTGTGAGTTCAAGGCCAGACTGGTCTACAGAGAGAGCTCCAGGCCAGCTGGGGCTACAGGGAGACCCTGTCTCAAAAAGACCAAAAAAAAAAAAAATTCTAGCAACTCTTTCTTCAAAGTATTTCCTCTGTGCAAGGGTGTTCCTACATTCAGATTCTAACTACTAAGTTCCTGCTCCTGTCACACACCCTGATATCTGAGGAGCTCTCACTCAGGAAGGGTGTGTAGGGACGCAGACAATGACTTCTAGGAGATGTGTCTTGTCAGAGGGGTATGGAAAGGGCCAGGGATTGAGAGGGCGAGAGTCAGCCCATGGGAGACTCTGGGGAGGAGGTGATCTCTAAGCTTAGCCAGGAATTCCAGGACATTCTGATTCCAGGAGAGAACGACATCACCAAGGTAGAAGACAGTGAGGGACCCTGGAGCCAGCGCTGCCCCAAGCCTTAGCTGATGACGCGGCCGCTACTCCTGAGTACGGGGGGTTTAGAGCCCAATAGGATAATTCGGATTGCAGTGTGAGAAGAGACACAGCAAGTGAGAGGGGAGCCTGGGAGGGAGCCCTGGGTAACCGGACAAATGGGCAGAGACACTTGGATTCTGGATTAAGGCATGGGCTGTGACGCTGGTTAAAGGGAACAGACCAGAACAGTTTCCATAAGCAGAAAAGCAGCTGGAAGGAGGTCCCAGCAGTTGCGCCTTGCCCTATGTCTCTCCCAGCAGGCCCGCTCAGTCAGGCTGTCCCCAGCTCTCAGCTTGATAGAGACTCTGCCACCCTCTCATCTTCCTCGAGTTCCATGTTCAGATGAGCTGAGGTTGGAAATTGGAGCAGGAGGGAGGGAAACCCAGGAGCTGGATCTGCTTTTCCTTCCTTCACTTCAGCTGCCTGCTCTGCTCAGATTCCCCTCCCCAGCGAGGTGGGGCTCACTCCTCTCCATCGTCTCCACTCGAATTCCACCTCAAGGAGGCCTGGCCTGCCCTCCTGGGCACAGAGATGGCCTTTGCTCCCAGACTCTACTTTTTGATGCATGGTTTGACTATAGGATTCTTTTTTTTTTTTTTGGTCTTTTCGAGACAGGGTCTCCCTGTAGCCCCAGCTGTCCTGGAACTCACTCTGTAGACCAGGCTGGCCTTGAACTTACAAAGATCCACCTGCCTCTGCCTCCCAAGTGCTAGGATTAAAGGCATGTGCCACCACACCCAGCGACTATTTTTTTTTTTCTGTCTTTTCGAGACAGGGTCTCCCTGTAGCCCCAGCTGTCCTGGAACTCGCTCTGTAGACCAGGCTTGCCTTGAACTCTGAACCCCAAACCTGAAATACTTGTAGATCTGAAACATTTTGTTCCCAATAGGACCCTACCCTGTGTTTCAGAGTTTGGACTTTCAGATTAGAAATATTTAACTAACACTGGCCATGAAAATATCCTGAAACCTGAAAAAATATCTGAAATCTGAAATCCGTTTGGTCTGAAGCATTTCAGATAAGGGAGGCTCCATCTGAATTGACTTTTATTGCTCGTGTCATATGCCCTACTGGAATGGAAGCTCCTGACAGGCAGGGACTTTGGGTTGGATTCAATGATGTATCCTGAGGACCTTGAACACACAAGTATCCAGCAAATGTTCCTTAAATGAATGAATGAGTGAATGAATGAATGAATGAATGAATGAATGAATATATTCAGTGACCCATCTCCTAACAAATGAGGGAACCATGAATGGCCTGGGGTACAAGCTCCTAAGCACTATGGACCCATGTTCCTTATGTCTGTTCTCCCTTTATCTACCAATGGCCATTTTGGGTGACACCTACATTTTCCAAATACCCAACAATGCTCCGCTTCTTTCTCTTTCCCCTTGCACCTGCTTCCTGTCCTTCAGAGTGCATCCTACAGGCTGCTTCTGGAGGCTGTCCTGGCTTTGGCTTAGAGGCTGCCACTTCCCTCCGCACCCCAGGGCTTTAGCTTCCAGCCTCTCTTTTCCTGGCTTTTATGCTGCTCTGTTTACAGAAGATCAATAATCCCAGCTCAGGCTTCTTGGGCCTCAGGAGTTCCTGAAGGTCAAGATGGAGGCCCCTGTGTCCTTTTTATTATTTGAAAAAGCCCAAGAGAAATGGGCACATTTGCAGACTGTATACATCTAGCAGAGGCAGGCTCAGCAGCTAGGCCTGCATCATCTCTGTTCTGGGTTGAAACAGTGTCTGTGTGATGACTCTGGCTATCTTCCCCGGTGAGATACTGTGAGGGGTGGGGAAATAACCTTTTTGATTAGCTTAAATCAGAGTGGGGAAGAACAAAGTAATTATTATTTAACATGCAACTGCCTAAATTGGCAAACATTTAAAGCATAAGGTCTTCACGGCTGGGAGAAGTTCTTGGCTGTGTATACCTATCCCAGCTTCCCACTGATAACATCTTTGATGATACAAACTGGGCCTTATTTATCTTTGTTTTTTACAGGTGAGCACAGTGCCAGGCACATGGCAGGGGCCAGGGGCGGGAGGTGGACCTGGTAATTACTGAATAGAAGTAGATCAAATAAAAAGGCAGATGGTCTCCTGCCCTATAGATTTATTGAGAACTCTCTTGTCATCATCTGCAAGTAAAGGAAAAGGCCATAGAAACCCAGAGACATTCAGGTGTCTGCTTTGGGTGTGGTAGGAAAGGCCATAGTTTTGCATACAGCAGGCATCAAGCAATGCCCCTGGAGAGGAATGGGGGAATGGATCAGCTTCTCCCACCTGTGTCAGAAGGTTCCCTTCCTAGGGGTTCTGCACAACATTCCCAGCCGACAAGTTCCTCTGAAAAAGGCACCCACACACTATAGACTCTCTCCTCTCATCCCTCTTCCCCAGTTGTAGGCAGCTCATCAGATATCATTTCCATACGAAACAGCAACTTGAGTGCAATTACACTGTCATAAATTGGCCTCTGTGCTGTGATTAGCATTCCCATCTTCTGTTCCCCTGGAAGCCTGCGAGCAAGAGCCTGGGGAGGAGACACCCTAGGGAGCTGCAGCTGGAGGCCCGGGAGACCCCGCTTACCAGGATGGTGGTGACGACCAAGGTGGTGTTGAAGAGACTGTCGGAGATGTTGGAGGCATACAGACGGCTGTCCATGCTCAGGCCATCTGCCACATGCCACTGGCCGATCTGAGGAGACCAAGGGGAGAAGATGGGAAGACATGGAGAAGGAACAGGTTGGGCTGTAGGGTGCCAGGCTTGGAGCAGCAGAGGACAGTACCCTGCTGTGGATAAGCCTCAGGACCAGGACAGGGGGCGGCTGCATAGAATTGAGCGGCTTGAGAGACAAGAGATGTTAGCAGAAGGAAAGAAAGGATCGAAGACTTGGAAAAGATAAGAGAGGAGAATGGAGTACCAGACCTGGAATGTGGTGAGGGAAGTTCTGTCACCAGAAGGGGAGGGGACAGGGGCAGTTGTATTATTCTCAACAGGAAGGAGCCACAAGACTCTCTTGTTTTGACCTGCCTTCAATAAAATAATCTAGGCAAGAGTAAGAATGGCAACGGGGGGACAGGGACGGGGGGGGGGCTGGCATGCATCAATAAAGGCTTTAATGCATTCTTTCTGAGGGCTGGGAATGTTGCTCTTTGGTAGAGCTCTGGCCTAGCAAACATGAAACCAAGGTTCAATTCCCAGTCCTGGAAAATGAACACATTATTCAAAGAACAGAAAAATAAATGTTCCTGAATGGTTAAACATATGGATGAGTAGACGGGTCCTAAAGGGGAAGACTCATGTTCTAATCCACTTCTTGGTGTGAGGATTTTGACAATGTTCTAGTTTCCTTTCAGTTGCTGTGACAAAATACTCTGACCAAAACCAAATTGGGGAGGAAAGGGTTTATTTGGCTCACAACTTCGGGTCAGGGTTCATCACTGAGGAACTCAGGGCAGGAACCTGGAGTCAGGATCTGAAGCACTGGCCATGGAGGAATGTTGCTTACTGGCTTGCTCCCCAGCCTGCTTTCTTATACAATATACAACAACCTGCCCAGGGGTGGCATCATCCACAGTGGTCTGGGCCCTCCCACATCACTCAAATCAAGAAAATGCCCCCACAGACATGGACACAGGCCTGTCCAATGGAGGAAGTTCTCCAGTTGAGGCTCCTGCCACCCAGGTGTGTCAAGTTGACACTAAGGGCTTTCCCTTCTAGAAATGGGAATGGTAACATGCCTCTCTCCCTTCTCAGAACACATGGATGGTGTAGGCACCAGTTTAACATGACAGTATGCACCCCAACCAGGAGCACAGATCTCACTCTGCAACCTCAAAAGGTGTCTACACCTCTCTATGCATGCTTTCTCCTCTGCCAACTGGAAATAGTAACAGAAACTTCGTGGGGTCACGGTGAGAATGGATTTAACTGAACACTCCACAAATGCTCTTTTTCCTTCCACTTCCTTCTGTTTTTTAAAATTGCTTTTTTGTTTTACTTTTCTCTTACTGTGTTAAAAACATTTACATGGGGATGGGGGTGGGAGATGGCTCAGTTGGTCAAGTGCTTGCTGTGTGAACATGGGGCCCTGAGTACGGACCCCTAACACTCGTTAAATGGGGCTGGAGAGATGGCCTAGCGGTTAAGAGCACCGACCGCTCTTACAGAGGACCCGGGTTCGATCCCCAGCACCCACATGGCGGCTGAGAACCGTCTGAAGCTCCAATTCCAGGAGAACTCCAGTTCCAGGGGAATCCGAGACCCTCTTCTGACCTCCGCGGCGTTGCACGACATGGGTGCACAGACTTGCATGCAGACAGTACATTCATACACATACAGAAATAAATAAAATTAATTAAAAAAAAATAAAAAAGCTACTTTGATATAGACACAGATGTTTGGATGGTATGTTAATCCATGAATTACATTTTTTTCTGTAAAATATGACAGGGTCTTACTGTGGCTTATAACATCTCCTAACCACTAGAGGATGTAAGCTTGTGGCATCAGCCGTGGGTTATTCCTCCAAGGAGAGAGCTAATAGCCAATTAGATTTGGGATATACAGGCATATGGCTGCCACTGCTGCACACTATTTCCAGGCAGGTGAGGTGTAGCTGGTGCTGATGGAGGAGTCTTGCTTGACTCAAGAAGACCTACATTTGCTTTATTGGTTTAGTGGCCTTTGGTAACACTCTCTGGTATTCCAGAGACCAACTGTATACTTGCAAGTATGGTCTCAATGCATCTTTCCCATGCTTACATCAGGTCTTTGACAGCAGGGCCTTATTGCCCCTCTCCTTGCAGGTATCCCAGTTTACAGGCAAGAAGCCTTTACCGTTTGGGGGAGGCTTGGATCCCCTAGCCAACATCTCCTTGGTAGAATAATCCATTACTGATATCAGAGCTCTCCTGTATTAACATATTTTGCTTAAGTGCATAGCTTAAGGAGACATTAGTATTATATTTGGATCTGAATAGAGAATAACAGACTATATTGCTGTAGTTTTACCATTCACCCCAATCACAGCCCTTACATTCTATCATGCCCCCTCTTCTGCAGATTGTTCCCTAGGCTTAGAAAAGGGGCACAGGTGGATGAGAAGCAAAACAGTCTACTTTCTCTGGAGCTGTTGTCTTGGACTCTGGTCAATTCTGGCTGTTTCCTTTCATGGGCTGACAGTTTGTCCAGGAATAACCTTTCAATCCTACTAATGAAGCACAAGCAATTAGATATATAGGTATTTAAACAGTACTAATTGTTATGGTAGGTTACTTTGGTATAGACACAGATGTTTGGATGGTATGTTAATCCATGAATATAGTCTGGACACTCATCTGATCAACTTGATTAAACATACAAGCCCCCCTCCCGCCTGCTGGATGGTGGGACCCATGGGCTGTGTGGGTTTGGGCACAACTGCTTGCAAACTGGTTTTACATGAAGGATGCTTGTACTCATAAATTATTACTTATTGTTAAAAATTGAAAAAAATAAAGAAGTAATAAAAAAATAAAAAAGCAAGGCATGGAAGAGTGTGCCTGTAATCTCAGCCCTGGGGAGACTGAGATAGGAGGTCCTGGAGGTTGGCTGGCCAGCTAGTCTAGCCAGTTGGAAGGGTCCAGGTTCAATGAGACACTGTTTTGAAAAAATCAGATGGAAAGTGACAGACAAAGATATCCAAATTGACCTCTGGCCTCCATGTGTACAGACATATCTCCCATATAGGCATACACACACACATGTACAACTGCATATAACACACACATATACACACATAAAATATTTACATAAGATCTACCCTCCTAATCATATTTTTGTTTCTTTTTTGAGATAGGGTTTCTGAGTAGCCCAGGCTAACCTCGAGCTTATAGAAATCCCATCTGCCTCAGCTTCCCAAGTGCTAGAATTACAAGCATGAATCACCATGCTCTTAAGCAATTTTTGTTTGTTTGTTTGTTAGTCTGTTTGATATGAGGTCTCATTTTATAGCCCCAGGTGTCCCAGAACTCACTATGTAGATCATCCCAGGCTGGCCTTGATCTTGCAGTGATCCACTTGCCTCTGCCTCCAAAGTGCTAGGATTATAGGCATGTGCCACCATGCCCAGCTCTTAACCAATTTTTAAGTATACAATAGATTACTATAGACTATCCCAAAGTCTTAACAATTCCTAGGGGGAAAATACCCAAGATTCACTTACTTCCCCATTCTAGAAACTTGCCTCAGGCTACCCTGATGGCAGTAATTGGTAGACTGCTTTTCCCAGTAAAATCCTTTTTATAATATACTTTATTACATAAATATATATTATAAATAAACAATTCAAAAATACAAATATGTGTATATAAATAATGTATAAATATATCACATACATATACTAGATCTGCTAGCTGGAGAGGCTAACAAGTCACTTTTACTGATGAACAGCTGAGGCAGATGCCCAGAAAAGACAGCTGATGGCTGTAAGACTCAGAGATGCACATGGCTAACTCTCCTAGGCATCGCTAGGCACCAGCAACGGGTTCCCTAGAAAACCCACAGGTACCTTATGGCCCTGTCCCCTGGAGTTAGACTCTGAATTAACCTCTAAAAGCTCCAACAATGAAGACTTGGCTGTCCCTTGGCCCTCACTCCTATCCCATGGAGCAAGAGGGCTTGGGGTTACAGTGAGGAGAGGCCGGCAGCCTGCCTTCATGGTTTGGAGAAGGTAGAGCATGTAGATGGCAGAGCCAACCCAGGGCCACCCTGGCCCTCCAGCTGGGACCATGCAGATAGGTGATCGGTGGATCCTTCTGGTGGTCAAGGGGACAGAAGCAAAAACTATCCATGAAAGGATGCCACAGGAAAGAAGGGGCAGCTTCTCCACCTCTGTAAGGCACAAGAATTCCCTATTCTTTAGTTGCAAGAAGTGTCTCATACATATGCAAGCAGAAAGCTTCATTTTATATAAAATAAGAAAGCCCACCCAGTTTGTCTCAAGTCCCACAGTCCATCAATTGAGGGGCCTGAACTCTAAGCCCTGTGCCTCTAACTCCAGATGAACCTTCTCATGGAACCCTGCAGGGCCCTGCTGTCTGAACCGTTCAGGCCCATTTATTTCCCCCTGTGTCTCCACCAGCTTTATGTATGCTGAGACCTTAGCACCTCGCCTGAGACAAAGTCACCATCACCTCTCGAATCCACATTGCTTTAGCCAGGCAGGCAGGGGCAGAAGACAGACAAGCCCTCCAGTGGCTTCTGAAGTTCCTATTGCCTCTCACAGGAACCAGCCAGGCCACATCATCCCCTCAACTCTGGCTTCCTCCTCTCTCCAGAGGGATAAGAGGAGGCAGGATGGCTGTGCTGTGAGATTTCCAAATTGGGAGGGGGTGGTAATTATGGGATACCTGTTGTGTCAGATACAGGTGTACTGACACAATTATACCCATCATGCTTTGGAGGAGTTATGATGTTTCTATTTGATTGCCCCTAAGGTCACACAACTAGTAGCTGTGACATCGGCTTAAATCCAGAGCTGGCTCCTAAAACTGTGACCTTTCCCAAATCTGGGTAAGGACATTACTGTGCCCTTCATTTGAACATATAAGGCTAACCAGGAAGTGGGCTCAAGAGGCTTCAGCCATCCAGCATGAAGTCCCTGGTCCTAACACTCCGGAAACCAGGCAGGGATTCCCCTCCTCCCAAGGGCTGTTTCCCTCCTTTCAAAGTATATAGAATCAGCTCCTGATGGTCTGCAAGGCTGAAAAGAGCTGTGCTTGGACAGAAGGAACATAGGAGCGATTAGGCTGGATGTCAGCACTTGGCTGTTCAGAATAAGACTGAACTTTTTAGCGTCCCTATTGTCGCTTTAAACTTAAACTTCACGCCAGCAAGTTCACATACTGAAAAGCAGCCCCAGGCCCTTGGTCTCAATCAAGCAACAAATCAGGTTCTTACAACAGCCATGGAAAGAAAGGACTTTTCCAGAGCCAGATCTGACAGCCTGAGCAATGTACCCTCCCAGTTCTCATCTCTGGAGATCTGGCAAAGAGACTAATTAGCCCCTGAGCTCCAGTCAAGAAACAAGTCTCCCACCCACTCTCCTATTAGCCCTCAAGAAATTAATAAACTCATCAGATCCAACAAAGTGGTTTGGCAGCTATTAGCTGGAGTGGTTTAATTGCAGAGAAACAGTGGGAAGGACCAGGAGCTGCTGGAGCAGGGCCCTGGGACACAGGCTAATTGCACCACCCGCTGGGCACCTTCTATAGTACACGTGCCAGGGGTGAACAGGAGATACCACTCTTCTTACACCATGAACAGTCTGCGCCTCTGCCTGGAGCAAATTCCCTTTGCTCTACCTTGGTAACGCCTGCCTCCTAAGACTCCTGTAGAAACAGCTGGTTTAGAAGCAGCTTCCACGCGCCCACATACACAGACTTCAGACTGCACCTCTACCTGGTGCTGTCTATACTGTTTCTCCTACTTGCTTTGTCTTTTCTTTTTTTGATTTTTGATTTATTATTTTTTATGTGTATGAATGTACTGTCTGCATGTAGGTTGGTGCACCCATGGTGTTGTGCAATGCTCAGTGGTTAAGAGCACCGACCACTCTTACAGGGGACCCGGGTTCAATTCCCAGCACCCACATGGCTGCTAAGAACCGTGTTTAACTCCAGTTCCAGGGGAATCCGACGCCCTCTTCTGAGCTTCGCAGCACTGCTGTCTTTCTACCAGTTTAGAAGCCCTGGGGGTTGCAGTGACGGGAGGGAGGAAAAGCATGCATCTGGGTGGGCAGGACCACAGCTAGCCTCATTCTATAGCTTCTCAATTCAGGTAAGAAGACCTCTCTGTCCTGGGGCTGACCTGGCCCAGCCCGTGTATAGCCAGTGTCACCAAGTCCCATTTTCACACCAGCAATGGCAGCATGAGAGGTTCAGTCACAAAGCCCAAGGGTAGGGCCAGCAATCTGGGCCTAGCAAGCACTCCAGGCTGTTCTGATGCTGGGCTGAATTCCAGCAGGCCACAAAGCACAACTCAAATGACAAAGAGGACCCTAGGGAAAAACTAGGGTACTGAGGACACACCCATGTGTGTGAGAAGATGTTTCAAAACTGGGTCTCTTGGAAAAAAGGCAGCCTTGAATCTAAGCCTCTGCCAATTCCTACGGTGTAAACACGCCACCACAGCCAATGTAAAGTTACATAAACAACAAAGAGCTGGGGAAGCATACAGAGTAGGCTGGTCATAGCTGGTGAAAGCTGGCTCCACCATGTCATGGATGCCAATCCTGCCAACAGGCCCTGGGCTAGACACTTAGGCGGTACATCCTAATCCCAATGTCATCCCAACTTAGCAGAAAAGAAGCTTAAGCCTGATAACTTAATCATTTACTTAATCATTTACTCAAGTTCCAGACTGGATATGGAGAAAAACTAGGACACTAAACAAGGCTCTTGTATTGTTTGATTGGGACTACAACAGTGAAGACAAATGTATTTCTGGGCATGGTGATATTTGTCCATAATCTCAGTGGCTGGGAGGCTAAGGCAAGAGGATCAGTCACTGAGTTCCAGGCCAGCCTGAACTACATGGTGAGTTCCAGGCCAGTCTGGGATATGTAATAAGACTTTGCTATAAATTAATTGATTAATTAAATAAATAAATAAAGCATAGCCTTATAACTGCCAGTTCTACTGCTATCTAAAGAAACATTTTTTCTGAAAAAAAAAGAAATATTTTTCTGATACAGATACTTAGTCAAATATAAAAATTTAGGTATAACAAACACAGAATAGACTTACCCATGCCTCAAATCCCATTGGGATGTAGATCAATATAAATTAATAATTATCTTGCTCCTTTAGTCACCAAATTTTGAAGATCTCAATTACCTATTCAAAGGTATCATCTCCTTCTGAAAGGAGCTACATGTTCCTCTGTCATCTTAACAGAGTGGGTTTCTTTACTATCGTGTGCAGCATTGTCATTAGGCAGCTAGTTTAGACACCGCACTGTGATCTACTGATGCCCTAAGGTTACTGTAGTGTGCAGGGCTAGTTGTTGCAATTTTTTTGTCCTTTTATAAGTGAATCTACTGTTCCTAGTGTTTGTTTCTTCTCTCATGGTGAGCTATCACTTCTTGCTTTTAAAGCAGGACAGTTGTCACCGAAGCATTTTCCTTCTAGGAGCTGTGTTTACCAGTCATAGACCAAGCTTAAAGAAGTGGCTGGAGCTGGGGTGGGGGTGGGGGGTTGGCACAGGCCTTTTAATTCCAGCACTGGGGAGGCAGAGGCAAGTGGATCTCTGTGAGATCCAGGTCAGTCTGGTCTACGGTGAGTTCTAGGCCAGCTAGGCCTACAGGGGTCTCTCTCTCTCTCTCTCTCTCTCTCTCTCTCTCTCTCTCTCACACACACACACACACACACACAAAGTGGCTGGAAGGACAGCTTACACAAGGGGTCAGTGGGGCAAAAGGGTCTATGGAAGTTGGGCTCCATGGCTTTGACAGCAACTCTCCACAGTCCTTTGAAAGGGCACGACTGTACATTTGAATGAACGTCAGGCACTGGGATTTGGTCTGCCACATGGCCATGAGTCGGCATGAGGAAGCTGGTCACTGAAGGAGGTGCTCATATGGCTACCCCATCACAGGCATCTGCTGTTGCCTCCTAACAGTGTTGGCAGAGTGTCCCCTGGAGTCAGGAGGACTGTGACCATAAGGCTTTCCTAGCCTACAACCTCCGGCCAAACCTCCCAGGAACCCTAATCCACACAGGACCTCTCTGATCTTCTCTTTACAAGGTAGCAGCCAGCCATGGCCCCAGAATCTCCTCTCTAGTCACGGCAGCCTCTGCTTGGAGATCCTGCAGTTCTTTCCCATTTTGGTTTAAGAACAGTGACAAGAATCCATACCAGAGCCTACAAGGCCCCACACGCCTGCTCTCTGCCTGCTTGCCGCAATTTCCTTCAGTCTCGCCAGCATCTATCACTTACAGCTCCCCACCAGGGTCTGTGTAGGTGATTCCTTCTCTGGAATTTTTCATGCCTGCAACCTCCTGGCCCTCTTTCGGCTAGTTCAGGGAATGGCAAGCCACAACTTACAGGCTCAATCTGGCCCACTGTCTATTTCTACAAATGAGATTTTTATTGGCACAAGCCAGTCCCATTCATTTATACATAGTCTATGAGAGTTTCATTCACAAGGGCAGAGCTACAACACAAGGCTGGGTGAGCTGTAAAGACTAAATAACTGCTATCTAGATGGCCACAGAAAATGATTGTCCACCCCAGCTAGTTTTCATCTGTCGATCCTTCAGGCCTCTGCTTAAAGACCACCTCCTACAGGAAGCCTTCTCTTCTATCATTTTTCTTTGAACATCTATTAATGGGACATTGCTCACTGCCTATCCATCACACTACACTGTAAGCCTCATGGGAGCAAGGCTATTGGCTTGTTTGGCTTGCCCTCTTCTACAGGGCCTGGCTCAGTACCTTGCTTCTCATAGATGCTCAGTTAAATATACCTGAACAAATGCACCAAGGGTGCATCATCTCATTTAATCCCCAGCAAATCTACAAGGGGTAGATCATATTATACTCATTTCATGGATTTTAAAAACCCTGAATACCAGCAAATTTGGGTAATTAAAGTCCCCAAAGTCACATTTATCTGGTAAATACCAGAATGGGGATTCAAACATATGCTTTCTCAATCACCAGATACACTCCCCACCACTGAGTTATCTGGTTATAAAGGGTCCAGACCATCTTCACAGAACAGGCTTAGCCCAGTGCCTGACACATTGGCAGAGTCTACGTAAATTTTGCCAAGTCCCCTCCCCTCTCTGTGCTGTGGTTTCCTTCCCTGCAGACCTAGAGGTCCAGGGACTTGCAAAGCTGCCATCCCAGAGACTGGCACGCATTGCCGCTGCTGGGAGACTGGCACGCATTGCCGCTGCTGGGAGTCCTGAGGATCCTGCTGCTCATAGCCCTCTCCCTCCTCCCTGAAGATGCTCAGGGATGCCTTCTGGCCACCTTGTTCTCCCCTTAGAAGATAAAAAGAATTGTTTTTAAAGCCTAGGGGACTTGCATCCTTTCGAGCATCTGTGGGTGTGTACACAATGCTGTAACATTCAATAGTTTATGCACATTTAGATGACTGCTCTTTGTTTTCAGGGCCACTGGGACCTAGCTTCTACAGAAGCTGACGTAACCCTAAGTCCTGCTCCAGAATCAGCATCTTCAGACACTTACTGATCTTCCCTTGCTAGGCATTGGCCCATGTGGTTTGCTTACATAAATTTTCCTGATTCTTCGTAACAACCTTGTCATTATTCCAACATGAGAAATGCAGGCTTGGTGTAGGCATTTCAGAAGCAGGAGCAAAGCTTAATGTAAGCAATATCACACAGGTTTATGGTGAATGAAGGAAGGAAATCAAAGCTCAGAGAGGTGAAGCAACTTATTGAGGATTACACAGTAATCTTTAATCCTTAATTAAAGTGGGGTGGAAATTCAGATCCTACCTACTGCTAACACAACTGACTGGACTAAAACAAGTAGACTATCTTAAAAACTTTTTTTGACTTATTTTTATCTTATGTATTTGAGTGTACTGCCTGCACATATGTGATATACAATGCCTACAAAGGCCAGAAGAGGGTATTAGATACTCTGGACTGGAGTTATGAATAGTCGTTAGCTACCATGTGGGTGCTGGGAACAGAACCCAGGTCTTCTGCAAGAGCAGCCAGTGCTCTTAACTGCTGAGCCAGTTATCCAGCCCACAGATATAGACTATCTTAACCCTAAGGCGTAGGTCTTCCCTTACACCCCTCCAATTGCTATGAATTTATCTGCTGAGTACAGCCTTGGAATCATCTGAAAGGGCCCATCCACATGATGAGCTGGGCCAGAGCCTTTAGTATCTGCTCAGGAGCTTGGCACAGGGAACTCAGGGCTATCAGAAGACCCGCACTTTCTCTTCTTCTCTGCTGTACTTGCAGAGACAACCTCTTCAAACCTTGCTCAGCCATCAGCAAAACTGAACCAAAGGAAGCAACCTACATACGTGCTGTAGCTCAGATCTAAAATAAACCTTGTTTAGGAGGTGGTGGGAACTTTAAGCCATGGAGCCAAGTGCAAGGTCTTCAGGCCACTGGGACATGCTCCTTGAGGAAGACCGTGGGACTTCAGCCCCTCCTCACCCTCTTTGACTTTTTAATGATGATCATGAAATAAACAGCTGAGCGTCACCCCACATTCCCTGCCATGATGGGCCCCCACAGGCCCAAAGCAGCTGGGCCAACCAACCATGGACTGAAATCTCCCTAACTGTGAGCCAAAGAAGTCCTTTTCTCTTTACAAGTTGATTAACTCATGTGTTTGTTGTAGTAACTGATAGCTGATTGATGTAATATTGTGTAGTGTTGCTGCTAAGCTGCTGAGATAATAGACATGATGACATGATCCATCCACTGAGCCATTAACTATGAAGATGTAGGCAGCATAGTACTGGTCATCAGTGGGAAGGCAACTGATCAGAAGTTAGGAGATCTGGTTTCAAGTTCTACCTTTACTGCTATGTAACTATATGGCTTGGTATCATGGTTGGCTTCTGCTATCAACTTGACACACCTGAGAAAAGGAAACCTCAACTGGGGAATTTCCTCTATCAGACTGGCCTGTGTTCACATTCCTGAAGCATTTTTAAAATTGTTTTGATATAGGAGGGCCCAGACCACTGTGGGTGGTGTCATCCCTGGGGAGGTGGTCTTAGGTTGTATAAAAAAGCAGATTGGGGGCAGGCCAAGGGAGCAAGCCAGCAAGCAGCATTCATTCATGGTCTCTGCTTCACTTCCTGCCTCCAAGTTCCTTTCCTGAGTTCCTGCCTGGCATCCTTCAAAGATGGATTGTCAGTTGGGAGATGTACGATGAAATAAACCCTTTCCTCCTCAAGTTGGTTTTGGTCAGAGTGTTTTATCACAGTCATAGAAAGTAACTAGGACACCTGGGAAGTCAGTTTTGTTAGCTGTGATAAGATGAATATCCCTGACCTCTCCCCTGATTGGAATCATCTAAGGTGACCACACATATGACAAAAAGTTAAGGCCTATTGAAGCTGGAGAGATGGCTCTTCAGTTAAGAGCATTTAGGTTCTTCCAGAGGACCTAGGTTCAGTTCCCAGCACCAAAGACAGCTCACAACTATCTGTAACTCCAGTAGGGACTCATGCGATGTCCTCTTATGGCCTCTATAGGTACCAAATATGCTTTCCTAACTATAGGCAAAACACTCATACACATAAGATAAAAATAATATAAAATCTTTAAAAATATTTTAAACAATTTTAAAATATAAAGGCCTATTCAGTGCAAGTTCTTTCTAATCCTTCTTTTCCCTATAGGGCCATCCAAAGTTTGAACCATAATCAATTTTTAAACTCAACTTTGGGGTTCTAAGTTGAAGTCCTTATTAGAAAGGATACCTGTGATAATATGTTCACATCCCTGAGTGCCTAAAAGTTCTACATGTGGGCAGCAAAAGGGAAACTCAGGTGTGACACACTGTAGCAGTAGAACCCGAGGAAGAATTGAAGCTAGGGAGTTCCAGGGTCTTTGTGGTACACGAATGCACTTTGACACAGATCAGCGTATGGGGTTGGGGAGATGGCTAAGATAGGCAAATATGCGGACCTGAGTTCTATCCCCAAAACCCATACGAAAAAAGTCCAGTGTGGTGATCCATGCTTGTCATGTCAAATTTGGCTAAGTGAAGAAAGGCAGATCCCTGGGGTTCACTGGCAGCTAGCCTAGCCTAGCCAGCGATCCCCAGGTCCCAATGAGAGATCATATCTCAAAAAACAAGGTAGACAGCACCCAAGGGAATGACACCAAAGGTTGACTTCTGGCATCCGTATGTGCAAGCACACATAACATATGTGTACAAAGCATACACACAACATATGTGTACCCCACCTAAAGCACACACACACACACACACACACACACACACACACACAAATGCAATTCCAGCTCAAAAGATTCAGAATATCAGCCTCCGTGGTGACCACCTGGCACATGGAGATAAAGTTTATTAGCTTTAACTCCAGTGTCTCCATCCATGATAGCTTATATTACACAGGAGCCTGGGTCATGAACAAACCCCAAATTGAGGGCTGAAGGGTTACCTGGGGTAAAAACTCAGTTGCTAAGATGACCAAAGACCTCATTCTCTTAGCCAGAGTAGTCATATCACAACCACACCCTTGAGTGCAGAACGCTGCAGAACCCAGCATCCCAGGACAGCAGTGGCACACAACTGAAGGTTGAAGACAGCCAGCTCAGAGAGGTCTGGGAAGACCCACATCAATGGACTCTGCCTGGGGTTTCTTAAGCCTTCCACTCAGGTGGTCTAATACAGTGTTTGTTAAGTGCTAGCTATAATCCATTTGTGAGTTATTAAATCAATTGAATGGACCAACACCTGCAAAAAGTCAAGTCTGTGTAGAATAGACGAGGCTGCAATGCATGAGCAAGGTAACTATTGTTTCATAAATTTGAGTTTTGATTATGCATAGACATGTGCACCCTGAATAGCATCCTACATCCAAATTATGCTCAGAATATGCAAATACATAGCATCAGGGATTTGCATGCCTTCTCTGTCTACTACTCTATCATCAGCCCCAAGCACAGTATCTGGGAGGTAAGTGATATTTACTAAGCACACTTTTAACACCCATGGACGACTAGACTTATTCCCTCGCTGTGTCACGAATACTACACTACAATTATGCAAATCAGCACTTTTCGTCATCTACTCCACGCCATGGCACTGGAATGAACATTTTATTATTCTCATGTAATCTTTCCAACCACACTTCAGGGGGTGGTTCTGCCATTACCCCCATCATACAGAAAAGAAAACTGAGATTTAAGAGGATTCAGGTCAAGACAGGACCACCACGATACTACACTTCCCCAAGATGTTAATTTCCCTGGGCCACGGATATAGAGCTAATCATTTGGAAATATTTGAATTGTTATTCCTTGTCCAGCAGTATTTGCCATAAGCATTCCTGCCTGAGGAATCCCTCTGCACTTCTTGCTTTTCATTCTGACATATGTATGGAGAAGGAAATTTTAAATAAGCCCTCAGGAAGAGAGTGGGGTATTTTGGTGAAGTAAGGCGGCAGGAGTTTTGGCTCCCACGCCTGGCTCTGCCTTCAACCCCTGTGGCCTCTGGGAGTTTGGGCTTGTCCACACATCCCTGAAGCTATGGGCCTGCCCACCCCTGACCAGAGCAGTTCCTGAATCACTCAGTCTTCAGCAGCAGTCAACATGCCTGTAATCATGTAACTACTTACGTCATCCTCTGTTTTAAGTCCATTTTCCCTACTAGTCAATTCACTCCATGAAAGACAAGACTGTTTTGTTCCCAATCCTATCCCCAGTGTCTAGACTAGAACTCACACTTGCTAAATACTTGGTGACTACATAGATCAACTCCCCTTGTGGCCCCAGCTCCCAGGCATAGGCCTAGTCTATGATGGATGCTCAGTACACCCTGTTGGGTTGAATTATGAAATTCACTTAAGCAAATCACTTTGCTTTTAGTCTTCGGTTATCATGTCTTAAAAGAAACTGTAGGCTAGCCCATTCCATCTCAAAGAAGAATTCCTTGAATCCTGAGCATATTTATAACATGTAGTTTTTCAAAGTGCCATGAAGCTGACCTGGTAGTGAGAGGCCTGGCATGGGAGGCATTAAATAAGACTCCTCTTCATAAGGATGCATTTGCAGGAATCTAAGCAGTCAATAAGAACATTGGTCTGCAAGTCCTTTTATGCCATGTGGCCCCAGGAACATAGGATCTATGTTCCCTCTACATCAGCATAACCAGGAGGAAGGCAAAGTCTGAGGGGCAGATGAGGGCCTTGGACTTCCTAAGGAAAGAAAAGAGTAGCAGCAGGGAGTGCAGAGAAGTCCCCACAGGGGAGTTCAGATGCTCCTATGTCTGCTCCTTTCCACTCTCTCTGGGCTGGCTCATCATAGCTGATTCATTATCCATTGTTCCTATCATCTATACAAAGCTGCCACATACATTGAATTAGGGACTATGGAGCCTTTGCTCCCAGGGAACAATACAGGGTTAGGTTCTTGTGAGCTTCTGGTCAGAAGTCTCATCAACCTATCAATATGTAACCTTGTTCATTTATGTGTGTCTCTGACTACAGGTGCCTCGCTTAATACATACTGCTGATTCTCCAACATGCCCTGCAGCACCACAGCTCAGGCCTGAGGAAAACGTAATGGATGTTCTCTGTAGAGTATGTTACAGTTCCTCTTGTGTACAGGAACACTGGGTGGCATATCAGCGTCACATTGTGGGAATTACTTTAAATGGGAAAAATCACTAGGGGTGGGGGAAAGCGAGCGCGTGCATACACAACACACACAGACACACACACATGCGCGCGCGCGCACACACACACACACACACACACACACATTCCATAAAAAAAAAACAGCTGTTGACAATACTGGAGCTGGAACAATACTGCACAACATTGCAAGCTTCAAGCTCAGATAGGAATGTGCACATTAAATAAGTCAAAATTTTGCCTCTCCCCATGTCTGCAAACTGATGTGCATGTTGATTTGGGGCTTACAAAGCACCAAGCAGTCAAATTTGTAGTTATGGAACTTACAAATTATGAGAATCACCTCCACTTATGCATGATGGGATACGTGGCTTCCTCCAAGATGTGCTCAGACTTCCATCCCTGATCCCCAACTTCTGGGGTACGATGCAGGTGACCTTACTTACTGCCAGAGAGAATAAACCAGCACTGGGTGTTGTAGAACAATCTGGTGACAGATAAAAGCCATCCAGGGCAGGAGTGGCACTTAGGTCACCTCCATCGGCTCTGATTACAATGGCACCCCAACGATGCTCTCAAGTAGGTCAGGGTTTCAGAAGGACACCCAGGTCTTCTATCTGGATAGAAGGACTAAGCAAATGCCGGGCGTGGTGGCGCACGCCTTTAATCCTAGCACTTGGAAGGCAGAGGCAGGCGGATCTTTGTGAGTTCAAGGCCAGCCTGGTCTACAGAGTGAGTTCCAGGACAGCTGGGACTACAGGGAGACCCTGTCTTGGAAAAAAAAAAAAGAAGAAGAAGGACTAAGCGAGTTTAAAGTTTCTTTTGCAAGCCAGGCGTGGTGGTGCACACCTTTAATCCCAGCACTTAGAAGGTAGAGACAGGTGGATCTCTGAGTTCAAGGCCAGCCTGATCTACATAGGGAGTTCCAAGACAGCTGGGGCTATAGGTGTCTCAAAAAAAAAGTTTCTATTGTTATATCCCACATCCCTCTAATTCTTCTTTTTAAATTTCTTTTCAAATTTTTCTTTTTTTAGACAGGGTCAGTATCCTAGGCTGACCTCAATCTTCTTATTAGCCAAGGATGACTTGGAACTTCCTCTTGCCTCTACCTCATGAGTGCTAGTACCATGGTTTGTACCACCTGCCTGCTTATACAGTGCTGGGGATGCACCCCAGGGCTTAGTGCGTGCTAGGCAAGCATTCTAACTGCACTGCATCTCCAGATGCTTTTATATGTTTTACTGTGACAGTGTCTTCCCTGGAACCCAGACCATCTTTGAACTTGCTCTGTAGCTCAGGCTAACTTCAAGCTCATGATCTTCCTGCCTTATCTCCCAAGTGCTGGAATTAGAAGCTCATTAGGCCTTGGCTTTCTTTTCTAACAGGGTGGAAAACCTCCCAGACTGTCTTCCAAGTCGGCTGGGAGTGAGCCAGTGGCCTTCCTCACGTTGATACAAGGGAGGGACATGGCAGAGGCAGCAAGCAGGAAGCTTCTCTGGCCCTTCTCTTTGCTGGAAGGCTAAAGCATTTCACATGAGCTGCTGAAAAATCTGTTAGAGAGCTAAGCATGCTCAAAACCTTCCATCTAAGGAAATTATGGCCAAAGAACATGACTGCTGGCTTCATTTGTTCAACTCCCCAGGTGAGAAGCGGGTTAGAGGGCTTGAGAGACAGCTCAGTGGTTGAGCACTGACTACTCTTGCAGAGGACCCAGGCTCAGTTGCCAGCACCTACACGGCAGCTAACAACCATCCACAACCATCCATAACTCCAGTTCCAAGGGATCTGATGCCTCTGACCTCTGTGGGCATTCGTGACACAGGTGCACTTACATACATTCAGGCAATATACTCATACACATAAAATAAAAATAATAACTAAAATACTTTTTAAAAAAGTGTTTGAAGCTGGGCATGGTGGCGCATGCCTTTAATCCTAGCACTCAGGAGGCAGAGGCAGGCGGATCTTTGTGAGTTCAAGGCCAGCCTGGTCTACACAATGAGTTCCAGGACAGCTGGGGCTACAGGGAGACCCTGTCTCGAAAAGACAAAAAAAAAAAAAGAAGTGTTTGGGGAGGGCAACTAACGACTCTGAGCTGAGTCACAACTGTCAATTGAACACGTACTTTCAACAAAGCCTCTAGACTGGAAGAAGCTGGTTAGTCACCACCATGATGCCGAAGCCAGGAGACTGCAGGGGTTTCTGAGCTCTCGGCCTTGGGCTGAGAATGGCCTCCCTGCTCCTGGCTAAGCACAGGCTTGTGGGTGGGAAAGAACATATGTCTGGGCCTCGCTGCCTTCTGGGAAGACGGTAGATTTTTAGTTTAGGGGAGTCTGTTGCTTAGGAGTGGCCGCAACTCAGGTACTCTTGTCTTCACACTCAGCCAGAGCCACCAAGGAGTGAGGTCGAAGGTCAGGGCAGATGTAGAAAAGATCAAGATCAGAGATGGAAGAAGAAAGAGGCAGGTAGGGACCAGTTGGCAGAACTGATGTCTGCCAGGCATGTCTATATGGAATAGACTATTCATATGACCTCTCCCAGGGCTGTGTGGTCACATCACAGCAGGAGTAACAACAGCATGTTGACACCACCGCCTGCCCTTCTGTCCTCCTCTCTCCCCCGAACCATGCCAGAATTTCTAGGAGATTCCAGGGATATTGCAGACAGAGAAATATATAGTTAGATAGACATCTCCATGTGAGAGAACAGAATTAAAATTTGCAGTGTAGTGGAATCTTCAAAGCACATCTATAAACAGTTTTTATCTTGTTCTCAATAATTTTATGATGCCCATGAAACAGAAATCATGACAATAATCTCCTGAGCTTGCGAAGGAGGAAGTGAAGCTGGGAACTAGGAGTGCTGGCCCTTTCCACTGGGCCACACAGCCCACCCTGCTGCCTGAGCCCCCATATTCTTCCACAAGCCCCCTTGCTTCTTTCCCCTGGCTGGCCTGCCTGTAGCCCCCATGCCTCTGGTTCTGGCTTCTTTCCTTTTTACAGAGCTGGCTGCTGCAGGATGCTTCATGAGACTGAATTAGCAGGTCGCCCTCTCCCAGCTGCCCCAGGCATGAGCTGGCTGAAGGGGCGAGGGAAGTGTCGCTGGGAACTGGGGAACTGGCAGACTTCCCTGGGCTGATCTCAGGCAAAAGCGTGATGGGGCACATGACAAGAAATAGATTTCAAATGCAGCACTTTAAAATTCTGCTCCTCTGCCCAAAAGCAGCCCCCTGTTCAAAAATGTAAGTAGCTCTTAATTTGCCGGCTGATGTGTGAATAGGACTCTGCAGTCGGTGAATTTCCAGCAAAGTTGATAAGCAGGAAGTCCCTGTGCTTTGGGGGAAGGAATGAGACGTGTGGGGACCAGACAGGAAGAGAAAACAGCCCCTTCAGGAAACAGCCCTCCACAGCCAGCTCAACTGCACCTTGACCTTGTCCTTGCTGGGTGACCAAGGAAACAATCAACGCCTCCCTCTTGGGAGAGGGCATTACAGAACCTTTTAGTGAGTACATGTAACTGCTTCGAGTAGAAGAAAATGGAAAGGGGGAAAGAGACGCATTAGTGATTCCAGGGACCTTTCAATCCAAAAATGTAAATGCCAGTTGCCTCTGAGAGCCTTGGCACAGGAAATCTCTCTTGAAGAGGTAGTTTGCAAGCCAGCGGCTTTAGAAGACTCTCAGGACTCCAACTTTAGAAGGCTCTGGTATCCCTGTTGGCTCCAAGCACCTTGAGACACAGAAGGCATACCTATGTGCGCAGACACAGCCACCTCCTCTGCACACCTAAGTCCCTCATGTAGTGCTATGCCCAGTGTATGTGTGTATGGGGCGGGGGTGGGGAGGGAGGCTGCAGGACTGCAGAAGTCCAGTCCTGGAGTGGTAGTGGCACAAGAACGCCACGGCAGATGCTGACACAGGGAAAACAGACAGCAGGGGGCAGCAGGGATGACCTTCAAGGTTGAGTGTGGGTCACATGAGTGGGAGCCGACAAGTCGGAAATGAGGCGGGCACAGAGACCTGAGAATGAGCCAGCCTGCTGTGCCCAAGGCTCCATCATCCATTGCTGAAGAGAACTTTGAGTGGAAGAGCAGGAAAGAAGGGTTACTGAAGAAGGACCCAGCACCCTTCGCTCGGAAGCAAACAGGGTCTCCGAGGGGTTTCAGACCCAGGAATGAAAATATCTATGTACCGTCTTATTAGGGAGTTGGCCTAACTGAGCTCCAGATCTAAAAATTTAAGACATTCTAAGCGATGGCGTCAACTATTTTAAACTCTATGCCAATTCCCCTTCTCCTGACTCCTTAATTAAAAGGGAGAAATGAGTGACTTCTCAGTCACCTTCAAAGCAGCCCCAAGCCACCTCCATCTACCTGAATGTGCAGCCTGAGTCTCCTCATCAAAGGCAGAGATGGCTCTGGGGGATTATAGCCCAGACAACCTCCCCAGCTGGCCCGCCCTCACAGGTCTGTCCCCCAGCTGGGGAACTGGCACTCCGGGCTACTGATTTCCAGCAATCAAACCTGGCTCCAGAGCCCTGAGCCAGGTCTCGGCACAGGCAGCTTCAAAGGATCTGCATATTTATGGTAAACTCCTTCCTCAAATGGAAAATGTATTAGACAGTGGCAATCACAGGATTCTCAGAGCTGCCTCCCCGACGGGCAAGCCATCTGAGCTCGTGGCTGTTCTCTTGAGCTGTCACAGAGGAGGCTCATGGTAGGAGGGGCTGGGGGCAAGAGTGAAGACACCAGGCAGGACTTGTCTGTGACACTGTGACACTTTGCTCATTGTTCCTCAGCTGACACAGAGTCCCACTGGCAGGCAGGGTGTAGTAGGGTTTTCTGTTGTATGTTTGATTGCTTTTGAAGTGGGAGAAGGGGCAAGAAGGTAGGGACAGGAGGGACTTCACCAGCAGGTCTGTTCCACTTGTGTTTAGAGGAACAGAAGATACTTCCTGACCCCCTGCTGCCCAGGGCTATAAGAAGAAGCCCTGATGCTTCTGGGGCTGGACAGATGGCTCAGCAGTTAAGAGCACTGACTGCTCTTGCAGAGGACCTGGGTTCGAGTCCCAGCACCTACATGGCAGCTAAGAACTGTCTTTAAGCCAGGTATGGTGGCGCACGCCTTTAATCCCAGCACTCAGGAGGCAGAGGCAGGTGGATCTCTGTGAGTTCAAGGCCAGCCTGGTCTACTGAGTGAGTTCTGGGCCAACTGGGGCTACAGGAAGACCTTGTCTCAAAAAATAAAATAAAATAAAATAAAGACAAGAAGAAAAGAAGAAGCCCTGCTGCTTCTATGCCCCTTAGGGGTGCTGCAAACCAAACTCATGAAAGGTCCTTGAGGGGGCACAGACCTGCCTCTGTGTGGGAGGCTGTGAGGCAAGATGGCTACAAGCGAGGTGAAATGGAGGATGCCTGACCTTTGTGGCAAAGGGTGGCAAGAATTTGATCTGGGTTTCCTTCTAAAGAAGACACTGAGTTCCTGGTTTGTGTGAGTACTTTAGAAAGGCCATCTCATCCATCCTCCTGCCTCTGTTTAGAAATGCATGAAAAACCATTCCAGAAATCAGCCCTTTGAACTCTGAGCTGTGTCTGTTTTGGACAACAAGACTATTAACTTCCAGCCTGTTTTCGCTTTCCCTCTCCAGGCCAACCTTGTCTGTCTCCATCTCCATAGGAACAGAGTGAAAGGGATCAGCTGTCCCAGGAAAGGCTGGCTCAGGTCTAGTTTCTGTGAAAAAATCTATGTGAAAAGAGCTGAGTGAACTGATAGGAAAGATGGCAGGTAGAGCAAATAAAAGACCCCGGGATCCCGAGTTTAGAAGAAATAAGATATTTGAAAAACAAATCCCTGTAAGCAAGCTGAAAGAAAATAAGAATCGAGTGTAGTCCTAGGCATCTGATGGTCCCCCACCGCTTACCTGGAGCCTTATGCTTTGACAGAGAGCTGACAGCACCCAGCCCCAACCTTCTTGGTGAGAGAGTCACAAACCATGTTCTGTTGGGAACAGGTACAGACCAGTCTCAGGGAAGGAAAAACTAACAAGAGCTTAATCTGAATACTCTAGGGTAATTGCTGGCTGCAATTTTACCCTTCTAAGATCAGGAGCTCTTTAATGGAGTATGACTCTTTTATCCTGCATTCCCAGCCTTTCACAAAGAGCAGATGTTAAAAGAAAATTTTAGGCTAATTCAGGAATGGAAGAATGAATGAAAAGCAATCCAGTTTTACATATCTGAAGAGCTGTAGGAAGAGAATCTGTCTTTTTTGGGCTGCTCCATTGGGCAGAGTTAAGAAATAGAGGTTGACCCTGGAAGAATCTGGAATGTTTCCCTAAGGAGGCAGTGAATTCTCCAGCCCCGAATGCGCTCACAGAGATGCTGGGGGTGTCTCTCTCATGTCACAGTGAAGACTATTCTTGGAGTTGGGTTGGAAGATAACCAGGATGATTAAGTGTCCCCATGTTCTGGGCAAATGTTGAATAATGGAGAGAGGTGGGTTCTGAGGAAGCTAGACCCAAGCTTGGTTCTTGAGTCTGCCTTTGTGCCTATACGAACATGGATATATTTCTTTATCTCTCTGCCTCAGTTTTTCCACCTACAGGTGAGGGAAGAGCTTTCATGTCAGGGTGATAAAAGAATTATAAAAATATATGTGTACACTACCCAGCACAATACATTATGGAGGCGACAATAAATGTTAGCAATTATTACGATGTCAAGAGAACTAGCCTTGCACATAACTAAAGCTAGTCAAAACACGGAGCCACACAAATCTATTTTCAATCATTCTTGAGCTCCATATGAGGTTACCATCATCACCACACAGAGAAGGAAAACTCTGCCCCACCCCCGCTTGTGATATACAAAGAACCAATGGGATAAAGGTAGATCTGCATCTTCAGCTGGGGATGTCAAACCCCGAAGGCTTAATTAGAGCCTGTTAAGCCATTTCCGATCCTCAGATGAAAGGTGTACTCATCTTATTACAACGCTAACAAAGTTGCTCAGGGGATGCTCACAATCTCTGATCTTTAGACCAAGTTAAATGAAAGAAATTAAGGACCTTCTAAAAGCTGTGCCTCTTTTCCTCTTAGCTTCTTTCAAAGAAGACTTTCCCAGACAGGAAGGGACACAATGCTATGCTAAAGCTCCCCGGGCACATCTTCTGAGGGGATAAGAAAGGAGACTATGGTTTGAGGCTCTGAGGGGATGGACTGAGGTATTAACTATTGATTCCTATGCCCATAAATAATTTGGAAATGTTCAGAATGTCTCCTCCAGGACACCATAGGGAATACCTTCCTCCAAATGTGCTTGAGCAGAACCTCCCAAGAAGGAAAACACTCTCTAAGCAGAATCAAAATAGTAATTTTTTTTAATGGTAAAAAAATGAACCCTGAATTCTGAAAGACTATTTTTAAAATGGTAATAATCCTTTAATCAGCCACCAGCAGGGAATATGGTATTTGGTTCAGACATTTTACCAATTATAGCTTACTGGGTCCCTGCATGGTGCTTTCTAAATAATCAAAACCAGCTCTTAATAGTCACTAGCCCAGAGAGGAGAGAAAGAGCAGAACCAATTGCAAATGAGAAGATGCCATAGCTAAAGAAAGCCCAGCCGGCAGGGCATTAGAACCATCCTGGGTGATGGCAGGTGGAATCACAGCAACAAACCTGGAGTAGGGACTGAGACTGGGGGGCTTTGGGGACTCCAGGGAAGGAAGGGAAAGCCAGGAGTAGAAAAGCCCAGAACATGGGTTATGGAGTTCGAGAAATGTGGGTATGAATGCTAGTCTGCCCAAGTCCTTTGAGACAATGAGACCTGAAGCATGAGTGTGTGTGTGTGTGTGTGTGTGTGTGTGTGTGTGTGTGTGCAGGTGTGCATGCCCCTGCCTGTATGTGTAGAGAAGAGTGGCTATCAGGTGTCTTTTCCTGTCACTCTCTGCTTTTTTTGCCTTGAGACAAGGTCTGTCACTGAGCAGGAAGCTCATCTTCTTGACTATGCAGACTCACCAGGGAGCTCTGGTGGTCCCCCTGTATCTGCCCCCAGTACTGGGGTTACAGGCAGGTACTGCCATGCGGGCCTTTTTATGTGGGTGCTAAGGATTATAAGGCAGGTCCTCATGGTTGTAGAGGAAGTGCTTCTACCTGCTAAGCCTGCTGTTTCTTATTGGTGAGATGGTCTACCTTAAACAACTGTCTTCAAGACGAGAAGCGATCTGTGCAAAGCACCATGTGGCATCTGCTATGCAAAAGATAATAATATACTTCCCCTGCTCCCTGTCACTTCCCTTCCCCCACCAACATCACCTTGGAAAGAACTGGAAGAATATCAGAGCAGAGAGACTGACATTCCTCCCATCCCGGAAGAGAAGCCTGAGTAATTATCCCTCCATCAACCATTTCTTCATCCTGCAATAAGCAGGGAAGGACACCCGTTAGGAGGCAGAGATTGGGTGGTGATTGGGATGGGATCTGGGGACCAGTGTCAGGAAGCTACATCTGTGCCTGTGACACATTACAGTTTCCATTTGGCCCTCATGACACCTGAACCAGACAGCCAAGCAGCAGGACAGTCGCCAGACTTGCTGAAAAACCCGGGTTATAAAGAGGATTCTCATCGCCAACTTTAGAAGTCCAGTCAGCAGAGTCCCATAGGATAGCTGAAGGTCAAAACCATCACCTGCATTAATGGTCACTTGTATGGCATTTTCCATTCAATGTTAACTCAAAACCATGCAAGTAAGCACAGGGAAGCCTAACGATAAACTCTAATCACAGGACACTCTTCTGTGCAGGGTTTGCCAAAGGATAGCCTGTGGACAACACACCTCTACTCATCCATGTAGGTGGTAGTGAAGCCTAACAGATTCCTAGGACGCACTGTTTCATTAAATCAAAACACAGTGTAGTGCTGGAGGATGCACATTTTAAAGCAAGCTTGGTGGGTCACTCTTGAGCAGATTTGTTTGAGAAGCTTGTTATTTAACCACTAGTGGGCACTACTGATGCAGGGGCAGCATCCACAAGAAAGCCCAGGGCAAATTCTCTGGTCCTGGTTAAGTAGGGCTGGAAACTACATCATGAGGGCAGGGGGCTGCATCATAGGGATGGGTCTGATGACGCTGAAGTGCCGAGGCCTTAGACCTGCCCAAAGTCAGGTTGAGTGGTAGCTAAAGTAGAAGCAGAACGAAGTTGAAGGGGAATGTTGAGCAGCATCAGCTGTCTGTCAAGTAGAAGGCAGATCAGGGATAGCAGGTACCATGAAAGGCCCAGGAAGTGGACTCTTTCTGGGATCGTGATATAGACAGACTGACGTCCAAGGTTTGCAAAGGCCAGGCTGGGGCCCTCTGGACTGGGCCTGGGGCTGTACGAGCACTGTGTTCTAGTCACTCCCACCATCTCTCTCCTCATCCCCACAATCCTTACCCCTTGTGCTTTCTACCAAAGGTAGTGCTTAGCATTGCTGTCACAGTGTCACACATGTATTTCTTTGTCTTTTGTCAAAAGCAGATACTTCATCCATTTAAAAACCTGTACCTACAAGGGAGACTAGCAAATAGAAGATGCTCACTTAAGTGTTAACTTGAAAGAAAGAAACAATGCTCTTTACTTCACACCCCTTGAGACGATTGGGGCTCAGGGAGAATTCTCCCTGACGATTTCCCTACAGGCTGGCAGCTTACTCATTCAGAGATGATGACCCGTGGGGCATGGTTTGAGTTTAATAGTCCCAAATTGCAGTGCTCTTTCTTCCTCACTCCCTCGCTCCCTCGCTTGCTGGCTCTCATTATCTCACCAGACTGTGAGCCCTCAGTGCTGGGATTGTGTCTGTTTTCCCTGGGCCTAATACATTGTCTGACACATGGCAGATGCTCAGTGAAAGACCTACTAGACACATGAAGGAACCACGGTCATTCTGGCTGTTCACCTGATCTTGTTCTCCCACTTTTCACATATGTGAGAAGACATATAAGTCATGGCTTGAAGATATGCAGCTCTGGTTCAGAAGTGAAGGTGTTTTTGACCATCAGCACTAGGATTTGGGAGTCATCTCCATCTTGCTTGTTCCATTTTCTCTACTCTCTTCTAAAAATAACCCTCCAGGAAGTCACTGTTCCCCTAGAAAGAATGCCCTAGAGCAAGTGTGGAGGTTAGCGTCCTCTTTTGGAATCAGGGGCAAAGTAGCAGGAGGTAGAAGCGATGTGCTTCCTTGCTTTATGGCTCCATCAGGATCTCCTTGGCACCTGTTGACCAAATCTGTTCCTGGTCCTGTCCTGGGCCTCTTGTTCCAGACTTTAGTAAGGTGATGTCTAAAACTGCACTTTAGAAGAATTATCAAGGCAAGTCTGATACATAGTTCACAATAATGGTTAAGGACCTGGACATTAGAGGAAGTATACATGGGTCCTAAACCAGCCCTGCCATTACTTAGTTGTTGAAAGACAAGCCAGTTACAAAATTATTTCCTTGCTTGTGGCAAGGACATTAATAAAAACTACCTATTTGGGGTCTGTGGAGATGGCTCAATTAGGAAAATGCTTGCCTTGCAGACATGAAGACCTGTAAAAAGCTGAGCACAGTGGTATACACCTGTGATCCCAGCACTGGAGAGGCAGAGGCAGGAGGATTCCTGGGGCTAGCTGGCCAGCCAGCCTAGCTTAATTAGCGAACTTCAGGTTCCATGAAAAACTCTGTCTCAAAAAATAAGGTGGAAAGTGACAGAGTAAGATACCCAGTGTCAACTTCTGGCCTCTACATCTGTGTGCATGCATATCACATACATGTGTACACATATATGAACCACACACCAATTTCCTATTTTTTAAATAATTACCTATTTTTTAGAATAAAGGATGAATGAAAAGTGTTTGCTTTGTAAGGTTAGATGAGCCAATATGTGCCATACTTAGCAAGATATAAGACTTACAGGAAGTGTTTAAGACAGGAGAGCCGCCATGATAGTGCCGATGGTGATGAAGATAAAGAGATGATTCTTCTTAATTTTCTAGGAGGATGGCTGTACAAGCCCTATAGTGGGACATTCCTGCACCCAAGCACTCTGACAGTCAGGAGGGTCTTTAACATGCCTGCTTCCTGCTGTAATTAGTGCATGGCTTCCTTTTTCCAGCCCTTCCTGCGGTTGGAGAGGGCTATAAATAAAAGGAGTTGATTATTAGGGGATGGGGAAGATATAGACCTTCAGAGAGACACTTGGAGTGGTTGGCAGGGCTCCAGGTTCCTCTGATGGAGGATCAGAGAAAAGGGAACAAGAGAGTCAACAGAGGAGGAGGAGGAGGAGGAGGAGGAGGAGGAAGAGGAGGAAGAGGAAGAAGAGGAGGAATAGAACAGGGAGATTGATAGAGGAAGATACTTGATGTCCTTCTAAAAGGAGTTCTGAAGGGCATAGTGTCCCTAAGATGATGGGAACTGGCAGCAGCAGACAGGAGGGCACGGAGGGGCTGGCAGAGAAGAGCAGGAGAGAAAAGGCCATGATGTACCCCAGCCTACGTGGGATCTACCCTGTGCTGTATCTTTGGTGTCGCTGGAGTCTAGCAGGGATTCTACGGTTAGGGGGAGACTAAGAAAGTAAAACCTTTCCAGAGTAGAGAGGAGCGGGGCACCCCTTCCTAAGTGATGTCTCCCTTCCTTCCTATCTCACTCCATAAGGCATGGTTGCCTTCCCCATGGCATTCAGCTGAAGAACCCACACAGGCTTATCTGGAGCCAAGAAGGCCAAGCCAGTGCAGTTCAGGAGCCTATACCAGGATTGAGCCTGCCGTGTGGGAGGACAGCTGACAGCTGGACTCCGTCTGGAACTAGGGACAGACAAAAGAAAAGAGGAGGAGGATCCATTACTGTAGCAGCAGAGCTAGGCTTACCTGCTGAAAACCATTCCTGGTGAACTGTAAGATCTTCAAGGCATAGTTGGACCTCTGGCCTTTGCTGTTGAATTCAATGTGGCCGGTGAGACCTTCCAATTCTACCTGTCCAAGAGAGAGTGAGTTACAGCACCAAATAGGTCCTACCACCACCTGCCCCAAGCAGGCATCTCTCCTACATTCTATTTCAGAGAGCCCAAGAGACAGGAAGCCACTGTCCTGCCCACACTGTCGCCACAGCCACTCAGGCCAATAAGGGGGAGGCCCACACCTAGTAACCCTGAACCAATTGCAGAAGCCAACACGAACCACCATACTAACTTATGCTCAGGTTCCTTTCTGCCCTTCCCCTAGACCTGCAAGGGAGCTATCACCCTCATTTGTCTTCTTCAGGAATCTAGTGACCCCATCTCTGCAGGAAGTCAAGATACTTCTGATCAACGCAAAAAATGCAAGACCTTCTATAACAGCCCTCTTTGATGAGGGCTGTCTTCTTCATGGGATAGAAGAATGATTAGAGTAAGAACTCAGGAAAAGCCCAACAAGCTAGAAGTCTCTAGCCCGAGACTACAGAAGGATGCCAGGCTCCAGCAGCATGGCCTTTCCCAGCTGTGCTGAGCTGTGCAGGGTCTACCTCTGGACAGAGGCCAGGTTCCAAGCCTGGAGTTCAAGATCCCTTCCTAATTCAAGATTCAAGGGGCACTGCCAAGGATTTCTGCTTGGTTATTAGTGATTAGGGAACAAGTGGGACCTGATCTACTCAACATGGGTAACCGCAGGTGATGTTCAAACTAGTGCTAGGACCCACCATGGAAGACTCGCACCAGGCATCCCACCCCGGGGCTGGCCATGACCAGGCCCTCGACTGCTCCTCACCATGCGCAGGTAGTTCATGAGGCTGGTGCCATGTTGCCAGATCTGGGCTGAGCCACAGGACAGGGGCTTCACACCGATCTCCTGGCTCCGGTTCAGCTCTTGTACTGCTGTCACCACAGCATAGACTGCATCAAACAGCAGGGCTGAGGACAGCTGGGAGGAGCAGAGAAGAAGCGGCAAGGTATAGAGAAAGGGGAGGGAGCAGAAAGAAAAGGGAGAACAAGGGAGGATGGGGGGGGCGGGGAAGAGAAGGTCACCCAAAGGCAAAATAAGGGGGCCCCATCATGGGCCTCTGCCCACCTCTGCCTCTGGGTTCACTTGACTTCTGACAGTGGTCAAGGTCTGTATTCAAGAGCTTTGCAACCTGCATCCTACTGATAAAGGCTGCTTTGGGTTGAAGCATCAAGACGCCCCCTTTAGACTCTAAATCCTCTCCTCTTTCTCTCCAGGGAAAGAGCAAGACCTGGCTCCCAGGAACGAATCCACAGGAAGGCAGGCAAGGCTGCTCGTCTCAGGAAGAGGGAAGGAGTTTTCCACTCCCCTCACACTTGCCTGCTTTACCAGGCTCAGGTGCAAGTCACTTCATCCCAGAAGAACCTCGTGAAACTGTTCCTTCCTGGATGTGCCTGGGATTACAGTCTAGCTTGTGCTGCTCCATGTGCGTGCGGTATGTATATGAAGTTCAGAGTAAGTTCAAATCCCCAAACTGAATATAAAACTTCATTGCTATGGCAGATGATAGTGGATGGGAAAGGAGGATCAGGAAGACAGAACACTAATCAAAGCAATGGGAGGTGGAGTGGGGTGGAATTACAAAGATCTGTGGTTGGCAACAAAGAAAGGATTTCATCAAAGACGACATAGTGGAACTGAACATGGAAGGATCTGGTAGATGGTGTTAGACACGGGCATGGCAAGCGGCTGGGGAGGTAGAAAAGCAGCCCATAGCATGAGGCTCTAGGAAGAGAGGCTAGGAGATGGAAAGCGTGGGGCAGGCCCAGAGGGCAGAGCGAGCACTCGGTGGCTCATAGGGAAGGCATTAAATGTGTAATGTCCTGGAAGGAATGAAAATATTCTAGGGAGACAGTTGCACCCCTCTCTTTGGTGAGATTATTGAAACAATGGTCTTCCAGAAACTGGAATTTTCCCAAGAATTTCATGCTGGGAGGAGGAAAAGACAGAAGGATTATGCCAACGACAGGAGACACTTGCCTCTCAGCACAATTTAACACAGTTTGACAACAGGTCGGACCACCTTGCAGGAGGGACTGGAGCCCAGAACGTGGTGGGCGGGAGTGCGCTTTGACCAGGACTGCTTGGTTATGCGTTCTTCTAGCCCTCTACATGAACTAAACCTCATGTTGGGACCTGAGGATGGACTCGAAGGGTCACCGGACCTATTTGCTCTTCTTCCCAGTGTAGATGCTCTGAGTAATTCTTTCTCAGCTTTTCGCTGTTACTGGATTGTTGGCTTGATCTATTGAGGATGGGTGGTGGCACCTAGCTTGTTAGGAATGCCAGGGTCCAAGCTCTGGTAACAGAGGGAAGAGGTCAGTACGTCTGGGTCCACACCTTTATATTCCCTATTAAGTGAAAAGCTCCTGAAGGAAAAAGACAGGGAAGACCTTTATGTTCAGGTGCTGCCGACATCTGGTGTGGGGTCTGTGATGGACTGAATAAGCAATGTCCCCAGAGGCCATGTATGTGAACACTTGGTCCCTGGATGGTGGTGGTGTTTAAGGTTATGGAACCTATAGGAGGTGGGCCTTGCTGCAGGAAGTCAGTGGGGGTGGGCTTTAAGAGTTCATAGCGCCCTCTGACTTCTCGTTCTTTCTCTGCTTTTTCCGTGTGGCTGAAGATGTGATCTCTCAACTTCCTGATCCAGCCACCTGCTGCCATGCTTTCCCAACTAGTATGGACTGTCCCTTGGGAACTGTACCTAAGCCAAAATAAACTCTTTCTTCCATAAATTACTTTTGGTTGTGGTGTTTTATCACAGCAACAAAAAGTGACTAATACAGGGAGTGACATGTAGTTGGTCCCCAAGACATAGCTCTTGACTTGAATGAAGTCTTGGCTGAAATCTGCCCCTTATCTGGTGAGTGAAGTCAATGTGTACAGACTTTGGGGACAGAGAAGGCTAAAGAGCTGGGTGGGTGGAGGGAGTATAAACGTTCCTTGTCCTTGGGGACGAGGACATGGGGAGCTTGTTTGGCACTGTCCAGAGTCCTGAGGGAAGTCTAGAAAGGCAGATGGAGTCCTTGAGGAGAGATGCTGAGAGGCCGGAGGGCCAGTTTCTCAATGGTACCACTGAAGTCCCCTAGGCAATCAGCCTGCCCTTGCCTCTGCCCCTGCCCTCGACCCTTCCTAGCACTCTCACGTATCAGAGGACACCTCTGGGAGGTGCTGGAGAGCATGCTCCTATATGGGGGTCTTCCTGTGGCCTGCCTCTTGCCTGTCCAGGCTCCAGGACACTGGGCCCTCAAAGGGTGGAAGGAGGGAGGCCACAGCCCTCCAGACAGGCTATACAGCGAGAGATGGCAAGGTAAAGAGGAAAGAACTCAGGAGCAGAGCTCTACCCTTGGGTGTTAAGTGATCCTGGTCCCTCACTGGACCTCAAGGAGGGACAGTGCCTTATCTATAAAAGAGACGCAGTGTTATAGCCTCGTGGGACAGTAAAAGTGCAAGCAGCAGGAGTCGCTGTTCCCAAGGGTGGGTCTGTGCACTCTCGCATCCAACAGGTTATCAGGTGGTCAGGTACAGATGTTGGCTGAATGCAGGGTCTGGGGAACAGATGAATAGGGCAGAAAGCACACTGGACAAATAGCCTCAGTTCTTGAACTACACATAGGGTCTGAAATAGGTACTGGATGAGGACAAGGAGGATGAAGGCTGGAGACAGCAATGGAGGCAGGGAAGCCTAGAAGGAAGGAGGCCCAGGGGCAAACTGTCTGATGCCCTGGGTTTGGAGCGCCACCCAGTTCACCTCGTAGCCTCCTCACTGTTTGCCAGTCCATTAGCTAGTATTGCCTACCTAACACTATTCCTTGGCTTCCACCCATCTTGTTTAGGTGTCCTACCCTGCACCTTCCCCACCCTCCCACCCTGCCTATGCTGTCAGCAGCGTCGGCTCAGGTGAGCCTGAGCCAGTCAAGTGTTTCCCATCCCCTGCCAGTGTAGGCCAAGTAGACCCGATCTGACTCGTGAGCCTTCAGCTTCAGCTCAGGCGAGCCTGAGCCAGTCAAGTGTTCCCATCCCCTGCCAGTGTAGGCCAAGTAGACCTGATCTGACTCGTGAGCCTTCTGAACGGTTCTGTGTCTGGATGTGCTGCCTGGATCCACTGAAGCCAGCTTGGCTCTGGGTTGAGCACCAAGTTCATACCAAGGATGACCAAAGAAAGAATAAAAGGACCAGGCCCTCCAACCACCACCACCGCACCCTCAAGTCTTGCTACACTGTGTGATACCACACGCCTTTAAGCACAAGGCATTTTAATTGGGGTTTCTGATACCCAAAGCCAAGAACAGCTGAACTAGTGTGGAAGCCCTCATCTCTCAAGTCAGTGCTGCTCAAAGTCCCCAGAAAGGCCTGCACCCTGGCCCTCTTGAGGACCCTTCCTCCTCTGGTCCGGGAGAGAAATGTGTGCTTGTGGAGGAAGCGGGCCACACTGTTCTCATACCCCTTTCCGCTGCAGGCCCAGTGCCTTCCCACTCCATGCCTAATGATATTCCCACTCTGTCTGGAATGAGGTCTCCTTGGCTGATGCTGTGTGTACATGCATGTTATGTATGTATTCATGGGTATATGTACACACATATGTGGAGGTCAGGGGTTGGCATAAGAGTCTTCTATCATTTTCTTATTTTTTGAGATAGAATCTCTCACTGAACCTGAAGCTCACTATTTGGGTAGAGTAGTTGCCCAGCAAGCTAGGTTCCAAGGGGTCCCTCTGCCTCTACCTCTCTAGCACTGGGGTCACCACCAGACACTGATGCGTCTGGCTTTCTACATGATCTGGGGTCGTCCTCCCTGCACAGCTAGCACCCTCTGCAGTGAGCCATCTCCCCGGCCCTTGCTTATGCTCTTATCAGGGTATGATCCAAATACAGATAGGGCCTTGTGTGCCTGTCCCCAGTGTCCTGTGTCATCTCCAACTCCAGGGTCATCATGATCCCTTAGATATTTGTCATAATTACAACTCAAGCTGGAGACACTAGGAGCAGGGACCAAATAAATGGAAAATCATCAAGCTAAAATTCCTAGTTCATCTCTAGCTATGTACATCCTTAGGAGGGTGACCTGGGTGAAGGGTCTCCATGGGCTCTTCATTTTATGGGCCTTCTCCAAAGTGGAGCCTGGAATGATCCAAGCTGATACCTCATCCCCTAGGACCAAGACAGTCTCCTTGGAATCCTCCATCTACTAACAGACACCTCTTCTATAGACTCCGGGCCATCTACCCAGGCTACACTCCCATCTTTCTGAGAACTTGCCTCCTCCAGTCCCCAGTCACTCTGCCCCAGCTGCCAATCCTCTCCCGTCAGCTGACCCCACCTGCCGGGCTGTGGGACCTTGCCACCCCTCTGTCCGCCCCCATCAGTTTTCCTCTGGTTCAGCTCTCTACCCTAAGCATCTCTGCTCTCCTAATTGCCTTCTTCCTCTGCTATTATTGATGAACTAAGCTCTGAAAACCACTTGGGCCACAGTCAGTGAAAAGTAGCTCATGTCACAAAAGCACTTGTCCCTGTCTCCATTTCTGGCCCCACTTGGGAGGAAAGGAAGACATTCCCACCGCTCCGCTCCTTCCCCTTCCTTTCCATTTCTTTTTCCTCTCACCATCTATTCCCTTCATCTTCCCAAGGCCTCCACTTCCAGTCTGTGCATGCGTGAACCCCTTGATTTGTCTCTGTCCCTTCTGTCCCTGTCTCTTCTAAATACTAAATCCCTCAGCTGGCTCAATCCTCATTTAAAATCCTCTCTTCTTTCTTGGCATCAACAAGCTGTTTGGCAAGGAACCCTGGAGTCTCTTGTTTTTATATTTTCATTTGGTTCCTCATTGTTGTTTTCTTTTGAGCTGTTTTGCAAATTGTTTTGGGGAATGAAAGACACGGTATAAATTAAGATGAATCAATTCTGACTCAGGGAGTTGCGACTGGACTCCTATCCCCTCCCCAAATGAAAACAAGTATATCTTCTAGGCACACACCCATAACCCACATCCCTCTCATAGAAGCCATGACTGGTTTCCCAGGATCCTTCTGGGTGCCCATTTGTTGTTGAATCTCTGTAAGCTTAAACTCTGCCCCCCAAAATAATACCAGGGCAGGAACCATCAAAATCCCATGGACTAATTCTTACAATCTGGATTTTATTCAATGAAATAAACACTTAATTACAAACATCTGCTTTAGCCTAAATTCTAATTACTTAATCTAGCCATCTGTAATTTTAATGATTTCACACAATTTTCATTCTTTGCTGTGTGATTAATGGGAATGGCATATGAAACTATGTGGGCGTGTGTGTCCCTTCCACACACTCCCTCCGTGCTGGCTTTGTCTCAGGCAGGAAGCGCGCGCATCTGCAGCCTGCCTCAGGCCACCTGGCAGCTTCTTGGCCTGGGTGGGCTCACCAAGCTTTTTCCTGGCCATCTTTCATCCAGCTGCTCCTTTCAAGCCCTTCAAAACAGACTTCCCACACCTAGGATTGTGGGAAGCTGAGGAAACCAGAGAGTCTCCCATACAAGCCCTGAGAAGGAAAAGAAGAAGAGTAGAGAAAAAGTGGAATGTAGAGTGAAGGAAAGAGAGAGCAGAAAGAGTGTGGAATGTAGAGTGGAGGAAAGAGAGAGTAGAAAGCTGAGAGCAGAAAGAGTGTGGAATGTAGAGTGGCGGAAAGAGAGAGCAGAAAGAGTGTGGAATGTAGAGTGGAGGAAAGAGAGAGTAGAAAGCTGAGAGCAGAAAGAGTGTGGAATGTAGAGTGGAGGAACGAGAGAGCAGAAAGAGTGTGGAATGTAGAGTGGCGGAAAGAGAGAGCAGAAAGAGTGTGGAATGTAGAGTGGAGGAAAGAGAGAGCAGAAAGTGTGGAATGTAGAGTGGAGGAATGAGAGAGCAGAGAGTGTGGAATGTAGAGTGGAGGAAAGAGAGAGTAGAAAGCTGAGAACAGAAAGAGTGTGGAATGTAGAGTGGAGGAACGAGAGAGCAGAAAGAGTGTGGAATGTAGAGTGGAGGAAAGAGAGAGCAGAGTGTGGAATGTAGAGTTGAGGAAAGAGAGAGCAGAAAGTGTGGAATGTAGAGTGGAGGAACAAGAGAGCAGAAAGAGTGTGGAATGTAGAGTGGAGGAACGAGAGAGCAGAAAGAGTGTGGAATGTAGAGTGGAGGAACGAGAGAGCAGAGAGTGTGGAATGTAGAGTGGAGGAACGAGAGAGCAGAAAGTGTGGAATGTAGAGTGGAGGAACGAGAGAGCAGAAAGTGTGGAATGTAGAGTGGAGGAACGAGAGAGCAGAGAGTGTGGAATGTAGAGTGGAGGAATGAGAGAGCAGAGAGTGTGGAATGTAGAGTGGAGGAATGAGAGAGCAGAAAGAGTGGAATGTAGAGTGGAGGAACGAGAGAGCAGAAGTGTGGAATGTAGAGTGGAGGAACGAGAGAGCAGATAGAGTGTGGAATGTAGAGTGGAGGAACGAGAGAGCAGAGAGTGTGGAATGTAGAGTGGAGGAACGAGAGAGCAGATAGAGTGTGGAATGTAGAGTGGAGGAACGAGAGAGCAGAGAGTGTGTGGAATGTAGAGTGGAGGAACGAGAGAGCAGAAAGTGTGGAATGTAGAGTGGAGGAACGAGAGAGCAGAAAGCGGGCTAAAAGGAGAGAATGGGAAAAAGAAAAGGAGAGTGGAGAGAGCATGGGAGAAGACAAAGACAGATGGTCTGAGATAGAGGACAAAGGTGTGGAGGAGGAAGGGAAGAGATCCCACCAAGGCAGGAGTCCTGCAGTCTTTCATAACTCAACACAGGAAAGACCCCAGGCTGTGATTTCCTACAACCTCACCCCTCGCCTACTGGCTTGCTGTCAGAAGGGCTGGGCTGTATGTGATGAGAATTTCTCTGGCCCCGCAGAGGTAGGAAGACGAAGCTCTTGAAACAGGAAGCTGCAGAGGTCTGATGGCTCCAAGGATGCATCCAGCCTCCCTTCTAGCCTCCCTTCTGGCCTCCCTTCTGGCCTCCCTTCCGGCCTCCCTTCCAGCCTCCCTTCCAGGCTCTTGAGGTGACTGCTGATAATGTCTCCTTTTCCTCTGGGGCTGTGGCAGAGAGGATATCTGGAAGGTTCCCCACAGGGAGAGGCACGTCTAGGCTCTAGTCCCAGGTATGTTAAAGTGAGGACCTTGGGAGACCCTCGCGTGTCACTTAGCTTTCTGGCCTGCTTCCTCATTGTCAGAAAGGGGTGTGTGCCAGTCCTTAACTATTACCAGGATTCCATGAAGAAGAAAAAAGGTCACGGCAGCATCATGTTGGGGTGTGCTATAGCAGCGAGGCAGCATCATGTTGGGGTGTGCTATAGCAGCGAGGCAGCATCATGTTGGGGTGTGCTATAGCAGCGAGGCAGCATCATGTTGGGGTGTGCTATAGCAGCGAGGCAGCATCATGTTGGGGTGTGCTATAGCAGCGAGGCAGCATCATGTTGGGGTGTGCTATAGCAGCGAGGCAGCATCATGTTGGGGTGTGCTATAGCAGCGAGGCAGCATCATGTTGGGGTGTGCTATAGCAGCGAGGCAGCATCATGTTGGGGTGTGCTATAGCAGCGAGGCAGCATCATGTTGGGGTGTGCTATAGCAGNGGAGGAACGAGAGAGCAGAGAGTGTGGAATGTAGAGTGGAGGAACGAGAGAGAAGAAAGTGTGGAATGTAGAGTGGAGGAACGAGAGAGCAGAAAGTGTGGAATGTAGAGTGGAGGAACGAGAGAGCAGAAAGCGGGCTAAAGGGAGAGAATGGGAAAAAGAAAAGGAGAGTGGAGAGAGCATGGGAGAAGACAAAGACAGACGGTCTGAGATAGAGGACAAAGGTGTGGAGGAGGAAGGGAAGAGATCCCACCAAGGCAGGAGTCCTGCAGTCTTTCATAACTCAACACAGGAAAGACCCCAGGCTGTGATTTCCTACAACCTCACCCCTCGCCTACTGGCTTGCTGTCAGAAGGGCTGGGCTGTATGTGATGAGAATTTCTCTGGCCCCGCAGAGGTAGGAAGACGAAGCTCTTGAAACAGGAAGCTGCAGAGGTCTGATGGCTCCAAGGATGCATCCAGCCTCCCTTCTAGCCTCCCTTCTGGCCTCCCTTCTGGCCTCCCTTCCGGCCTCCCTTCCAGCCTCCCTTCCAGGCTCTTGAGGTGACTGCTGATAATGTCTCCTTTTCCTCTGGGGCTGTGGCAGAGAGGATATCTGGAAGGTTCCCCACAGGGAGAGGCACGTCTAGGCTCTAGTCCCAGGTATGTTAAAGTGAGGACCTTGGGAGACCCTCGCGTGTCACTTAGCTTTCTGGCCTGCTTCCTCATTGTCAGAAAGGGGTGTGTGCCAGTCCTTAACTATTACCAGGATTCCATGAAGAAGAAAAAAGGTCACGGCAGCATCATGTTGGGGTGTGCTATAGCAGCGAGGCAGCATCATGTTGGGGTGTGCTATAGCAGCGAGGCAGCATCATGTTGGGGTGTGCTATAGCAGCGAGGCAGCATCATGTTGGGGTGTGCTATAGCAGTGAGGCAGCATCATGTTAGGGGTGTGCCACAGCAGCAAGGCAGCATCATGTTAGGGGGTGTGCCACAGCAGCGAGGCAGCATCATGTTAGGGGGTGTGCCACAGCAGCGAGGCAGCATCATGTTAGGGGGTTGCCACAGCAGCGAGGCAGCATCATGTTGGGGTGTGCTATAGCAGCGAGGCAGCATCATGTTGGGGTGTGCTATAGCAGCGAGGCAGCATCATGTTGGAGTGTGCTTTGGCAGCGAGGCAACATTATGTTGGGGTGTGCTATAGCAGTGAGGCAGGATCATGTTAGGGGGTGTGCTATAGCAGCAAGGCAGCATCATGTTAGGGGGTGTGCTACAGCAGTGAGGCAGCATCATGTTAGGGGTGTGCTATAGCAGCGAGGTAGCATCATGTTGGGGTGTGCTATAACAGTGACGCAGCATCATGTTAGGGGTGTTCTATAGCAGCGAGGCAGCATCATGTTAGGGGTGTGCTATAGCAGCAAGGCAGCATCATGTTGGGGTGTGCTATAGCAGTGAGGTAGCATCATGTTGGGGTATGCTATAGCAGCGAGGTAGCATCATGTTAGGGGTGTGCTATAGCAGCGAGGTAGCATCATGTTAGGGGTGTGCTATAGCAGCGAGGCAGCATCATGTTAGGGGTGTGCTATAGCAGCAAGGCAGCATCATGTTAGGGGTGTGCTATAGCAGCGAGGCAGCATCATGTTAGGGGGTGTGCTATAACAGCGAGGCAGCATCATGTTAGGGGGTGTGTTATAGCAGCGAGGCAGCATCATGTTAGGGGTGTGCTATAGCAGCGAGGCAGCATCATGTTACAGGGTATGCTATAGCAGTGAGGCAGCATCATGTTAGGGGTGTGCTATAGCAGTGAGGCAGCATCATGTTGGGGTGTGCTATAGCAGCGAGGTAGCATCATGTTACGGGGTGTGCTATAGCAGCGAGGCAGCATCATGTTAGGGGTGTGCTATAACAGCAAGGCAGTATCATGTTAGGGGTGTGCTATAGCAGTGAGGCAGCATCATGTTAGGGGGTGTGCTATAGCAGCCAGGCAGCATCATGTTGGGGTATGCTATAGCAGCGAGGCAGCATCATGTTAGGGGTGTGCTATAGCAGTGAGGCAGCATCATGTTGGGGTGTGCTATAGCAGCGAGGTAGCATCATGTTGGGGTGTGCTATAGCAGCGAGGTAGCATCATGTTAGGGGTGTGCTATAGCAGCGAGGCAGCATCATGTTAGGGGTGTGCTATAGCAGGGAGGCAGCATCATGTTAGGGGTGTGCTATAGCAGCAAGGCAGCATCATGTAAGGGGTGTGCTATAGCAGCAAGGCAGCATCATGTTAGGGGTGTGCTATATCAGTGAGGCAGCATCATGTTGGGGTGTGCTATAGCAGCAAGGCAGCATCATGTTGGGGTGTGCTATAACAGCGATGCAGCATCATGTTAGGGGGTGTGCTATAGCAGCGAGGCAGCATCATGTTAGGGGTGTGCTATAGCAGCGAGGCAGCATCATGTTAGGGGTGTGCTATAGCAGCAAGGCAGCATCATGTTGGGGTGTGCTATAACAGCGAGGTAGCATCATCTTAGGGGTGTGCTATAGCAGTGAGGCAGCATCATGTTAGGGGTGTGCTATAGCAGGGAGGCAGCATCATGTTAGGGGTGTGCTATAACAGTGAGGCAGCATCGTGTTGGGGTGTGCTATAGCAGTGAGGCAGCATCATGTTAGGGGTGTGCTATAGCAGGGAGGCAGCATCATGTTAGGGGGTGTGCTATAGCAGTGAGGCAGCATCATGTTGGGGTGTGCTATAGCAGCGAGGTAGAAGCAACCTTGACCAAGAAAAAACAGGCAACCTTCATACCAGCAAGAAAGTGGAAGGGGCTGGACAGAGACAGAGCAAGATGAAGGAAGACAGGAACTGTGGCCCCACATGGGACTGACCTGGGTCTGAGGCTCAGCTAGTTTTCACTGCAGGATACTGCCAGCTACCCAGATCCCTCCCAAACATTCTCATAGAGAGTAGGACCCTGAAGCCTTAAGAAGTCCAAGACTGGTTAGGAAGCTGACACAGGAGGCACCTGCTGTGGGTGGCTTTCATGTGTCAGGATAGCCTGTTCAGGTCCTCGGAGTGAGGGTGCATGCCCCTGCTCTACCTGGGGGCACATGCCCCTGTTCTACCTGGGGGCACTAGCTCCTCTTCCCCATCCAGGATCTTGTGCATAATATATGAACAGCAAGTTCTGTACCACTTAATGACAGGGACACTCTGCAAAGTAGGTGGTTAGTTCACTGTGTCACTGTGCAAATATCACAGAGTACATTTATATAAACTGGCTCGGAAGTCACCAGGCAAGATATTCTCATGGAAATACTACTGGCCATGTGGTCCTTGGTTGATCAAATCACTGTAATTCAGCTCCTGATTGTATTTGCCTCCTACCTTCCAGAAAGCCTTCCCTGACCTCTTCAGACCTCTTTTTTTATTTCTGCAGCATCATAGGGCTCCAGAAACCATTCTCTCATCTGTGGAGAGGCTCATACTACCTTCCTACTCGCCCCAGGTGCATCTTGGAGGCCAGAAGCTTTGGCCCTACATCCAGGATCCCGGTCACATGGCACTGCACTCTTCCTCTCTAAAAGCATATACGATGTTTCCTTACTTTATCTGTGTATCTTTGGAAGTAGAAGATATCACACAGCATGCCTGTCTTAGGGAACAAGGACTAAGGCTTATGTGTTTCTACTTGCTTGACACTCTTTTGTCTTCAGCATGAGGACTTGCCAGGATGGCCTGCTGGTCCAGGGTAAGCATGAGAGGTCAAGATCTTCATGGGTAGCCCCAGCCCAGATCAGTCAATTCATGTCAGTTACTCAGTCTTGGTTTAGAGGAGTTGACCCCTAGCTGACTCTCAGATGTATGAGCTAAATAAATGTGTACTATCTGGTGGTAAGATTAGGGGGCTGGTTGTCACAAGTGTTTATGTAGTAAACACTAACTGATATACTAATATGTATTATAGCGTCTAGCATTTAGATAAACTTATTCAATGAATAATTACAAGATTAAGATATGATTATATTTTATGTTATCTTTACAATGATCTTCTAAGATGGTCAAGCAGAATTAACCAAATATTACAGATAAAGAACCTAGGAATGGGGGGGTATAAAACTATCTAAGATCAAACTGTAAGAAAATGATGAAACAAGGTGTTTGAATCTACACCCTGTGCCCTAAGGCTAATGGTCCCTCTAGCACATGTGAGACCTGTAGGTCTGTGGAGTCTCTGTCTGGCTTCTATTCAGTATATATGAAGGATCTCCATGGGTATAAAGTGCTCTGTCTACCTGCTCATGGCCAAGATGAATACAGGCAGTGCTCAAGAAGAAAGTGGAAATATAGCAGGTTCTTTTAGTTTACAAGGCCAATGTGAAGTTTGAGCTGAAGAGGAGGAAGCTGAGGTGGTTTAGTTTTGTTCTGTTACTTTTTTCCTCTCTGATACTCTGCTCTGAGTCTTTTACACTCACTACATCAATTAGAATACTACAGTGATTTCTATAAGAACTTCTGACCAGACCAGAAGAGCAAGGCTTGCGTTCTCTTGGGGGCTGCCTCTAACCCTGCCCATGACCCCATGCTTGTGCATGCCTCTCATTAAGCCACCCTCTTCCTTCAGATGTTTTCCTCACCAACCCCCTAAGTCATTCCCCATAGACTCTCTCCTCCTTCAGGTCTAGAACCCCTCCTAGATGCAGTCTGTTAATCTTTCATGAAACTCCCTCTCGACTGTCTTCTCTGTTTGCTTCCCCAGATCAAGTTTCCTGGGCCTTTTGTGAACTCTAACCCCTTTCCTTCCTAAGATTCCCACGAGACTACCTCATCAGAGGCCCATGGTGAGAGGTCGCTGTGTGCATGCCCTACCTTCAGCAGGTCCACCATTGTCACCACGTGGCTGTCACTAATGATGTGCTCACGTGTACAGAAGTCTAGATACGGTGTTGTCTCTGGGCATGTCTTATTAAAGACAAGAATGGGTCTGTTTTAAAAGCCCACCAGAGAACACCCAGCTTCAGAAGAGACCCCAGTTCTACTGCCATCTCCTAGACCTAATGCTTTACTATGACTTTCTATCATTAAGCCATCATTCAATATGACTTAGCCATTCAGTCACTCATTCGGTGAGTGCTAGTCATTTTCTTTTTGCTGGGCTCAATTATGGAGCAGCGTGGCAAGGGAATGAAGGCACTGTGATAAAAAGGACATTGCTCAAAGCATGACAGGAAGCTCAGGTTCCAATCCTACTTTCTCTACTGTGTGACCCTGGGCTGTTCCTTACTCTGTCCAGGCCTCAGTTTTACTATCTGTAAGATGGGAATACTGACGGCAATTATCTCAGAAGGTTGAAACAGTACACAGACTGTCTCAGGTCACCCTTGATGAGGGGCCATCACACTAGTCTTCTGAAATAAAATGATGTAATCTGGCCAGGACAGACCCACCTTGCAGGTGATGCTGAGAACTTTTTCATGAATGGACACAGCAAACACACTTTACCTGACCACTGTCCCCAGACTAAGAATGGCCAGCACCGTGGAGAATGGCCTGGGGGAGGTTGCTATCTGTCACGTGCAGCCAGGGGATGGCAGCATGGGGGCAGGGGACAGGAAGGGGTCTCTGGATAAGCTACTCAGGCAGTGGCCCAGGGGGATGGAAAGAAGCTGGACTGAAGATCTAGGAGTCTGAGATTCTAGTTTTACTTAGCAAAGGCTCCTTCACACCTCCGTTCCCAGTCCAGGCTTCAGTTTCTCTATAAACAATGGAGCAGGACAGCTTTGGTAGGGCCTTTGACAGCAGGATTCCCAGAGCTCTGCAACCGGGTTTGGGGGACTCTGGCGCAGGAAACTTACCGACATTACTGAGTGACAGCTGGGTTCCTTGACATGGCCCTCTCTCCATTCATGAACCCTCTTGATCTGCCTTGGTGCTATGACCTCACTGCTCCCAAACTTTGCCTTGGCCCCACTTCCTATCAATCTACACAGACTTTTCAAACTAGGACGAGAGTCAGGAGAGGGCTGGACTCAAGCCACTGGCTCAGAGACAGTGTTGGGGGCCCAAGGGTTTCTGGGGGACACTTACCGCAGGACCTGTGAAGGGCACGTGGTCGCAGTTTTCCTGCCAGGATTGGTTGAGGCTCTGGGCAAACTCTTGGAAAAAAGCATGGGATTGGTTGAAAATGGAAAATCCTAAGATGTTGACACGATCATCCACAAGGCTGTCCATTCTCTGGAGGGAGAACTCCTGGAAAGACCCAGCAATCAGAAAAAGAGAATACAGTTAGGACAGGAGGAGAAGATGATTGAGCATCCTGGAGCACACCCAGGGCCCTGCTCCAGCCTGGTACATATGGGGACTCTGTTGGATGTTCAGGTTATAGGAATAACCAATGTCTCTTCCACAAGATCACAGTGCCACGGTTCAGGAAGAAAAAGAGAATTCGGCAGACTCCCTTCTGAGCAAGTCATGCAAGATGCACTGTCTGGAGTAAGAAACATGGAATGTGTGGTAGTGGAGAAAAGGCTGTGCCCACTGCAGGAGAGACCACAGCCAGGCCTGTAGGATGCATAGGCATTAGTGGAGAAAAGGCCGTGCCCACTGCAGGAGAGACCACGGCCAGGCCTGTAGGATGCACAGGCATTTTCAGCATAGAGAATAAGAGTGGACAAAGGTTATGTCATCCAAAAATCATCACACAAAGGCCTCAACAGGAGAAAGGATGTGGCTCTTCGCTGAGCTGCTCATGGCACTGTGATGAAGCCATGAGCTCCTGTCTTTGAACTGTGACTCTACCATTAGACCCAGCCTGGGGCTCCTTCTAAAAACTGACGAAGCTCCATGCTGCCCAAGCCTGCATGCCTAGACCTAAGACCAGGAGTGGGATGTTTACCAGGTCTCCATGTCTCAAACACGTAAAGTTCCAGAGCCATGGAATGAACACATGGGGCCTGTGTAAGAGCAGAGGGGTGTGCTGGGTAAGAGCAGAGGGATGTGCTGGGTAAGAGCAGAGGGATGTGCTGGGTAAGAGCAGAGGGGTGTGCTAGGTAAGAGCAGAGGGGTGTGCTGGGTAAGAGCAGTGGGGTGTGCTGGGATCAGAACCTGGGAGCCTGGATGTTGCAGAGCAACCCAGACTAGGGAGCTCGAATTTTGTCCCTCGGGTGAGGGGACTGGTAGTGGAAGAGTGTGTCAAATCAAGTTTACTTTCTAAAAATGTCAAGGACTGCAGGCAAGGTTGTGTCTTTATTTGTCATCATGGTTTTTATTCATTTCATACATATGCAAGTGTTTCTCATATGCCAGACTCTGTTCGAGGGCGCATATAGGAGATGTTCCTGCTGTACTAAAGGGCTTTATCATTGTGAAGGAGACAGATAGGACGGGAATAAGTGTATTATCACCTTCACATAGCGTGAAGGCTACTGTAGTCAGAAAAGCTCTCTCTGGGGCAGGGATATCTCCATACTCAAGGGATTTTTTCCAGGAACCTATGGTATGATGTTTAATATTGGTTATTAACTTGATGGGATTAAGAATCAGTTAGGACATAAGTCTATAGACATATCCATATAGATTGTATAGATTATATAATCTATAATCTAGATTATAATATAATCTAGATTATATTAGCCTCTGGCCCTGCTTGTGAAGGATCCTGTTATGTCAGTTTAGTTAGAAAGACCCATCCTCAAAATAGGCAGTGCTATTCCCTGGGCTTGGGTTTCTGTACTGTAGCAAAAAAGTAGAAAACTAGCTGAGCACAGGCATTCACTGCTCTCTGCTGCTTGAGTGTGGACACCACGTGACCAGAAGCCTCACATTCCTGCCCCCATGACTTCTCTGATATGATGGACTGTAACCTCAAACTGTGAGCCAAATAAACCTTTCTTCCCTTAGGTTGATTTGGTCAGGTCTTTTATCCCAGCAATATGTAAGGTAATGAAGAGACGCACGGTCTTCATCCCGTCACCTGGCCAGGTGGGAGCTTGCAGGTGCCACGAAGGCTGGTTCATATAAACAGAATCAGGTTCCCCAGAGTTCAGATCCCTGAACCTCCCTTAGCCCTATACAGAGAGACCAGGCAAGAGTGTTTTGCTGATCCACAGTCCGAGAAAAATGCCTACAGACGTAGGTCAGGCCATCTTCTCAGACTGAAGCTACATCCATCATCACACGTCACTCTGAGTAGCTCACACGCAGGTTCCTACCCATCGGCAGACAGTATTTACAGCACTGGAAATGACCCAGCAGTCACTCGGCCTGACGTGACAGACGGCTTACTTCCTGGCCAGGCTGAATCACTGCTTTCCTTCAGGCAGTCTTCTTTGCTGAGGACTTGGCTCCTTCAGCCTCTGGCACCTTCTTTGCATCTCACCCTCACCTGCAGCTGTTGCCAGGGCCTCCGGCTGCAGACCTGAGCTCACCTGCCCAGAGCCCAGGCTCATCAGCTTTAGTTTGCAGAATGGAGTTACAAAGACTCCTTTGGAGCCACCAACCCCGACAGAGTAGGCTTGGAAGAGAACGAAGGGTATTTTGGATTCTGCCACTTTCCCAATAGGGGATCATGGATGTGCCAAAGAATGCATTGATTCATAAGCTGGTATTATGTCCTGTCTCTCTAACAGGGCAGCTGCCCAGGCACTGTGGGCTAGCAGCAGGCACAAGGGGGCAGATGGCTAATGAGAAAAGATGCAGTTGGCAAGGGTAAAGTAACTGGGGCACAAAGCCAGGCTGTTGTCGGGAAACTAAGGGGCCGTGCTGGACATGGATGGCAGAGGCTGGGAAAATATCGTCTCCTGCTGGTTTCTTTATCAATGTGGGCAGACACCCAAGCCACCTCTGTGCTCCCCCACATGTAAAGGTTGATGGATGAAGGCCCATTTCAAGGAAGCTCTGACATCTTGGCTGTCCACACTCCAGTGGCACTAGGGGTACAGAGTAGGTCAATAGATGCCGCACTGCAATCTGCATCTGACCTTGAGCATGGTCTTTAACCTTTCTGGGGTTTACATCCACATTTTGTAAACTGGGATGTATGCTGTTTGAAGAAACAAGCAAGGGGGTCACAAGATGGCTAATTGGGTAAAAAGCACTTGCTTGCTGCCAAAATTGAAGACCTGAGTTTGATCCCCAGGACCCACATGGTAAAGGATCCATCAAGTTGTCCTCTGACCTTTATATGCACGCTGTGGCATGCATGCCTACACACACCTACATACACACACACACACACACACACATGCACGCACACACACACGCATACACACATGCACACACACACGCACACACACACACACACACACACACATACACACAGGAAAAAAGAAAGGTGTATTTCAAGGCTTAGCAACATATCTTGCTCAGTAGATAATAGCTACTGAAATTCTCCCGTGAGATCCTGGGCAGCATCTGGCCATCTCTTTCCTTAGTTCCACTTGGAAGCTCTAGTGAGGAGGTACAACATGCTCTGAGCAGAGTAAGACTGAATGAGTTAATTGCAGACACTTAGAGATAGTCTACCCAGAAGTCATCTGCCAGTCTATCTTCCTGCCTTTCAATTCCTACCTTCTTATCCCTTGACTGTATGTATCCTATTTCCCATCTTCAAAGGCCTCTTAAGATGAAACGATTCCAGGAGCTTCCTTGCCGGTTCATTCTATTTATGACGGCTCATGGGAGAGCTTGCATAAGACCAGAAACGGGGTGGCAGGTCTTTTTACTCCAATTTCCTGAGACACTCCAGGACTTTACACCTCCAGCATCTGTACAGTTAGGAAGTTCTATGTGTGTCTAAACTTAGACTCTTCTGCTTTTGATGAAAACACATACACACACACACATGCACCCTCTTCCTAAAAGAGTTCATAAAACAGCTGACCATTACCTGTTCACATACAATGAGAACCTTCTAATCCAATATTTTCTCAACTCTGTCCCTCGGGACATTAGCTTTCTAGGAGATGGAGACAGAAATTTCACACCAACAGGCTTCATGTTTAGATAAGGTTAGAAATTGTCACATACTCTGTCTTGTTGAGATTCATAACATACCCCAGCACACTGAAGGTTAAAGGAACTCCTGCAGTGAAGTAATTTGCTTAATTTTATTTGATGTCAAGTTTTCCAAACACATTGACTATAATATATATGTATATGTATGTGTGTATGTGTGTATATATGTATGTAAGTGTGTGTGTATCTTCAAATTTGTATCTCACAATAGCATTCCACAGAATACTACTTGGGAACTGCTACTCTAAACACATTCAGAGAGGGTTTTGGAGAGATGGCTCAGCCTTTGAGAGCATTGGCTGCTCTTGCATAGGACCTGGGTTCGATTCCCAGCATCCACATGGAAGCTAACAACCATTCATAACTCCAGTTCCAGGGGAATCCAATAACCTCTTCTGACTTCCACTGGCATTACATGACATGGGTGCACTTACATACATTCAGGCAATACACTCATGCACTTAAAATGAAAATCGATATTTAAAAAAAGTATTCAGAGAAACATTATAAATCCTGAATCAAGTGGAGATGTTTTACAAGGACAGATATTCCACAAAACAAACACAGTTCAGGGCTAGAAGGGAACATGGCCATTCAGCTTCTGTTTTTCAACTCCAGCTCTAACTGGGAATACAAGATGGCACCCTCAGGTCCCAGTGCTCGTCCTGCCTCCCCATCCTTCACCTTCTGACCAGCCTGACTGACTACGGCTTCATAAAAGAAAGGACTAGGAGTGGTTCCTGCGAGGGGACAGGTTTTCATGCAGATCTCCATCTTTTTCTTACAAATATCCTGGAAGTTTATCTGTTCTCAATGAATGTAGATTCCCATTGTCCTGACACCAGGAGAACCAGGAGATTTGAATCTTTCAGTGAGATCAAATGGCCGATGGTAGCATTAGGTTAAGAAACAGCAAATAAAACCCAGTCTTCCATTTCTCCTTGTGGGCATGGCTGTGTGATAGCCCTTTTCACATTGTGGACACTTTCAGAAAAGCTATGTATCCCCCAGAGAGTAAGGATACATGACTCTCTCTTGTGCCTCACTCACTAAGCCTAGAGGAGGGCATGCTCCCTAGAAGCTGCTTGGCTAGTGGTGGTGAAAGTCCACTAACTGAAGGCTTCTCAGTGCCTTGAGTTCCTCACTGCACCCACTTCTATCACTAAGGAGAGCCTTACACGTGTGGAAGGTGTAAGAACATAAGTAGAAGTTGTGTCAACTCGGATAGCTTGTTTTCTTGTCACTGGGCTTTGATATGAAAATAAATTTTAAAATGTGTGTGTGTGTGTGTGCGCATGTGTGCACATGTTTGTGTATATAATGGTAAGTGAGAACTAAATAACTATAGGTGACAGGTCATAGTCATTAGTGAACACAGGGCTACACTGTGTTGCACTACTGGTAACAGCCTAACGGCTATGTGGACTGGTCACCATAGGTGGTAGAGCTTAGCTGAGTAACCCTTCCCCCCCAAATGAACTTTCTCAAGAAGAAACATTTCTAACATCCTGGTTTCAAAACAAGCACCTGAGCCAGGTATGGTGGCTCATGCCTTTAATCCTAGCACTTGGGAAGCAGAGGCAGGTAGATCTCTGTGAGTTCAAGGCCACCCTGGTCTACAGAGTGGGTTCCAGGACAGCCAGAGCTACAGGGAGATCCTGTCTCAAAAAGACCAAAAGCCAACCAACCAACCAAAAAAAAAAAAAAAGCACTCAAGCACCATTCATGGGCTGGCTACGGAAACTTTCCATAGTCCGCCGTGTGTTCATCCACCTAGGCTAGGAGGAAAGGGTCGGCTGTGAACAGTGCATGGAGTTGGGACAGGGGGATGGGGAATCTGTGAGATTCCTTTCCCCCTCCCTCTGCATGAAGCCATTATAGGCTTTTTCTCTAATAAGACAAATTTTGCTAAATCAAATGTTTCACCCTATACATGGTTAAAACATAAAGAAACACACAACTTGGTTGCCAGGGGTTTGAGAGAGTGTGAGAAAAGAACCCCCACCTTGTGGACAGCTTCTGCATGGGTCAAGGGGCAAGGGAAGGTGTCTTCTCAGAGGCTGCTGTACCTAGGTTAACCGCCCTCCAGCCCATTAGTCAGCCAGGGGAGAAGGACAAGGATCAAATATGACTGTAAGTGTAAGAGATTTAATGACTCCAGTTCTGTTCCTCTGCCTGACTTCCAGAGAAAAGCAAGAAACCAAAGCATAGGTCCCTTCAGTATGCTGTGTCAAGCCCATCTTCTAGCACAAGCTAGAAGGGTATACCATGACCTTCTCCCTGTCCAGCAATCTCTGCTCCTTTGTGTACATTCCTAGTCTCCTGCCACCTAAGCTGGAGGCATAAAGGGTCGCCTCAGCTTCCTTCTTTTGAAACTGTACAACCGGTCCACTGCTGAGTCTCTCAAATCCATCTCCTAATCATCTCTTGATTTTATCCCTTCCTTCCTAACCCCATCATCTGAGGCCCTTGTTCTTTCTCTTTTGCAGCAGCTGCCTATTTAATGGAGATCCTGCCTCTGATCTTGAGAGACAAGGCCACTATATTGTACGCCTCCATTTTTTTCCTAAGGACAATGTGCAAATAAGGCCTACTGCCATTGTGAAATGTGACAATCTCATTGGGAAATAGCATTGTGTGTTAGAAAGAGAGAGGGTTTGGGTTCAAACCCTGATTTGGCCACATCCTAACTGGTTGGTCTGGGGCAGATCTCTGCAGTGTCAATTCATTTATCTGTGAAAGGCAGGTAAGAACATTTATCTTGCAGGGTAACAAGAAGGATGGGCAGGGTGCCCGGCACACAAGAGCCCCAGGACACGTGAGCTCTCGGGCTCCAAGTTCAGTCCACCCTCCATACCTGGGTGTTAACAAAGAAGGCAAACAGCCCCTCTTCTCTCTGGTACCCAGACTATAGCTGGACTCTGCTCAAAGGGAAATATTTAGCCTGACGGTTTCTACTCCCTCCTCCTCCTCCTCATCCTTCTGCAGGGAGCTATTCTTAGCTACTTGTCAAATGAGAAAAGTTTAGCTAAGTTGCTATAAGGTATTTATTGCTTAGTGAGGTTGTTTGCATCAAAACAAGAAGGTTGGAGTTCAGGTTCTGGATCTTTTAACCATAAATAATGATAACAAAGCAACAATTATAGTAATAAGAGCTACAATTTGCTGACCACCAACTGTGCACCAGGTAGAACTATGCACTGCTCACCCACAATCGCCATTTATCCTTACAATAGCCTTGTGGCATGAGAGTTAATCTTGCCATTTTATAGCTGTAGTAATGGAGCCCAAGCATTGAGCTGGCTACCCCAGGGCCACATGTCTGGTAAACAGGAGTTGCCAGCACCAAGTACCTAGTTGTAAGGCAAACTGAGCAATGTTAATGTTATGTTCCTCATGATCTGAAAGCAACTGTACTCTTATAATGTGAATCCCTTAACAGGTTCTAGAATTAACCTGTTTATTTTCAGATTTTGGAATTTTGGTATATGGGTGGAGGGTATGTATGCATATTTTAGAGTAATATAAAAATCAAAAGGGAAAAATGTGAATCCTGAAATATGATTTGGAAATAACATACAGTTTGTTTTCAGATGACATAATTTTAGTATAGATGAAACATTATATATATATATATATATATATATGCATACATTGAAGCAACACAAGTTGGAAGGAACACAACAATAAAAAACCTGGGACCAAGAAAACAACAAAATACGACTGCCAACTGAAACAGTGAAGTTCTCCCCAAAACAATAATCCTCTTCTTTGAAAAAAAACTTTGGAAAGACAAAGTCAGAAAAAGATACAAGGCATTTATGGCAGAATGTATGAACTCTGGTGGGGTGGGGGGTATGGAAAGGGAAATGAGTCTAAATTGGACTGACAAATGATGTATGAAAAAGTTTAATTATATATATATGCCGGGCGTGGTGGTGCACGCCTTTAATCCTAGCACTTGGGAGGCAGAGGCAGGCGGATCTTTGTAAGTTCAAGGCCAGCCTGGTCTACAAGGTGAGTTCCAGGACAGCTGGGACTACAGGGAGACCCTGTCTCGAAAAGGCCAATATATATATTTATGTTATATATATATATATATATTATATTAAATTATATATATTTATATATATACATATATATTATATATAATTTTTTAAAAAATTTTGAGTTGGGTCTGGAGAGATGGCCTAGTGGTTAAGAGACGACTGCTCTTTCAGAGGATTGTGCTTGATCCCCAGCACCCACATGGCGGTTGAGAACCATCTTTAACTCCAGTTCCAGGGGAATCTGACACCCTCTTCTGACCTCCGCAGCATTGCACAACATGGGTGCACAAACCTACATGCAGACAGTACACTCATACACATAAAAAATAAATAAAATTTAAAAAAGGAGTTGGGAATTTGCAGGCAGGTCTTGTTAACCTCAAAACCAGTGCTATGTGTTGGGGTGCTGTGTCCCATTGTAGAGGTACTATGAGTTCACTAAGCCCATGCTATAAAATGATCAATGAAACCAACTCAAAGCTGATTTCATTTTGAACATGAGATGGGGGCAGGGGTGTTGCAACTACAAAACAAACACTGGTGGTCTAAGAGAGAAAAGGGACTCTAAAGCATCGACTAAATTTCCTTCCAAAGGGGTCTGGGGCTTTGAACACCTAGAGTGTGATGGACCACAGGAACACAAGGAAACTGATTTGCCCCATATCCTCTGTTCAGCGTAACAGTCCAGAGGATTAAGAGCAACACTAGAGGGGCTGGAGAGATAGCCTAGCGGTTAAGAGCACTGACTGCTCTTGCAAAGGACCCGGGTTCGATCCCCAGCACCCACATGGCAGCTAAGAACCGTCTGTAACTCCAATTCCAGGAGAACTCCAGTTCCGGGGGAATCCGAGACCCTCTTCTGACCTCCGCGGCATTGCACGACACGGGTGCACAAACCTACATGCAGACAGTACATTCATACGCATACAAAAATAAGTAAAATTAAAAAAAAAAAGAGCAACACTAGAGGCAGCAAATGAGGAGGAATTAGAATAAATACAGGAGAAAGGGAGACGTGTGGAAGGACAGTGCTGAGCAAGAGGCAGTCGGGTGCAGCTGCATGAACCTGGCCAGCTGCTGTTCAGGAGCCCCTGCCATCCCGGGACAGATTCTCTGTGATGGCCATTATTCAGGGACCATTTCTGGGAGCCATTTGTCACATGCGCCCCTGTTGCCCTGTGAATTCCTGATAGTTGGGACTGGCTTGCACTGCTGTATCCCTGGCACCTTGAAGACATTGGTGAAAATAAGAACTGCCTCTTTGGAGCTGGTGAGATGGTTCGTCAGTAAAGTGCTTGTCGTACAAGCATTTGGACCTGAGTTCAATCTTCAGAACCTACATTCTAAGAAGCTGGGTTTACTCTTATAAGCCCAGTGCTGGGGAGGCAGAGCCAGGTGGGTCCCTGGGGTTCCCTGGCCAGCCAGCTTAGTCTAATCAGTCAGCCCCAGGCCAGTGGGAAAGTCGGTCTCAAAACGCTAGGTGGAGGGCTCCTGAGGCAGTTTTTGCTTGCGTTCTCTCCTGCCCTCCCTCCTCTCTCTTTCTCTCTCTTTCAGTGTGTGCTCATGTACCAGCGTTCACACGGACTCCAATCTCATAACCTGTCACTACAAAGCAGGTATGATGGAAGAAATCCTGAGATCGTGTAACAACTCTTCAATTTGAACTCTGTATCTTCCCACCCTACTTGGTTCCTCTTACTTGGATCCTATCTCCAAATATCACCCCTACCCACCAGCCTTTCCATCCAGAATCGGAAGTCACCCTCCACTGCCCATTCTCTCGCCACCCGCTTCTCCCTCATTCTAGCCTGCCTGCGTTCATTCACTACCACTCGACATCCATTTTTGTTTCATTTCATCTCGTGAATCTGTTCCTGGCCCTCCATCCTCACCACCTCTACCTCAGTTCTGGTTCTCAGCAGCTTCTTCCTGAACTACGGACTACTTAACTTCCCTCCTTTAGTTCTTTGGTGTGGTGGTTTGAATGAGTGTCCCCCATTTGTCTCCAGTTGGTGGCGCTGTTTTTGGAGGTCTTAGAAGGTGTGGCCATGCTGGGGGAGGTATGTCACTGGGGGCAGGCTTAGTGAGTTTAACAAGCCTCATGGTCTCCAGCCGCTCTCTCTGCTTCCTGTGCTTTTTGTGAGATGTGACCCTCGGTTTGCTGCTCCAGCTCCAGCCACCATGCCTCCCACCACAGTGGACTCTAATTCCCTGGAACCATCATCAATTGTAAGCTCAAATAAACTCTTCCTTTTATAAGTTCCTTGGTTATGGTGTTTTATCACAGCAACAGAAAAGTGACTAATACATTTGGCTATGCTACTGCTGGAAGGATGTTTCTGAGGTATGAATTTGATCATGAACTTCCAACTCTACCCACCCCCATCTGCACACAGGACACAGCTTGACCCGTGAGTCTTTACATGATTCTTGCCTGCCTGTTTCCTAGGGCTCACTTGACCTCCTCCATTACATTGGAACTGGCCACTCTATCCCGGCACCCCTGTACCTCTCTGTATATAACAGTACGATGTATATTAGAGCTGTATGTATGTACGTACACATGTATGTTAGAGATTCTTATCACATATGTTGTAAAGAGCTACCACCCCCAAGACTGCCTAGTATGGAAGCACATGTATTTCTACTACATCAACAGCCTTCCTGATACACATCACAAGAAGTCAATGCTGGTGCCTGGATGCATTTTGGAAGAGCGCACCTGTCAGGCTGCATCCCTCATCCCACATGGGTATCCTGGGCCATGAGACTTCCCAAGGCTTTTCATTATTGCCTTGTCCATTCACCTCTCCTTGGGACCTGATATATTGTAGAAGCCAGTTCCCAGACCTTTGTCTCACAAATCCTGCCTCGCCCTTTCTTAGCAAAGCCCTACAGCTACCAGAAGTTCAGATGCTCCTGGGCACCTTAGCATTCCCTCTCTCTCTCCTTTTCTCTCCCCTTCCTGCCCTCCCTCCAGAGGTCACCTAACTGTGATACCCGCCAGTCTATTTATCTGCATCAAAGCCTGTGCTCTCTGCAGGCTGGAAGATTGCTTTTTGTGTAATAGGTCTTTGAAGACAGTGGCAGCTGGGAGGCTAATTCATACCTATCAATAAGTCCTATTTAATGGGAGATTTGGCCCCAAACCTCCCAGCTCCTGCCTCCTGCCTCTCCTGGATTCTTCTCCCTGCATGTTTCCTATTCATTTACTCACATGATCTGAACATGCATATCTATTCTTCCTGGGAACCCTGTACCTTTTCTGCTTTACTCTCCCAGTGTGAGCCCACAAACAAGACTTCAAAGGCAGACTAATAGTCTGTCTTGCTCACTACTCTATCTCCTGCACTGTACCCCACACTTGTGCTTAGCAAGTGTTCAAGGTACATTCGCTAAATGAATTAATGTTCTGCAAACATGCTGTCTGAGTATAACCACCTTTACAAAGGCTTCAGTCACTTGTTCCCACAAAGAGGAAGACAGAGGCCAGGTGGAAAGCCCTCCCACCTCCTTTGCAGCAGCTGGGACCATCTTCACCTTCTGTTTAGATGACTGTGTCTTTAAATATTAAGTAAGTAGCTGTTAACCATGTAGTTAACTGTGCAGCTGAAACATCCATGAGTCACAATGACATGAAAAATGGTGGTGACCTTGTGTTCCTGCCGATAGGCTAAGGAGAATTACTGCTCTTCTGCAGGCTTACATTCTTCATCAGGCACCAAGTTCTTGCCTCTGAGGTCCTCTGCATTTACAACCACTGGTGAAGTCTATTATCTCCATAGCAAGAAGTAAATATGTCCTTCACCAGATCCCAATGCATTGGCACCAGGCATGGAGACACCCAGGTACCTCCCTTCTCACCCAGGGTGCTGTTGTTTGGAAAGATGAGTGTGCTGTCAATCAGTGGCCTCTGCCTCTTTTTTGACTCTACTTGTCCCACTTCTGCAGGTTCTATGGTGGGTGGCCAACTTGCTAAGTCTTGATATGTCCCAGAACAGCAGGCTCTCATATGGGATTCAACAGCAGTCAGGAACACATGCAACACATTGCACGGGTATGGAGGGCGATGGGGAACCAGGCAGGAGGAAGCCAAGGGGCCAGTTTATAAGAGGCTACATAAGTGATGGCCAAGAATTGGGGCTTTATCCTCAGGGTAATGGGGAGCCCCTGAAGGCTCTTAAGCAAGAGTAATAGGATCAGGAGTGGTTTTATGAAGATCTTAACTTTCAGCTAGGATTAAAAAAAAAAAACACCCCAGCTTTGAAATTCACAAGAGTTGTCATGAGGTGGCGTGTCTGACAGGATGGCAGGAACCCTGTTACCACAGGCTGTGAATGCAAGCTGTCAGCACTTGGAGCTAGAACGGGAATACCTCCGATGGAGATTAATTGAGCTGTGGACGCCTTTGACACTGAGTGGAGCCTGATGCCGAGGATGGAGAAGCTGTATTGCTTAATAATAACAACACTCGCTACTGCTAATGGTGCTTATAATACAACAGCACTTATACTGTAATAATAATAGTAACAGCATGATTTGCCATAATGGGTTTTCATCTTATTCTCCTTATGCATCCCAAACATTTATTAAAAATTCGGCTCTCAGAAAGACCCAAATTCCTCAGGGCAAAGAGCACCCCTGGTGACTGAGCAGTCTCAGAAGGTCACAGTTGCCCCTTTGCCCTCTTTCAGTCTTTTCTCAGAGTCAGTTCATATATCATATGTCATATATCATACCACCAGAGGCCTGGGGTATGCCCCGCTCAGAGCCGTGTGCTACCTGCTGTACAGTCGGAGGATGGACTGCTTTCCTGCCCCAAATGTCTTCAGTGCCTTTTTCCTGGTTCCCTGGCTACATCTTCCTGTCTAGCCCTCAACCATGGTAGTGGAGGAAATGAAAGGAATAAGCGATTCCTAAGGTCTGCATGTATGGTAGGCGTGATCCTAAGTGGGTGTTAAGACATCTTACCTCTCCTCAGCAGACACATGCCAAAAACCTGGAGTGGTGGCATGTGCTTGAAATCCTGGCACTGGGGAGGTGGAAACAGGTGCATCCCTAGGGTTTGCTGCCCAGAAAGCCTAGCTTACTCGGTGAAGAGAACCTGTCTCAGAAAACAAGGTAGATGGTACCTGAGGAACAACACCTAAGGATGACTGCTGGCCTATACACACATGTGCATCTGCAAACATATGTGCAGCCACCCCCTCTCCACAAAGATCTTGAATATGGTGCTTAGAGTGGTATCTGGCAACTGCTATAGCCAGTTCCAGGGACAATGGTTGTTAATATTCCAACTTGTGGAAACGGGCAGATTTTTATCAATAGAGCATGTTGAGGGTGGACAACTGGAAATTGCTGGATCAGTGGACAGAAGGAAAGGTGAGGCATCTTTCACAGAATTAATGGGACTTCTGAATCTTTAACAACTTTGTGACGGGGTCAAGGTTGTCTCCCTTTCTCTGGAAGCTCTATCAGACAAATGGCCTGGGCAGTCAGAAGGGACATTTTTATTATGTTTCCAGAGATACTAAGCCAGAGCAGTCCCCAGAGTCTGGTTCTGATTTCAATTTGATTTATTTCCTATGTGCAGCCTGATGCACCCAGCTCAAGAGATATGCATAAGTGTGTGTGTGTGTGTGTGTGTGTGTGTGTGTGTGTGTGTTGGAGGCAAAGACGAGGTATGAGCTCCAACTTTGCTAACTGGGTCTGGGAGCCCTTGGGACTCATCTCCACTGCGCTGCTGTTCCTCAAACATCAGCAAAGGGGCTGACTGATCACTGATTGCTCCAAAGCCCCACAGAGCTTCTTTACGTCCATTCTTTGAAGCTCTCAGTCTGTTCTCCCACATCCCTGCCTCACCTGGACAGGAGCCCCCTCCTTCCCCTAGGCAGTCCTGCCTCCCCTAGGCTAGCCAGATGGCACAGTAATGCCTGGGCATGATGCCACTGTGAGACCAGGCTCCTTGATCCACCTCAGCTCTGGGAGGGAAGGAGGCCTACTGGTTCGTCTCCATCTGCAGTGATCCTGTAGCTCCGGTGAAGGTGCTGTGCCTACTTCTGGATAATTGACAACATGCTTCATGGTCCCCTAACTGTGGACATTTGGTCCTTGTGGACCCCAGCTTTATCCATAGGGAAAGAGCAGGTAAAGGGACAAAGCAGAATGTCTCAAATACAGCGATTCTTAGACTCCCTTCAGCTGGGAGTGACTGGCCACCTGGGTTCATTAAGGGAAGAGTCCCATCCTTGAGGTCTTTGTCCCTCCTCTTAGGAAAGACCCCCCAAACAGCCACATTTCTGCCAGCCAACTGAGGTAGTGCCCTCATTCGAATGCCCCAGAGACAGCGAAGTCTGGAAGTTCTCAGGAGAGAGCCACCTTCTAGAACAGCTAGCAATATGAAAGGTAGGCAGAGCATGGCTCTCGACCCCCTGGGTGGGGTTCCACCGGAAGTGGACCCACTCCATGTGGTACTGTGGAGTCAGGTCAATCCATGTGCACATTGGCCTCTCTTTCTGCAGCTCTCAGGGGCTGCCAGGTCTCAGGGTCAGAATCCCTCATGGAGAAGACAGAGGTGGAGTCCCCGGCTGACAGAATAGAGTTCTCCTATCAGACACTTCTGAGTAGCTAGCACCCTCCCCTAACAAGAACGAGGCCACTCCACCATCAAGACCAGCCAAATCAGCCTGCTTGTATGCTGGAGCAGCTCAGAATGTTAAATAAATGATTGATTGATTAATTAATTAGCTTTAATTAAGTAATTAAAAACAGGGTCACCCTGTAGCCCCAGCTGGCCTGGAAGTCACTATGCAGACGAGGCTGACCTCACAGAGATCTATTGGCCTGTGCCTCTTGAGTGCTAGGATTAGAGGCTTGCGCCACCATACCTGGTGCTTTAGTTCTTTTTAAGATGGTAGTGTTGGGGCTGGAGAGATGGCCTAGCGGTTAAGAGCGCCGACCGCTCTTACAGAGGACCCGGGTTCGATCCCCAGCACCCACATGGCGGCCGAGAGCCGTCTGAAACTCCAATTCCAGGAGAACTCCAGTTCCAGGGGAATCCGAGACCCTCTTCTGACCTCCGCGGCATTGCACGACACGGGTGCACAAACCTGCATGCAGACAGTACATTGATACACATACCGAAATAAAT